>CM037931.1:16001623-16385512 GCA_021346845.1 Apeltes quadracus | reverse complement strand
ACTTTTCTACACCTGACAGTACAGTGAGTCATACTCTCACACAGCTGCCATGTAGTACTTGGCCTTGGATTCACTGCAATACACTTATCACAGAGCTGCATGTACTTCTTAAATCTAGGTTAAAATTCTACGTAAAAATGTATGACTAACTGACACTTTGCCCCGTGTCAAGTTTCAAAGTTCTTACTGGTTGCATCTAAGCAAACCTATCGGCTGTTTCACCAAAACACAGATGACAGAGACATTGGATTTCTAGTCGACCTTTTCTTAGTGCACGAGAAGTACAGAGGGGTGGATTTTGCCTTTGAGTAGCCGATAAGGTGTGTGGGGGCAGGTGGAGGGGGGGCTTGTCCTGTATTTACAAGTAACACGGCACAGCAGGACAGAGAGTCACTTCCTGACTTCACCGATCAAGTCATCAATGGATCTCCCCCCCCACCCCCAAACACACACACATACTTTAGCCCCAAACCTCCTCGACTCTGCATTGAATTCTCAGATGATAACCAACTGGCAGGTGTGGGGGGGACATGAGGTCAAGTACGGCGTCCAAGTGCAATGCTCAATTGTGCTACATGTACAAAAAGAATTAAACAGCCTGTACGGGAACACATAGTTGGCTGTGACTCAACACCCCCCCTCCCCCTTAACAGCTCCAACATGCTCCAACGTGATTCCTATTACCATCAGTCACAGACTGGGTGGGGCACCAGAGGATGGATTCCACATTCTGGTTTAGTACACCCCCCCTTTGCAGACTTAACATAATACAAGTCATACTGAATGTATTGGACCAGTGGGAAAGTCTGTGTGCGTGTGTGTGCGTATGGACTCTCCAAGTCGGAAGTCTGACACCATTTCTCCAACGAGGAGGAACTGACACCAAAGGGAGGCCGGGGAGACACCTCCTTCACCCACGCGGGTCCTCATATGCCCGCTGCCTCTTGGGGCTATTGTAGGTGAATGGTGGTAAATGGTAAATTATGTCGGGGGAGGGGCCATGTGCTGCGGGAATAGAAGCATACATGCATGCCTTAACCCATGAAGGAGAATATTAGTTACATATTTCCCACTGTCCCACAGAGAAGACATTGAGTGTCGTTTACTTTAAGTACATGAGAGAGACTGCTGTGTGTTGTATTCTGTGTGGAGGGAGGGGGGGGGGGTGCAGAGAGACGTTAGTATCGGTCTCCTGTTCTGAGGTAGAAGCACCTGCTGGTGGGATGATCGAAATGTGGAGGAGAAACCACACAGGTGAAAGGTCTCTTTGGACCCCGCCTCATGAAGACACTGCGATACTCTGCGTGGACTTTGGAGTAAGAAGAACGAGTGCAATGTGCTCATTTCAACATCCTCTACCCCTCGCATCAGTCAGTCAGTCTCTGTTGTTTTTAACCCTGAATTCACAAACACATTATCAACTGAATAGCTGGTGAACGTGGAAAGAAGAAGAATTCTCACCAACCTCCCCCAGTGTCAAAACGGGGCTGCAGACCAACGGTCCACCAAATCAAACAGATTTCCAAAATAAAAACAAAAAAGGTCAAATAAAGAGGTATTATAGTTACAGTGCAAAAAAAGATGAGAAATTCAAGCTTAAACATAGCACCAAACAAAAAGAAATATATATATATATATATATGAGATATAAAGACAAGGAAATGCATGCAATTAACTGAGGTATTCAAGTGAAGACGGCTCATCGATGAAGAGGAAAGGACATTTAGCCAGAAGCAAAAGCAAAATGAGTCAAAATGAAACTAAGCACAACAGAGGTTGGAGGTCCTCCTCCGCAGGCTTGTAGTGTCACATGGGTTACAGCTTTAGGACACCCGGCATGTGTGTAGAAATAATTGGCCTGATTCACAAAAAGAAGACAATATTTGAGAAACAATCTGATCCTTAACACCAGTGTCCAACGTAGAAAAGTCTGCAGCACGTGGAATGCGGCCCGGCGAGACATTTAGTGCACGAGAACGAGTCCCTCCATTCCGCCATGTCCAAACCAGATCCTCAGGATAATGCCGCTGGCGCCAGGCTCGCACGCTCCACATCCGCAGTCAGAGCGCCTAAAGGAGCAATCCAGTTGTCACGGTTTATTCAACTGCTTTGAGTTACAGTCACTGGGAATGTTGGACTTCTGTTTAGCAGGATGTGAGTGAGAGCCTGAGGGGGCCGAGAGCATTACTCACGTCTCTCTTGTTTTTCGTATATATCATTTATATTCTTTGCTACGTATAGGATTTTGTTGTCAACATGGCCACACATTTCTCAAAGTAACAGACCCTAATGGAATAAGTGCAAAAATGATTAAGAATACCGTTTCCTGACATAAGGTCCCTTCCAGTGGTGTCTGTTAGCCGTTGGCCACTGGTGCACAGACTCAGGAGGTCAGCGTCTCTCTCACGTCGTTTGCTTATTCCTACTTTGATTTACACCTTTGATTGAACTATGTACAGTCAAACACTACACAATAAGCAGACACCTGATCGTACTGACATGGAATTGAACAAATAAAAGGGGTGAGGAGTAGACAATGCAACCTTCTTCCAAACCCCTTGCAGAATGTTGATAAAGCACTCGTGTGATTACACAAAGCGGAGAGGGAAAGCAAAGATTGTGTTTGCGCAAAAAACAAGGAAAAGAAAAACAATGAAACAAATATCCGTTGTTAAGTCTGCTGAGATCAGTTCTGCCACTGTGTTGCGAGGATGAAGGACTGGCCCTGCGTCACAGAGCTGCTGCAGCCGTTTCTTCTCCTTTCCGATAGGGTCAGTAGCTTCGGTGCTGATGCTGAGGGTTCAGTTGGTTTGGACCTGAGGTTGATTGGCTTTGAGGCTGCGCAGAGCTCTTCGCGCCGCCGCCGACTTGGCGATCCGGTAGCTGCGGCCGACTCCTTTGAACTTGCCTTTACCGACGACCTCCACCGTCACGCGGACCTTCCCGTCATACGTCCTCTCTGCGGGGCTGACCACGGTGGACACAAGGAGACCGTTAATACCTCATTTCCATCAGTATCCATCAGTATCTCGTTGCTACGGAGGAGACATATATCAATTCCAGACTAAAAGTCACGCGAACATGCGCAAAGCCGCCGCCGACTGCAGCGTCCTTGCTCGCTTACATTCAAATATGTTTTTACCAACTATTAGAATATTCGTTTTCCTTTCTTTCAACCCAAGGGGTTTCAGTAATCATCTATTGACAATCAAAACTCACTTTCATCTTGCAAGTGACATTTACAGTCATTAGGCCTTTATTCCGTATGATAACTGGAAGAGCAGAAGCCTACCTGAACTTGGCAGTTTCAGGCTCCATCTCCAGCAGCTCCCTCACAGGAGAGCGGGGCACGTTGGCAGAGAATTTCTCTGGAAGTGGTGAGGGAATAAGGGCGGGGGGCATCAGTTACATCCTCACACCTTCATGTGCACACAACTGGCAAAATGAAGAATGCACACACACAACCAATGTGCCTTCGCCCCTGCTCACCTATAAGGGGCCTCATCATTGGATAATACACCTGCCACACCGTCTCCAGGGACATGCTGCTGTCCATGTAAATAGCTCCAGCTAGCGACTCAAAGATGTCCCCCATAGCCTTTGGGACCTCGATGTCCTCCTCCTTCTCCTCGTCTTCTTCGGAGCGACGCAGCTGGTTGTCCAGAAAAACAGATGGAATTTCTTTAATCAGCATGAGGGAGCACCTGTACGCACGATGACTCACTGTTGTGGGCGGAGCAAGGCTAATTCTCTCAGCACGTTAACACGGACTTACAGGTTTTGTTGTTTTGACTGAATAGTTCTCCTGACTACAGACACTTGCTCTACTAAAACGCAAATGTCTCTTGGAGAAGTTCACCAGATCATCATGCAGACATTCGGACACAACCCAAGCGAAAACAAGGCCATACACATCACTGGATGCCTGCAACTATTCTGCAGATAAAGAGACCTCTAGCGGTCCCGCTAACGGCGTCCATTCAGAGCCCGACATGCTGCCTGTGAAGACCCGCTGGGGAACACGTGGTTGACTCAGTAGGTAGAGCAGTGGATCCCCAGGATATCTGCTTGCTTCTGCTGCACTGCAATATTTAGTCTACGACAAAATTAAATTTAGACCAATTCACAGATAAAAAGAATCGGGTTGTAAGAAATGAACAGCATTGCAATTTGAAAGGCTGTATCGGGTAAATGCCAGGGTGCCATGATTAAACCCAACTGCATGTTCTCTTCAGCGCTGAAATCATTGGAACATAAAACAGATGAATGGAAGCTGCCGGAACCACTCGAGCAAAGATTAGGTTTCTTCCTGCAGCAATAATGCTAGCTGCGTTGTTGTCGTTTGGGGACACGGGACTCACCTCGGAGTCCATGCCTTGCATCTCATTCTTCTCCAGCTGAAACTGCACAAAGTCGTCGATGACGTGGAAAAGCTCCGGCGAGATGGCCTTGAAGTACTTGTGGTAGTCGTACTTGACGGCCAGAGAGGCAAAGATGGTGTTGTTGACGAGCGCCGAGCGCAGGTCGGTCAGCACGCCGGGAGAGTGCTGCCGCGGGTCTTCATAAAGGTGCTTTGTTATGAGGTAGTCTAGAATTGCATCGCCAAGGAACTCCAGCCGCTGGTAACAATCTGAAGAGAAACAACAGAAACAGTCACAACTTTATTCAACATTCAAGCACTAACTGTTACGGCTGAAGCCTGACGAGAGTGTTTTGGTGGTGTGTTAATTGATTTCCTTTGTCAAGTGCAGGCTCCGCCCCTGCGCACCTGAGACTGGTTGCGGTGATGGCTCGTGCGGCGCATATAAGGTGGCGAGTGACGGAGCCCCAGGACGCCTCGGTGAACACTGCGAGCGTCATGCCAGCCGTGGGACAAGACTCCCAGTGTCTTACGTTATTATTTAGTTAATATTTGTTGATGTAGTGTGTGTGTGT
This sequence comes from Apeltes quadracus, assembly GCA_021346845.1. Classification (NCBI taxonomy): domain Eukaryota; kingdom Metazoa; phylum Chordata; class Actinopteri; order Perciformes; family Gasterosteidae; genus Apeltes; species Apeltes quadracus. Next base: position 16,380,577 of record CM037931.1, on the reverse strand, counting down.
GTATATTGAGAGACGTGATGCAGCGAGGGGGAAGGTTGCCTCCTTAAGGAATAAACATCCTAAACTGCTTCTGGGCTGTGCGTCTCCTTGTTATGTTGCCGACCCCTTGGCAGAACGAGCAATCACTGATGCGGGGTCGTAACACTAACAAACAGCAATTTTAATAGTGTGATAGAACATTTTGAGTTTGACAGATATTATCCAGAGTTTCAAAGGGCAGGTTTGGTCATCTTCAAAAACATGACATTTGAATTAAAAGATGGAACGGAAGGAATCCTGGCTGCTCCATGTGCCATGTCCAAGTGTCTCTGAACTAGACACGTAACCCTTAATTGCTCCCTAGGTAAAAATGTAAACCATGGGTTAAAAATGCAATGCAAGTCCCTTGTAATGACCTGTAATGTTATAATGAACCAAGAAACGTTGGACAAATGGGTGTGTGCCTGTAAAGACGGATCAAGGGGTGGACAGGGTGACTGATGAACAGTTTACCCAGTTCCAATTTCTGCCTTCATCCGCCATATAATATTTAGAACTAGAAAATGCATTTCCTGCTGAAAATGCGTTGGAATGCAAAAAGCTGAAATTAACTGAAAGAATTGCTGAAAATATAGACATAAGAAAAGCTGAAAGGAATTTTAAAGAATTGCTGAAAATAAACAAATGGGAGAAGCTTTGCTGAAAATATATGGATGAAAAAGCTTAAATGAAACACAAAGAATTGCTGAAAATACATACACGGCAGAAAATATACATAGCAGAAGCTAAATACGAATTTCAAAGGACGGCTAAAAATACAGAAGTGACAGAAACTGAAAGCCGACAAAAGCTGAGAAGAATAAACATTTGTACTTTTTGAAGTAATTATGGTACTAGTTTTACGAGCAGAAGAAGATAGATAGATATAGAACTGTATTAAAAGTAGTTTTAGTTAGCCTGACGTAGTCCTACTCAACTCTAGTCAGAATGTGAATGTGATGCTGCTCCATTGAGCTGTGATTATGGGGCCGTGTTTCAAACGAACCAGGAAAAACAATGCCTCTGCACTCAATTGGACAGACCTACAACCAACCAACCAAGAGCAACGGAGTGGGTGACGGATGTTAAGCGACGCCTAGTTGCCGAATCCCGTAGGAAGGACGCCAAAAACGTTGTTCTTATCAACAAATGCCTTGATGGCGTTTCTCTGTTCCTCTTTTTAAATTAATTCGCTGTCGATATCTTTCAGAACAGACCTGAAAGCAGAATCTACTCACCTTGTGTTAGTAGTAGTACTAGTATTATCAACTCTGGTACTAACACTATTAGTCATAGTAGTATTTGTAGTAAAATTAGCAGTAGTTGTCATTAAAAGCCGAAGAAATACTAGTATTGATAGTAATAGTAGTACTAATATTAGTACTAGTTGAAGCATTAAAAGCAGTATGAAAAAGTAGTAATATCAGTTGCAGTGTCACTTAATCTGGTAGTAGTAAGTATTTTTCGTATTAATAGCAGTTGAAGTACTAGTAGTTATACTATCAGTTGTATAAGTACTAATAGTAGTAGTAGTAATATTAGTAGTAGTTGTACTATTATTTGAAAGAGCAATAAATATTTCAACAAAACAGCTTCAACAGCATATTTCTTTTATCCGAGTCTCACGCTGCCGTCCACTCTGAATTTAAATACGCTCACTCTGAGGCTCCACATACACACCCATGTAAAACTCAGAAAAGGACTGCAAAACTAGTGAAACATAATTAGTGATTATGAAAAATGATAGAGAAAATAGAGAAAAAATAGATATCAAAAAGCTGTAAAAATAAAACAATCTTTAGACTTGTGTCTACATTTTAATGTTGAAATGGTGTCTGTAGCTGAAAGATTGAAAAAGCTATAAATGTTGAAAGTTGAAGAACTTTCGAGAGGATTTGAAAAAAGTTTTTAATTTATATAAATTCCATTATAAGAGCTAGAAAGCTGAAAAGTCATAGCACCCCTCTCTGGAACGAGCTGAACATTTTTGAACGGTTTTTCAAAATTTGAACGGTTTAAATAGCTGAAAGTGTGAAGGAGTTGAAAGGAAGAAATATAATAAGTTGGAATAAAGATTCGAAGAACAATAGTTGCAATAGAACAATAGAATGCTTAATGCATTCCAACAATAAATAATACGCCTTGACATCCTTTACCTCTTTGCTTTCCATAATCAGATGCTACTACTAAGCACTAGGCAGTGAGGTGGAGTCTGACCTGTGATGGTGTTGTAATGGTAGGAAGCGTGGGTGAAGGCTTGCAGCAGGTACGCCTTGTTCTGAAAGGTGTAGTTGATCTTCTTTTCAAAGTTTTCAAAGCCAGATATGAGGTGGTTGAGAGTTCGCTCTGCGTCTGGGTGGTCCAGCAGGCAGCGGGGCGGGATCTTCAGCCAGCCGTAGCACAGGTCCATGATGGAGGTCTGAGCGCTCTGCACCACCGCTCCAGTCGGTGTCCCTCTCTCCAACGGTAAGACCTGATAGAAAACAACAGTGAATACCAGGGCATAGCTGGGAAAAGTCTGCTCTCCCGTGAATCTCGCCCGCCTCTAGTGGTTGGTACTATCAGGAAGTACATGCTGACCTTGAGGCCTAGCGAGCAGAGGAACATCTGGGCGGCTCTCTCTCCACAGCTGGTCAGGTAGCAGCCCAGCAGAGCCTCCACACAGTCAGCAATGCTCTTGTCAGCGATGCACTGCTCCGTGTGCAGGTCGTAAGAGATGGATTGCTTGCCCAGCTCTGCGCCGCAGTTCTCCTCAGATGGGTTCCAGAAGCCCACCACGAAGTCGTCCTCCTCGCCCGCCTTACTGGGGTCCAGGTAGCACATGGCGTCCCATGAGCTGTAGTCAAACTCCTCGGCGCTGGGCGCCGGCCTCCGAGGCATAGTGGGCCGCCGCTGGCGGGTGGCGCTTCCTGGGCACCTTCCACTCGTAGGGGGATTCCGTGGCGGGGGCGGAGCCCGATGCCGGGGTGGGAGGGGGAGGGAAGCCGCTCAGCGAGATCTTCTTACCGAACGCGCCGGATCCCAGCAGCATGTTGTCGATGAACTTGATGTGCTCCTTGTAGTACTCCAAGTCGTCCTCCATGTTGACTTCGTCCTTTGGCTCTTCCTTCAGCATCAGCTCACCGTCCTCGTCCAGCTCCTCGGCTTCCTCGTCGTCAACATCGGAGTCATTCTCAGGCTGCCCGTTTGCCGCAGGCTCCTCTTCGGTCTGGATGATGGATGTAAACAAACATTAAACTGTCGACCCCTCTAATTCATAGGGATTCCAGTCACAGTGCAGAATACGGAGGATTGACTTTTCACTCTGGAAGTCTTGACTGAAAAATTCCCAGGTGCCTAAAGCCATAAACACCACTTGTTACATAGAATTGTCATTTAAATGCTCTCAAAATATTCATTTAAAAATATTCAAAAAAATATTTGTGAAAATCCAGTGCTTCCTATACGAAGATATTGTAAGAGGCATTCCGAGAATTCAAACAGCTCTCGTCACAGCTGCCACTCGGATACATCCAGGTCATCTCACCCAGTGAGGAACCTTCCTGAATAACTTACTGTGTGTGAAGTGCTGGGATCACTGGGTTAAATCCACGAAGACATGCTGTGCTTTTTCGGAATTCTGCCGCTGAAATGCTCTTTTAGTCATTGTAAGCTGGCCTTATTGTGCTACATCAAGAGAATATTATCATCATCTTACATGTGTTTTAAAATGAGTATTGACCAGACTCAAACACGATGTGCAGCCCGACAGATGAATGCATTAATTCTCACGAGGTCCACATGACCTTCCTCCGAGTCCAGTATGTCAGGGCTGCTCCTGTCCTGGTTGACCACGTATCCAGGAGGCAGCCAGTTGACGGGGGGGTCAAAGATGGACACCACCATCCTGCTGGGGAGCCCCTTCTTCTTCCCCAGACGGTACAGGTTACAGTTGCTCACCTGGAGGAGAGGATTAAATGTCAGGATGAAACGTTTCCTGGATATTAAGTGCAACTGATAAAAGGATGCACAACCTGTAAATGGACTGGACTCTCAAAGCGCTTCAGCACCACCCGTAAACCATTCACTCACTGATGAGAAACCCTTCAAGGTACCACCTATCCATAGTTACAACAGTCTTACACCACATGCATGGCTAAGGGGGAGATTTGGGGATAAATGTCTCAAGGACTACCCACCTGAGTAATACCGATACTTTTGTTAATTTGGAGATCATCATTTTAGACTGTAGAATATTATAAATAAATTAGATACATTGAACGCAGCATCCAGAGCTCACTACACCATTTTAGCCACATAGATCACCGAATTCCCGGCTACCTTGAACACACCTGATGACGTCATGTGCCCAGAGGCGTGGACACAGCCTGTAGCACCAACTCTCCTCCTACCGCGGAGGACAGCCCTCCGACCAATAGCTCCGTTAGCATACCTTTTGAAAGCGTATAAATATACAGGCTTGAACATCAGCTCGGGATTCGTGGATTGGAAGCCCTGCAGTTTACTACATTGTGGTCAAAGGACTCTCTGTAGCCTGTGGGGTAGATAGCCGCGGATCCTCGATCGAGGTATTTCCTTTTTAGCGCTTCGCTCTTTCTTTTTTTTATTAAAACCTTTTTGATTTTAACTTTCAGATCCAGCCGTCTTCTCTTCCTCCTGAGTTTTCTCAAAAGAACACAAGACCTTTAACCAAAAATCCGAGAGGATTACACCTGACATAAAACCAAACAGATTTGGTGATTTTTACCATCCAAACACAAGGAGAAAGCAAAGTTTATTGGTAGTATTGAAGTATTGAAAGGATCCTGATTAGAGTTGTTCCGATTCCGATACTAGTATCGGAAAAGCCTCCGATACTGCCGAAATGCTGGCATCGGGTATCGCGGGCGGAGGATTACCAGGATGTATCGCGTTAGCGGGCGTTAGCTAACGTCAGGCGCTAACGTCAGCTCAGGAGCGGGCGTTAGCAAACGTCAGCTCAGGAGCGGGCGTTAGCAAACGTCAGGCGCTAACGTCAGCTCAGGAGCGGGCGTTAGCAAACGTCAGTCCCTAACGTCAGCTCAGGAGCGGGCCGTTAGCTAACGTACAAAGGCGCTAACGTCCAGCTCAAGGAGCGGCCGTTAAGCAAACGTCAGTCAGCTAACGTCAGCTCAGGAGCGGGGCGTTAGCTAACGTCAGTCGCTAACGTCAGCTCAAGAGCGGGCGTTAGCTAACGTCAGTCGCTAACGTCAGCTCAGGAGCGGACGTTAGCAAACGTCAGCTCAGGAGCGGACGTTAGCTGACGTTAGCGAGATCCAGCGTTCTACTAGCGTGAACCGGGTTTGTGGAACGTCACACACGGCAAACAAACCAGCTAACGCTATCCGGGCACTTGTCTCGGGCAACTTTCGCTGTACCGAACAACACATTAGATTTGAACTGTTATTATTACGGGTCCGCTTATCCGGGTCGGTAACCGCCACTGTAAACGGCCGCTGGTCTCGGTGCTGCTCGGGCTGTCTTCTCTGTCATTTGCACGTTAGCTCAGGATTAGCGCATCATGTCGGCGGTTTGGCAGTACTTTACAGTGGCTTTACAGGAGCAATTTCGAGGGGTGGCACAAGTGCAAATTTCAACAACAGCAACTTAATCAAACAGCTGAAGACGCGTCACGCTTAAGAGCACAACAAATTTACCAAAGTTAAGGGGACACTGGTATCGGTACTCGGTATCGGGAGGGAAAAAATGGTATCGGAACATCCACAGTAACAAGCCCCTGATTATGCGTATTTAGGTTCTCTTGTGTTTCGAGGAAGAAATAACAGATTATCACAATGACTGGAGCTCCCACACACATTCACAGCTCCGGGTGAAGTGCCTTGCCCGAGGACACTTGGAAGGGCCAGTCGTCTGATAAAAGGACTGTGCTCTCCAGTGGCCAACCCCAACTCATGACCAATGTCTGTACAATGACTAGTGCATGAGCCGCCCTATACAGTAACGATCCGGGGCTTGTTACTGTGGATCATCGTCACACACTTTAAGTGAGCAGGACACACCAATGCTCTAATGACAGCCTCTACACCAGTCCAAACTGTAGTTTGAGTTCGAAATCAGACACATTTTCTTTTGAATCAATTCCAATAAAGCGGAGGTTTATAGTCGGTTTACAGCAGGTCAGCTGAGCAGGAAAACAATGTGCTGTGGAAACTCACAAATTAAGGTGAAAGCTCCTTAAAAGCAATGTACAATGGAAGAAGCAGCACTGCATGAAAAGTGGGATTTCCGACAATTTCCGGCACCGTAAATTGTCGTGGAATTTCAGGTTTACGGCAATTTGCGGGCAAAGCCGAAAACTGCCGGAAATTGACGTGGGCCTTCCTTGGCAGTTGGCCCCCCATGTCCCTCTCCTCCTAATTCTAGGGGAGGCTTTGACATGTAAATGAAAATGCTGTGAGCTATACAAATGCCAATCAGGGTTGCAGAGGGAGTTTTAGCCCAGGTGACATTTTTTTTAAAAGGTAAGAAAATCTCTGGTACAAATAGATCAGACCTAATTATAGACTCTTACATTTTAGCTTGTATTGATTTATTTAATTTAAGTATACTAGATTACTGTGTATGCCATTAGCTATGGAAAATGTTATGTAAAAAAGATACACTCTGAATCAGCAAGGTAAAATAACCATTCCATGCAAACAACATTAGAATCAGAATGAAGGCTCTGCAGAGATCACATTCTCCTAGAGCTCAACTAATGTGCATAGTGGCAGGAATACAGTGACCTTTTCTTTAGTCTTACTTAAATGCACAGAGGACGTATTAACCACTACATCTCGCAGACATGGTGCTTCACAGGCACCGCGGTCTGGTCTCGCGAGTCCTTCCATGTAACAATGACCTCGTATCTGATTGGAGGATCCGGACGTTCAACTCGATCAACAGCTTTCAGCCAGTCGAGAAGAAACTGCAGTTTGCTATCAGCGGACTGTCCGTCAGCTGAATCACCATCCTGCCGATATGAACGAGCGGGAGAGACTGACTGAAAGAAGAGGAGACGGCCGCATGAAATCCCAAGGTAAAAATATGTTTGATGACTGCTAGCTAAGCTAAAAGTAGCTTAGCCTAAAACCAAAGCTAAGAGGAGCCTTACAAAAGAACCAGTGAGCAGAACCCGCTTTATTGAAGTGTATTTTGTAGTGTATAAGATTTAAAGAGCATGCTTTCATTCTGCGGTATAAGGAAATAGATACCATAGAATAGATACCGATCCTAACTGTACATTTTGTTTTCACAGACTAGTTTCTCCTCACAATGAGGCGCTGACCTCCTATTTGCTCGGAGCAACATCTGTAAGTGACTTTTATAACTGTTTCTCCTTCCTCGTATAATGTTACGGTGACTTGCGTGTTGATTTTTATTCATACCACTTTCATTTAATTGTTTTCCAGCCGCCTGTAAGACGTATTACGAGACGGCACGTCGGAGCTTCAGGTAAACCCGCCAGAAAAACTCACTGCGGGCGGAAGGGCGAAGAGTTCCGCGCGAGAAGAAAGCGAGTAAGAGTTTATTTGGTGACTATTTTTCACGAGCATTGATAGATGTGTTGTGTCCATACGCATCGCACAGTATTGATTCATTGTTTTGTTTTTTACAGCTGCTGGAATGGAGACAGCGTGTGCTCGCAGATGACGCAGGTGGAACTCTGGAAGTCCGCCAGCGGAGACCTCATGTCTGCCGAAGAAGAGGGCATGTTGGCGGGGTCTCTGGGTGGATTGTACGGTCGCCGTCATTTCGTAGGACGGAGCTCTCTGAACTCTGTGCGAAGCTGCAGTCCCGGTGAGAGGCGACTCCAAAGTACAGAGCCACGCACAATGTGCGTCTGCACAACGGACCTGCCTCGGAAAGAACGCCGCACGTTACCTCCAACCCCGAGGAGGCAAACGGACAGTTGTAGTTTTTGGATCATCATCTACTCATGTGTGCGCAGATAGTCGCTTTGTATGTAATTGTTTGTTTTAATAAAGCTCTTTTTGCATAAACATGTTCCTGGCAAATGTTCATTTCCTCTATAAATTCATTAATGTCCTTGGTGGTAGTCTAATAATGGTTTAGTAGCCTACATAGGATAACAATGACATGAATATACAGTACAATATGAATGAATAAATAATATATATTGTAAATATAAATTATTTATGAGGCTGGGTGACCAATAGCGACAGATCTGCCAACCAATCGTGAGTGATTTTTCTTGTTTAAATGTTGTGGTTTCATCCAATGAGTAAGGAAACTCAAGCCAGGCCTGCCCAGGTGTGGTTTTACTTCCATTCATATGCTAATTAGGGCCATTCGCACCTCCGCCAGCTGATCGCCACCTACGTCAGAGTCTGTTTCCGACAATTTCCGCGGCGTGCACGGCCTGGCCTAATTGTCGGAAATTAGGGCGATTTTCGGGCGTTTACGGGGACAAAAATTCCACTTTTCATGCAGTGCAGCTGTATGTGCAATATTTGTACATTTTATATTATGTATGCAATGATTCAAGTGCTGAAGCGTCTAACCTTCTTGCTGCGCATGTAGCTCAGGCGGCCCTCGTGGGCATCCGGGTAGGTGCAGAACAGGTATGTGGTAATGGCGTGCTTGAGGAAAGAGTCTCCGAGCATCTCCAGCCGCTCCAGGTTGAAGCCGTCGCTGGCGTTGGACAGGGTCAGGGCCTGCAGGATGAGGCCGGGGTTGGGCCCCAGGCTTTTGGGGGAATCTCCGGTCTGGGCCTCGTGATGCGGCACCGCGGTCGGATCGGGAGAAGGTGCTGTGGGGGCGTCGGGACCCCTTGCTGCCGGGCTGCAGACTGAGGTAGCTTTAAACCCTGGTGTACATTCATCACTAGGCGGCGGAGAACTGGAGCTGGGCTTCATGGAGCCGCGAGAACGCTGAGTGGGAACTGAGGTAGTGGTTTGTGTTGATCCAGGACTCTGCTGCCCAGGTGAGCCGGGCTGGGAGCGTTGGCAATTGTCATGTTGGCGAAGGGGCTCCTCTTGCTGGCCGTCATTATCGCAGTCGGTTACTACTAGTGCAGTGCCGTTGGTTAAATTCCATGTGCACGTGGCTTCTCCGGGCTCGGGGGCCGCTGGGGGCCCCTGCTCGAACTGGGGGGAGCTGCAACTACTGGGGTGGGATGGTGGATCTGGGTCAAGGCTCTCAGTCTCTTGGAACGGACAGTCAGCCTCGTCGTCCTCACTACCGGAGTCGGATAAGGAGATGAACGCTTTGCTGTCGATGGATCTCTTCCAGCCAAAGTCCAGGTTTGGGTACCTGCAACAGACACAGACACAGCATCTGTACATAAGGATGCTGGGAAACTGAACAAGAGCATCTCAGAGAACTGGCATTGGCCGTGATTCTTACTTTAAACAGTTACGGTACTGATACACCTCCACATCGCCAATAAACAAGTACACCAAAAAGTATTTAGTTTGTTTTTGAAGTGTCATACCAGACAGGTACTGTAACATTCACATGTAAAATCACTATGTAGCATGCTTTGAATTTGTATCGTTGACAAGTGAGCGAGCAAACACGCAGCTGTAAGAAGACTTGTGACCAACTGCAGTTAAAACCTTCCTTACCCAGGCAAACCAAATAGGACTCTCCAAAAAGGTGAGTAAAAAAACGCTTGAGGTAAAACTTGTTGCATACCGTACGGTTTATTACAAATACAGCTGTTGTCAGTATTTACTAGTATACACCAGCTGTGGAATCTCATGATTCATTCCCACAGAGTGAGCAGGTGTTAGTGTTTGCAACAAGCACCTGAAGTCCGGGGGCAGGGTCTTGGCTCCCACTCCGGCTTCGCTGGCGGTCTGGGCTCGGAGCTCCTCGGCAGTCAGAAGGCAGTGGAGGCGGTAGAGGATGCTGGGCAGACACACTGCTTTCCTCCACAGGGAGGCAGGGATCGGGTGGATGGCACACAGCTCTGGAACCAGGATCTGACAAGCGCGGCAGCAGGTTAGACAGTGAGGGAGGGGGTCGCAGGGGGACGTGGCTCAAACCCTTTTCAGCAGGTCATCTAAAAGTAGGCGAGAGACTCTTCTCCTCTCGCCAGTCTTTCTGTCTTCTGTTGAGTCACTTTGGCAGATTCATTACATATTGAATAGATCGTTAAAAATGCTAAAAACAGCTGAGAAATGTAATGAAAAGTGAAATATATCCGAAACCCAAATTGTAATCGGTTGAGCCCCGAGTCCGGATGGAAATAAAGAAACAATACAGTTACGATCACATTTTGGAGCTGTAGTAATAATGTGTCCTGTTAACCTCACCATACACATGTGACCACTGTGGCACAGTGATTGGAGGAAGATGATAAGGCTGGCGATGTGTCCAGGGGCAAGACCCTTAACAACATGGCTCCTGTAACTGGGACTTGCTGTGTGAATGACGTGAATGTTAGATGCGGATGGACAGGTGCTGCATGGGTGAATGATGACACAAAGTAACGACTAGCATGCGTCTTTAGTGTTACTAAATAATCAATACACGTTCAGATCTGAATGGGGACACCACCTTAAAAATTGCATTATTCACTTAGCAGCACACGGCTGTTGATTCTGGAGCAGAGTAGAACATTAAATTATGGACCAGGAAGGGCACCAGACATCAAACAGCTGCACTGTGCTTTATTCCACCCACAGAACTTCTCTCACTGAAAAGAATGAGGGGGCTGTGTTTTCCCTCCTTGCGTCCTTTACCTGTTTGTTCTGCAGACTCTCCCACTTGGCCTTCCTCTTCTCTGCACTGCTAAGGGGCAGTGCTTTGCCCTTCTGGTTCAGGTGGCGAGGGGTTAACAGGTTTAGTCTGAGAGCACAGAGGAAGGCCGGTCAGAACACCATGGATGTACACAGTGCTGTCATCAGACTGATATTATCCTGCAAACCTCCTTTAACCTCGTCAGACTCGCATAGCAAAATGCAGATACAGCGCAATCAAGTTGCGTTCGATTTATGTTAGTGGCAGCTCATTTTTTCTAGAGACTGTATTAGCCTGCAGCAGAGATGAGAGGCGACAGAGGTCTGGCTCCATCACATCTGTCTGCTTCCAGCTCGGAGCCTTCAGACCCAGCCCACCTTGTATCCCAATTTCATGCTACACAAATACATGTGTGCTGTGGTAAACACTTAGATCAAAGGCACATTGGTTGCATACATGAAGGCTGACCTGTTGAATCATAAAAAAAAACAAAGCCAGCTACATGCGAGTGCCAGGACCCCGGTGCTGCTGACCTGGAAGAGGTGTGGTCTACGTCCAGAAGCGGCTGGTCCAGGTTGGACAGGTCCAGGTTGTACTTGGTTTTGTAGTACTCGGCAAACGTCTCGTACTCTGGCGAAGGAAACTTACTGAGCGGCGTCAGGTCTGTGTACACATCGGCAACGTAGAAGCGGTGAGGCTGGTCAAAGTTCCGATACCTGGGAGGGACAGGGAGTTCGACAGACGTCATGTTGCTCAAAACATTTGCATTAGCAGCATTTACAGCAGAAGCCACTGTGGTACCTCGGAATGATGACCGCATCCTGGTAATCCTCCAGCTTGAAGGTGAAGGGGTTCTGCTTGGTGTACTGAGTGGTAGGGATGCCAGTGCGGGCCTCGGACCTCTCAATGTCCTCCATGAACATGAAGTCCATATCTAGAATGTGCGAGTCCCCAACTGAAGGAGCCAAAGAAGCGGCAGAGAGAGATGACACGGATGAGAAGCTACGCATGGCGAGCCGTCCTCCCGGCTCCCCCCAGAAGGGTTCTACTCACCGACATTCAGAGGCAGAACACAGTAAGCAGAGTCGGCCAGCGTGGGCTTGAACTCGAGCGCAGGCTTCTCCAGGCGCAGGATGTGGGAGAAGATGTACTGGTGCAGGCGTGTGATGAGGTCGAGCTGCGCCGTGTCCAGCGCAAATCCAGACTTCTGCAGCTCGATGGAGATGGTCACCTCCCCTGAGCGAGTGTACACCGGGAAGTGTGGGATCTGGACAGAAAGGAAGCCATGAGAGGAGGACACCGGAGACATAAAGGGGTTGGTCTGGTCTGCGGTGTACCCGAGGTATGGGTTTGGCAGTCAGGATGCCGAAGCACCTGGTGGTGTCCTCCGGTGGGTAGAGCTTCCTCCTGCGGAAGTTGAGTTCATCAGGGAGAGGTGTGGTGAGGACCATCCCGATCACGTACAGGTAGTAGGTCTGCTCTGATAGAGCGTAGCTGTCCCGCAGACACTCGGGTATCTGGAGGAGGACAAAGGGACCGATCATTTATTCTTTTCTTCATTTCTTAATATATTCTCATCACTTGTTATGCACTAGATTAACAGCCTAAAATCTTTGCTTTGCGTTTGACCTCAACAACTTCTCGGCTTGTATGCAACACTGATGGTGTTGTTGAAGCAGCACAATCGAGTCCATTTTATCCACAGTTTGATAAACTGACTACAATGTAACCTTTATCCGTGAAGTTGTTTAAATAAGAATATCACAGCTATACGTTGTTCTCGGATGTACTTTGGAGCGATCCAGACTCTTACGGCTTTAGGGTAGCACTGCCTCCTCTTAGTGGAGCCAGGCCGGCCTGGCACGTTGGTCTCTTCCTCATCATGGAGGTCCAGCTCCTCCTCGTACTTCACGGTCTCCTTCCCCACCGGCATCAGGTGATCATCCAGCTCACCTGGGAGGAGAACGGGAAGACAGTCACGTAGGTCCTACGGTGGCTGAGAGGGAATGGGCTTTACGTTCATACATCTGAGACCTTCCAATTGTGGTTCTACCTATTTTGTGAAGTTTCTCGCAACATAGAAGTGCGACAGCTTTCTCTGCAAGCCTGGCACAGTTCATTGTGGGACCCTATGAAAACAGACATGTTAGTAAGTGGGGGAGGTAGTGCTGGCACTGTGATCAGTCAGGGCTCGCCTGCCTGAGGATGTGGGCTCTACTTAAGTCTTAGAAGGAAGATGTCCTTCCTCACCTTCAAAGGAACTCGCAGAGGGGAGTTGATGGGCAGGTACAGAGTGGACTGAAAGCGGTCGTCCTGCCTCACAGCTGTTTTACACTTAGGTGCTAGGTGAGTGAACGGGTCACTGGGCAGCCGGGCACAGTACCTGAGTACCACAGAAAAATGGACGCAAGATGTCCAAGGGAGCGTTACAGAGTTGAAGCAAGAAAAAGACGGCGAGGGAGGTGTTATCATTATGAAAGGAAATGACCGTCTTATAGCCCATGTGACCTTTAGGATTAGAAAACTTGTGTAATGTGAAATTTGTATATCCAACAGTTTGAATTACTATGCTTCTATTTACTTGCCTAATCATTTGATAGTGTTCTCTATTTAGTGCACAGGATGACCACTTCATTAATGCGTAATGTTTCTTACAAAAAATACAATAACATCAAACATTTTGGTGAAAGTATCTATATAGACATCTACATTGTGGCATGGCAGAAACGGTCTTCTACCTGTTGATGTGTCCGATGGCTGTGTTGATGGTGACCCGTGGACCTCCCTCCTCAGACTGCAGTACGTAGGGTGGAAGGATGTCGTCATCATCCAGCACCTGCTCCACTTCAAACTCACTCACCTCCACGGTCTTTGAGCACTTGTTCCTTAAGATCTGCTCAAAGGTCAAAGGAGATCAGCAACACAATGTTACACAGCGTTTACATTTCTCTGTACATTGTTGAGACAATCAAGCAAAGTTCACCTTCTCTATGGCCTTGTAGGTGGTGAGGTCATCCTCGAAGGTCCTGGTCCTTTCACTGTCTGCCAGCATGATGTAGTTGGAGACTGGAGCTCGGGCTCGGCCTTTGGACTGGACGTAGGACCTGTACTCTGCGGGAAGGTCAAAGCGCACCACCAGGTTACACTTGGGGATATCCACGCCTTCCTCCACGATGCTGGTGGCGATCAGCAAGTTGGTTTCATGAGCCCGGAACTTGCGGAGAACCTAGAATAGAAAAGAGGGGGGTCTGAAAAAGCTTTCCCAACGATTTTATTAAAAAACATAACAAAACAAATTAACATTTTGTATGACATTTGTATGAGTTTCCCAAATTTCTTGTGGTGTCTTGTCAGGGGGTGAATGGAACAGGGGAAGGACACAGAGGCTCCTCAGAGACTGGCTACCACCATGGACACAGTTGTGCGAGTGTATTCGCCCTCATAATGGGTTGGATATGTCAGATATATATATAAAAAAAAAAAAAATACCTAGGGCTATCTGGGACTGGATGATAATGCAAGCTGGGGAACGTTTAAATCTGTTTGGTGAATTAGGGTCAAACATAGCCAACGATAAGGACCATAAGGACCTCAAAAGTGGTATTATTTCCCACTTTGTGCTTTAAAAAGTAGCAGTTAAAACATTTCTTATAAATCTTAATTTAAGATTACATTTAAAATCAAATATGAAACCAAAACTGTTTTCCACTGCCAGGGTATTTTCGTTTGAAATTCACCGAGCTGTCTGCGCCTGCAGGTGCAATTTGTACGGAACCACAACAGCATTTGGTGGTCTAATGTGAGCAGGACTTCCACAAGAGGTACAGAGTCTTAAGTCTTCCACGATCTATAAAGATGAAAAACAATGACGCGTTTGGTGTGAAACCACCTTTAGGCCGGCCTCCAAATGCTCTCATTGGCTCACGAGCCAATACCCCCCCCCTTGAATTCCTGCGTGCTTACCTCCTCTTGCTTCCTGAACTCCACCTCCATCTGCTTGTTGCGCGGCTGGTTCTTGCCGATGCTGTGGCCAGTGATGAAGTTGCTGCTGATGTAGGCCAGCTCAGGGTCCTGCTTCCCCGCCTCTTTGATCAGACTGAGGAGTAAACAGGCTTAGCATGAACGGTTCTGGTCCGCTCCACATTAAAGAGGTCAGCAACTGGCTGAACAAACATCACAAAGAGGATGGCGCAGACCCACCGATTGAGGACGACAGCTGTGTACCGCCTCTCCACGAAGATGATGCCACACAAGATGTTGGTGAAGGGCGAGGGAAAGTTGGCCTCGGGCCTCTCTTTGGTCTCCACCTCCTCATCCTCGTCTTCGTCCTCTGAGTCACTCCAGGACACGTAGTTGTCCTGGTTGCGGTTGTTGTACCACTCCACACTTTCAAACTGCTGCCGCTCAAAGGGCTTGTACTCGTGCAGGATCTCGAGCAGGCGGAGGACCTTGGGGGTAACAAACTTGAGGTCCAGCGAGGCAGGCGAGAAGTGCTCCTCGCAGAGGGCGTGCACCTTCCGCAGGATGGTGTCTGTGAAGAGCAGAAACTTGCGGCTGAGCTCCTCTTGCTCGTGTTTGATGTACTTCTGGAGCTCCCGCACCATGATGCCCGCTGCCTTATCGGCACACCAGGGACCAAGGACCTGCAGGACGGCTCTGCAGTCCCCCAGGACCTGGACAGGACAGAGACTATGTCAATAGAAATCATATTGACCCGTGGAAACCAGCACGTGCGCTACTATCCTCGTCTCAGAAATGTGATCTCTACAGGGGCGGAGGTTTCAAAAGGCCCAGGGGCAAAGCCCTGGGCACTGGGCTCTCAGCACCTCCATCACTGCTAAAAAGTTAATATTACCCACTTCTCTGGGTTATTTGTAAGATCAGAGCCATCGTTTCAGCAAACCCCTGGGAGATCGCATTTACCATCATTTCCGGACTATAGAGCGCACCTGAATGTAAGCTGCACCACCTAAATTTAGAAAGAAAAGAAAATGTGTACATATACAAGCAGCAACTGTCTCTAAGCCGCAGGTGTCGTTTTCATAAATCTGAGACCCTACGATGGTCCACCTCTTGGCTTTCAGCCAGATCTGCACGGTGGAAACACGTCGGCCATCTGCGCTCTGTGTATTCACCCAGTATTCAAGAACGTTTTCAAGGTCGGTACATTAGCCGCACTGTGGTATAAGCCGAAGGGTTCAAAGCGTGGGAGTAAAGTAGCGGCTTATAGTCCGGAATTTACAGTATTCATTATTGATGATGGTTTGGAAAGGACTACGTATCGGACCGCCTACACATTTGGTCTACAGCAAAACTATTATGGCTATTATTATCACATAAAATATCATAGTACACAAGCTCAAATTTCAAGAGAAAATTGAGATGAAAATCTCAAATAGTCTCAAATAATAAATAAAAAAAAGGGAATGAATGCTTGTGGCTGGGACCTGTTTGGAGATGAACGTGGGGTCGCGGTCCTCTCTGTTAACACAGATGTTGCAATCACTCAGGAAGTAGAGAGCGTCATCCAGCTCCGCCTGCAGACAGGAAGAGAGGCCGCTCTTATCCGTGTAGGGGCCACAGTCCAGCACCACTTCTCTGGGCTGAGAGGCGTATCTGAAACATCCAACAGCGTTACTGCCCCTGGCCTACAGAAGAGCTTTACTCTCCCTTTGAAAAAAGGCATTAGGTAAATCACCTGGAGCCGACAAAACTCCATAGTCCTACCTGTCCAGGACCACAAGGTCCGTGGCAGTTTCAGCGTTGCTCTTCAGGATTCTCTCCAGGTTCTGGATCTTGTGCTCCAGTTCTGACGGGTCACACTTCCCATTCAGGATGGAGGCTGTGAGACCCAGGATACGGGGGCTCCCCGAGCAGCCCTCAAACAGCTGCACACAGGGAGGGGAGAGCAGGACATTCAGAGATGTTTTGGATAAGAAAATAGGAAGACTGTAAACGGCTTTGCCTCTAGCCGCCCACCTTCATAATGTCACAGTAGGGGTGGTCTGTAATGGCCAGGTGGCAGTCATCAAACACCACCAGGTTGATTTTAGACAAAGGTAAGATTTTATTCCTCAAAACATGAAGGAAGATGTGGCAGGTCATGACCAGCACCTGTACGGGAGAAGGTGGAGAAGGACCAGTTATTCACTTGTTAGCAGGCATCATCCCCTAATCGTGGCTGCTGATTAGAGGTTTAAATGCAACATAATGGAAGTCATTGGAATCCTTGTCCCTTAGCTGATAGCTACTGTGCTATGAACGTGCCTCACTCTGCTCCTGCACAGTTTCATTACCAGCAATTTTAACTGAGAAACGGTTTAACTGAGAAATGAACCAGCAGTCTACATGTGTGCCCAGCTGTAGGCCTTAAATAATGCATTTCTTTGGTAAGAACTGTAGCCAGTGTTGCCTTATTAGAACAAACACGGTAGTATGCAATGACAATGCTGAACACACCTGATTCTCCATTATCTCTTGACTCCACCGTTGGTCAGTCCATGAGGAGGTCTCCTTCACATCTGTGTATTCTCCCACTTGCAGGTCGGAGTGAGTCCTGACTGCAGCTGCTTGCTGAACTACAGACACAGCTGGACAATGCAGACCACAGAAAGGATCAACGACTTGGAAAGACACAATTCAAACCAGCATGGTATGAACAATGCTGTTCATAAAGTGACACAAAAAGCTTTCTGTGGGCCGGTAACTAACAGGCGCAGGCATCAAGTATGACAGGTACCTGTGTTCACCAGGAAAAAAGTCCTCTTTGCATTTTCATTGTAATGTCCTCGGATTTGGTGGGAGAGCTCCTTTGTAAGAAGTACTGCAATAAAGGTCTTCCCTGAGCCAGTATTCAAGCAGACGATAGTATTGTGTTCAATAGCTGCTTCAAGAAGTTCTACCTGTAGAGGAAGGCACAGGTTCACCGCGAAAGTGAATATACAGAGAAGAGCAATGCAGAGCTTTTGATACACAAGGTGGCTTCACAATGCCTCAAGCGGCCAGCTCACACATCCACAAGGACGTCCCCCCTCACCTAGGGCTGTGCGGTATGGCCAAAAATCCATCACAGTATTAAAAATCATTCTGACGGTCTGTAGCGGGGCTATGTCCTTGCAGAGGTGGAACGTTATTGCCTCCGTAATGTCACTCCATCGCTTGCTTTTTTTGTCATAAGCATTGTTTTGAGCCTCTTTAAGCGATGTCCGACCCTTTCGCTTCACCGCTTCACTCGCTCCACCATGACTGGTTGACGGTCTTGAATCCGAGGACCGTAATCGCAAACACTCTCCACGTGTTTTCTGCTAAGGTGATGGAATAAATTGCTAGTGTTGCCACCAGTGGCGACAACAACGGCTCGACATATTTTACAATAAACTTTTTTCTGCTCTACGTCGGATTTTTCGAAACCAAAAAAATTCCAGACAGCAGACACACCTCCTCTCTTGGGCACAAGTTGTTGGTGTATCTCCCGTCTCTTGTTGTTCCTCCTCCTCCCATTGTCCGTGTCTTCAGGTAGCAACAAGGTTTGTGATAACTGTACCCAGCATGCAGTTCGGCGGAGATACATTTTGTAATACTAATAATTTATTAGTATTACAAAATGTTTATGTGTCACAAGCGGTGGTGTTGTGGGTTATTCATTGTTGTTATAAAGTTATAACCATGACTCAATCTCAACACACGTAAGACTAAGTAGCTCCAATCGCTGTAATGGTTACGTGTAAAAATAAAATCCGCCGCCTGCTAAAGAGCAACTTCAGATGTTATTGCGTAACACCGGTTTGGCCGTATACGAGAAATCCGTACCCTACGGAAATCTGATACCGGTACACCGGTTGTACCGGTATACCGCACAGCCCTACCCTCACCTGATATTTCCGAGGCGTATAGATGTTGTCGTGGATGGCCTCCTGCTGCCAGGGCAGCCCGAAGAAAGGCCCCATGGCTGAGGTGGCAGGGGTGACAAGCTGCAGGCCGGCCATGCTTCAAACAGGTGGCGGTGGGGGGTCGGAGGACTGCGCTGCTCCAGTTGTCCACTTTATCTCATTTCACCACCCTCTTCGGTTCACAAGTTCACTGGCAGGGGAGAGGACCAATTTAATGTCCTAAAATCTACAGGCAGAGGGGAAAATTAGTAAATGTTTTTTGGGTGATTTACAAAGCCAGCGCTCAAGAACTCCCTTGATTTAGAAATATCAAATCAAACTGCACAATTGCAGTGAGCAGTTACATTTTGTTGTTACCACACTACCACACTCGCTAGCCAAAATTTTTTCGACCAGTAATATTGTTCAAAACAGCAGGCATGTAGACATAGCATTCGATAATCGACTTGTACCGACTAGTCCTTGAGAGGAGCTGCTATGGAGTCGTATGGTAAGTGTTCTTAAAAGTCTTCTGTGATAAATTCCGGGTTCGCTAACTAGGTCGTTGGTGCGTCGTTTTATGTGTAGGGACCCTGAGCAAGCTACTGACGAAGTCTGCTGCTGTTTTGAACAATATTACTGGTCGGAAAAATGCGATTTGGAAAGCAATTGGCTAACCTGCCCCATCTCCGCCACTGATTCGCGATTCGGGGCTGTAGCATATGTGGGCATAACTCTGTATTGGTTGATCGACGAAAAATAAAAGCTTTTGGTCCATTAGTGCTGGAATTACACTTTAAGAGGGAGAACAGCTTGTTGATACTCCACTGATAGACTCTTCAGAAGCAGTAGTTTGGAGCTTCTTTAATAATATAATGACAACAGCTTGTAAGAGCATCTTGAGTCAGGTTTATTTGGAGCTTAAGAATAGCTTGTTTAGAGCTTAGGGGCGGCTTGTCTGGTACATGACAACAGCCTGTTTAGAGGATGAGATCAAAGATTATCGGCAACAATATAATGTTAGTAGAATCAATGTCTTAAGAAATATGCTTACAGGTAATACCTGGGACTTTATGGATAAGCAGACAACGCTTAATCTGGGCTTCATGATCATTTCACTCTCTTTCAACTCCTGATGCTCCCCCACAGCATGGAAACAGACCTGAGAAATAAAAAGACAAAACAGAGAGACAACATCCAATACCCATGTGCTGATAGTACACTCAAAATAACTTCTGACTTACACACAAAGGGGAAGTGTCAGGACTGTGACTGCAACCTCTTCTCTGCACAGACAAAAGCAGAGCGCATAATGACAATGGCAGGGCTCTACGCCAGCGGTTCCCAAACCTTTTTCCTGCGCACCCCCTTCTATGTCCCAACCGGGTTGGCGCACCCCCAATTCACACTTCAAAAAAAAAAGCAACAAAACTTTGTTTTATCGCCATATAAAGACTCATGTTAAACATGCGCATATAACCAGAACACGCATGACAATAACGATTACAAAGGAAATGTTTACTGTTTACCTTTTATATGTGTCAATGGAAAAATCCCACTTTAAAAAACTGACCGCAATTACATTTTTCCTCTCGCGCACCCCCTGGTCGCAGCCCTCGCACACCTGAGGGTTCACGCACCACTACGCTAATGTTTCCCCCAAGGAGTACAGAAATTTAGAAGCACAGTGGGTTTTTTGGGGTTGGGGACTTTAAAGTCGAGGCGGTTGTAGTCACCGTAGCCGTTACACTAATGTGTTCTCAGCTTCTGGTAGCTCTAAATCTTGGAAAGGAAACACTTTCATGTTGGTTGAATCTTCCAAGATCCCCCTGACTTTATTCCTCTTTCTCCTAATCTCCTTTTCGCTCAAAATAAAATGTGATTCTTCATTTTGATGGCTGCAATGTCAGCTCCAGCTGTTTCCACTCATTCTCACACTATTTCAGTGATTGGCTCATTGCAGAGCCATAGAAAAAGAGAGTTGTGACACTTTCCCGCTTTTGTTATTTGGCTCTGGCCCATTGATTGCGAATCGTCGCTATTATTTGCATAAAGTTAAGCGTTTCATCATGCCATGATCACATCGTGCAGTCACGACCCCGTTACTTGCTTTCCACGTGAAATCACTGGTATGCTTCACTTCCTCGCGTACTGACAACAGCTCGTCACTCGTGCACTGTGTTCCTAAATTATTTGTCAAGTTCACTCATACCTCTTTTTAGGCACAAATGCGAGTGAAATACTCGCACTGTAGAGCCCTGAACGGCATGGTACAGAGGCTAATGCTTTTGACAAGTCAATTTGACAAAGTCCATGAAGCGCCACGGCCACGGAGTACTGGCAAACATGCGTCTTCATAGTAATACAGCGGCACACGCAACCCGGCTTCATTCTAACAGATGATTAACCCAACCTGATACGTTGTTGGTCCATGCCAAGGACAAAGTGTTAAATTGTTACAAAGTTCTGGCAAAGGGGCATATCGCACCAGAACATAATCACAATACCGATTCACACACTGGCGAAATCTCAAATGTGAAATATGTGTTTCTCAAGTGACAAAGTCTTAGACAAGTCTTACTCTGAGAAAGTTTTTCAATAAGTCATCTCAAAAATAAAAAATATACACAGAGCGATTAGTCTCGAGTCATAAGTTACATTTCTTTTAAATAAATTAAAAGGTATTGTGTGTCACGCGGAGCATTAAGTGCCAAGAGGCGGACCGCCTTTTTTCAATTTTTAACAAGCAAATGTCTAGTTTATGTATGTAGGAAGTTTTAGAAGATAAAAGGCTTGATTGTCAAATAGTCCTCACCATCTGTAATTTGTATTGCTGATTCTCATGTAAAAACAATGACTTTTTTTTAAACTAGTAATTTATGCAAACTGTAATACTGGAAGAATATTGACATATGCAATACCCTTTGTGGGATTTAATCTGATGGGGGACCAAGTGACGTGCCATCACATCTGCCATCAGACCTGCGGTGGCATCTGCCATCACATCTGCCATGACACCTGCCGTGGCATCTGCCATCACATCTGCCGTGACACCTGCCATCACATCTGCCGTGACACCTGCCATCACATCTGCCATGGCCCGCGAGTTCAGCACAAGGAAGCCATACGGGGAAAGGCAGCTCTAGGTAGCAGAGACACATGCAGAACAGTGTCCACAACGTTGGCCAAGACAACTAATTCTTCCTGCGCCATATCCATTGGCAATGACATTAAGAGTGCGAGTCTCAATATGTAAGCACCGACCAATATGCCAATTCAAATTCTGGACACTATACCGTTTAGTTAACTTTGCAGTGACTAGCAGACACCATGCTGAGTAACACTGGCCACATTAGCTAGCTACCTGGCAACTAACATTAAGCATTCACGTTATTAGCCAACTTTTAATAAACATTACTATAACGTTAAATATATAAAATTAAATAGCAGCAGATACTTGCTTGACAGTAAATGTATAATCACAGAACAACGAACCCTGTTGGGAGCATTGGCCGCATTATCGGTGCTATAGCCTATGAACAGGGGAATGCTAGCTTGCACTAGCTAATAACTAACGTTAGAGCCAACGTTGACATTACCATATGACAAATTTCTTTGTGTGCGTTTCCTTATGTTGGCAGGGACTCTATAGCAAGGACAGACTGAAGTAGCGTTGACTGCGATGGAAAACCGCTTCAACAACGTAACGTTAGCATAACCTAGCATGGCTAGCGAGTAGTACATCCGACGGATTTCGCCTGTCTATAACCAGTTATTGATCTGGCTATTCTGGTAGTCGGACTTATTTGTCTGAGCGTGGTCGCATGTTACCGACTGCGTGACTAACCTAACCGTAGCCAAACTGAAACATGGCTTCCCCTTTAAATACATTCAGCATTTAGCTACATAACGTCTGAACGGTGACTACAGCCCCCATGCACCAGCACCATGTCAGCGAGCTTTAGCTAGCAAGCTAACATCTAGCAGGGCCAACACATGCAACAGAGGAACGTTATTTCACAAAGACAAGTCCTATAACTCGGTAGACAATCTCACCTGATGTTTGCTTTTCAATTGACAGTCTGGGCTAAAAATACTTGTTATCGTTCCTAGGATATCCACTGCTGTCGCTCTCGCTACTTGTTCCGCGGTGGGACCCCTTCTTTCCACCCGGGCCTCTGCTACGCCAAAAGATCCACGTTATCTGCGTAGCAACCAGCCGTTATACTGCACGCTGTTTTACTAAAGCGAAGGAGAATATCTGCTCACAGTCTGGAGGTTCCTCTGTCACTGGCCTCATTTCTGGGGATAAGAGAACCCGTTCACTGACCTCACATTAATCTTATTATAAAAGAGCAGCAAGGCACAATCTGTACAGCTCATCTGTATAAATACATACATACATATAGCTATATATTTACAGAAAAAAACATTTATTTTGAAAATCAATCGTTATGGCACTTGCAAATGGTATATAGCCTACTGCTGTTTCTAATTGATAGTGAAAAAAATAGAGAACATGAAGGTGAAAACAGAAATCCCAGGTCATATAGGTGATGAGCACAAAGAGTGCCAATATGTACATGATAAGGATTTGTTATTGTTAGCTTACATTTTATGACATGCTCAGGATGTCCGATCAAAGGGCAGCAGACACTCAGTGTTCAGCCCTGCTGAGGCTGTTCCATGTTACAGAAGCTCCTCTAGATGGCAATATTACCACACACACACACACACGCGCACACACACACACACACGCGCACACACACACACGCACACACACACATGCGCGCATACACACACACACCAGTGGAGCGGTACCAAACATTTATAACCTGCTGCTGTAACATTCTCAGATTTATTTAACTATGTGAATTCAAAAACAAAATCAGCACTTTGAATTCACTGTACTGAAATGAATGGCATTCTTTAAACACAGGTTTATACACCGGACAATAACTACATCAAGTGAAATAATGAAGACCCATATTTATGTTTAGTAAAGCAACAAAAAAAAAAAACAGAACAAAACATGTGACTGTGGTTCAAAGTTCATATAGTGAACCAAGTGACCATTCAAAATAACTAGACGCTTAACAATCATTACACTAAGTATTGGTAGCTTTGAGCGCTTGCTTTAGATGTTTCAGACATCGGCCTGACTGCAGATCACTGACTGACATGTCCTCTGAATTGTTTTACTGGTAACTCCCCCATACAAGTCAAGACAAGATCGGGTTGCAGAGAGAAAGCTCGTGGTCGATCTCATTGAAGAAGCGCTTGCGTCTCCCAGCCAGCGCAATAACGCCAGGGATGAAACAGAAAAACCTGCCTGTGCTTTCTCACATTCTGTAGGCTGTCCCTCACTTACCCAGTTCCTCTGGGAGGTTTCCTACATCACTGCTAATCTAGGACTCGACCACTAAGTGTTGATGCTAGATGGAACTGTGAACGAGTTCCCACAGGGTTTAAGTATGCGGCCCCGCGCTCATCAGGCTCCGAGACTGAAGCAAAGTGGGGCCTTTTCTTCTGGGTTAATGAAAGAGAACAAAAAGCTTGATCGAGTTTAGAATGATGATTATCTGAGGGTTGTCCCCACGAGACCCCTATTTCCAATGACACCGTTATTTGAGTATCCCTTCCTGTAAAAACAATGATCCGGCGGCGGCTTGCAGCTAACAGTGAGAAGTGACCTTTTATACTATTTTTCTACAACACTCCTATAGAAATAGCCCAACTTTAAACCTTTCCCAGATGAATCTGTCAGTTCCCCTAAATTTAAAACATTCACAACTAGAGACAAAGGGTTTGAGAGATTTCTTTAATTGCAGTCGGCTGGTGCTGATGAAACAATTACAATGACTAAGGCGCCAATACAAAAGCTAATATGTGCGTACTAGGTTAGTCCTCTTAGTGTCTTAGTGGTGGGGGCATATGGTCCTGTGGCCATGGTCACTGGAGACACCAACATACACACAGTCCACTGCGTGCGTCCTTGTAAAAACCTTAAATTGCCCTTTTGTCTCAAGTCCTATCCCAGAGTCAGAGGGACTGCCCCATTGGTTGGGGACATTTCCTCTTAAAGGCACCGGACACGTGTGGTGGGCACCAGTGTGTGGAGATGTGATTCATTTGTGGTAAAAGAGGCTGGAACCATAGGGGCCTCAATCGGACCCTCAGTCTCACCTTCATTGTTGGAAGGTGACAACCAAGAAGACGAATCATGGAAAACTCTCCCAGTGCTTGTGCATTTGCACGTGGGTATACTGATAATAATTCTAATCACACAGTCTAAATTTCAACATAGAAGCTACTCTAGCCCGAGTTTGAACCTCTTGAATGTATTGTACATCTTTTACGTTTACGTTTCGGAACAGAGGATGTTGCATGTATACAGACGATTTGGAATTCAATTTTGTAAAACTGAGCTGTGGCCCATTCCCCATCAGGAAGGGTAACTCAAAGGTATATTCAAATACAGCCAGATGCAAAAAAATAAGGTACTACTACATACTCCTTCCGTTAAAGAAAATCGAATTTTAACTTTTTAGTGATGACAAAGTGGCAAAATGGTCATACTCTTAATAGCAAAGCTAATGCATCATTTTATTTTCTCAGTACCTTTCCAAAAGCACAGTACTTGTAACCTTCAGAGGTACTTTATGGTATTTCACAGATCGATTGGTACACTATGACAATGTCATATATTGCATGGTGTATGCTGATGATCAATAGAAGGGAATTGGGACACACTGTGTCTCTAACAAGGGTTAAAGTGCAGCAGTGGCACAGGAGACGTGTGTGGGTGGAGCAGCTGTAGGTGGATAGGAGTGAAGGGATGAAGGATGTACACTCTGTCACCGTGCATCATTACAAACGATGTTCAAAAATAGCATATATAGAAAGATATCTCATCGTAAAGCATTCTCTTTTCACAAGCAAGGCTCAATCACATAAAACATTTGTTTATCATAAAACTTTAAAAATCCATAATAAGACACAAAATATAACAAATACATATTCTGCTGGACTATTATACAATATAGAGCCACTGGGGTGAAGTTTTAGTACAAGTTTACTTTGTGTTAAAAACAGGTTGTCCCTTGATGGATTTGGGGTGAGTTGTGCACTTTGTTTATTCGTACTGATACCTTATTAAGCTTATTCATATCTTTAATGCATATCTTTGGCAGTTTGGATTCTTTTTCATAATGTGCAACGGATCAAAATCCCCCTTCATTAGTTGCCTTTACATCACTATCATTATTCCTATTCTCCTTCAGCTTAAAGCACTTTGACTTTCAAATGGCTATTCAGGCATACAGTGCAAATCCAGAAATCCATAGTCTGTCTCTCTACGAACCAGAGTGTGCGTTGCACCGCAGAAAATCACAAATCAGGTTTCCCCGTTTCAACTGCAATACAGTGTAAAGAGAAGAAGTTCAAATGTTAAAGTCGTAACTTTGTGAGTAAATAGTCAAAACCTATATCTTCTGGTTGTTGTTTTTGGATATCTATCTAAAAATGTTTTACATTTACTTTAACAGCACTGACTTTTATTGAAATCTTAGACTTCGATAAAAGCCCAGTTTCTAATTATACAAGTTTTTCCTTTAATCTGACTTTAAAAAAACAAGTTTAAATTTAAACTTTTAAAATATTCCTTTTTTTATCCAAATTGTAAAACGATATTGTTGATAAGTTATGACTTTTCATTCTGTAAAATGACAATGTTTTTCTCCTAATATTTCCTAAGCAGCTGCTTCAGAACATGATACAGACTCCTCCCATCACATCGAAAGCTGCACAGCACAAAGCTAAAACGACTCCAGTACATCCTGAAAATGACGTTAGTGTTTGTGTGTTTTGGTGGTGGTGCTTTAAATCTTGTGTGTGTGCGTGCGTGTGTGCGTGCTCAGGGCTCCAGGTTGAGCAGCAGGCTGGGCAGCGTCTTCAGGTCCATCTGTGGCAGCAGCCAGAAGCAGTAGAGCAGCAGCCAGAGCAGCAGCAGCACGTAGAGCTCCCAGCTGTCACTGCACCTACACACAGCAGCACAACTCTTCAGAGGCCTTTTCAGCCATGGATTGTTCATCTTTGGTACAATAACTACTACATTTACAGTTCTGACATCATTTCTCATCTCAGGTTAGGATGGCATCCTACTGGAGAACTGTACTAATGAATGGACTCCTCAATTAGGATGCCTCATAGACCCTGTCCTGACCTTAATAACTGGGAACAAAACAGTGATAGAGATTTAAATCTTTTCACATTTCTGGGCCATGTATATAATGTTATACATATTAACTGCCAAGGCAAATCATTCACAGTTTGATCAAAGCTAAAGTGAAAAACTGGTTGTTGTGCAGAAAACTGAAACAAAGTTCTTACCCAGAGTCGGACTCGCCGTTGTTGTCGTCGCTCCTGCTCGCTGCAGTCACAGCCGGCTTGTCCTACGAGTCGTTTAACACATACCAGAGAAACACTCACCATTCAGTATCACACAGGACATCCATCCAAAGGGAAATGGAGAGTCAAACCAACCGTGGACTCGCTGAAGCGAGCGCTCTTCCTGTGACGGAGGACTGGAGGGATCTGGCTTTCATCCTGTCTGATGGAACCTTCACTGTCTCTCCTGTAAAGACAAGCTCCATTAGTCTGTGTCTGCACGAGAGACAGCCGGCAATGGTGAAACTTGTCTTTTACAATATTTAAAGCATGAAACCAAATGAAGAGAACTAGTTGAGCCAATCAACAGCAGCAAAGCCATGTTGAGGGCTTAATTATAGTAATTACACACAGGCCATTACGGACATGTGAAATTCTGACCTATCAGAACTTTGATTCCGCTGTTGAACATGAACATAATCCCACTCTATTGATTAATGAATCCCCTTGCTCCAGTGGTCAGTCTCTCAACCCTCATAAGGCCCGTCTTCATTCCCATCACCTGCCCACATAGATCACGTAGTTGAGTACATTTAAGGAAATATCCAAGCCACATCCATTGCCATAACACTGCTTTCCCCTCGGGTACACTGTGTTCCTCAGTGTACCAGGGGGCTGACTAAGAATAGAAAGCCTACCTCACAGGCTCTGTGTTTTCCCTGGCACAGCCTGAGGTCTTGAGATCACTGCCGTCTGCTGGAGCATCATGGCCCCAGAGTCCTCCTGTCGTCTCCCCAGGCAACACACACAGTTCAGACGATTTTGATACGGTGTCAGTCTCCTGGTAGGTCTTCGAGATCTGCAGGTAAGCGCGGAACAGGTGGAAGGAAGGAAGACGCTTCAACAGTTAGTACGTTTACACGCACGATATGTTCCTTATTCCAAAAATGGACTGTGCTGCTGCTACGCTGTCTGCATGGGGAAAATAAATATTCCATATTCCAATATTATTAACGTAACTGGGGGGTTTGAACATGCGCAAGCCTCCCACTCCCGACCCTTCAACCATCTGCATGAAAAGGTTGTCGTGGGTGTTCTACCTTCCAACCAAAAATAAAATGTAGGATTCTCCTTTTTTCCAATAAACGATTAAAAACCCCAGTGAACATCAGCATCAAACGAGCCTGTATGCATGAGAAATGTTATCGGGTCACATTGTGCAAGTGGGACAATGTCACATTGCTTCATGTTCCTGTTTGGTCGGTTGGACATTACACACCCACACACACACACATTCAAACGCGTCACGTTTGACGTCAGTCAATCCAAAAACTGTTGGGAGATTAATTAAAAAAAGAACATTTGAATAAAAGTCTGGACTAAATCTGTAAAATGTCTTGTCGACCTACCAAGCCTGCCATCCATAGATATTCCCATCCCTAACCAAAAACAGCTGAATTAACACACATTCACCTTGTCATTCTCATGGGTCCAATCCACTCCATGGCTGCAGTCTTCACCCAGCAGACAGAGGGGCTGATCAGCTTGAGTCTCCGAAGCAGGAGCTGGCTTGAGGGCAGATACACTCAAAACCGAAGGCCAACTCTGCATTTCAGCGTCTGGTGGCTCTAGAAACATGGGCTCCTCTTTGTCAGGGTAGAACAGATCCATGGGTTCAATAGAGTCACCGACTACATTCTCTGGGGCAGGACTTTGACCAAAGTCGGTATAAAACAAGCCTGTGTCTCTGTACAGACAACCTGGTTCAAAAGTACCATTTGGTTTTGAGTTTACGGCATCTGGTGTGTTCTGCTCAGCGGTAGCGGTGTCATCGCCAGATTCCTGCTTAGCCTTCACAGGTTGAGATGTCGCTTCGGAGGAAGTCTGACAAGTCAATTCACATTCACTTATTGTCATGTTATCTCTTGTGTCGGACACGTCGATAACCGATTCCAGGCACTGACTGGAGCCATGGCCATCCAAATGTTTGCTTTCCATGTCCCTTGCTTGTTCTGAAGCTTTTGGTTGATCATTTTCTGTTTCCGGACACAATGGAATCTCCACATTGTAATTGAAGTTGAGGGTGAATTCATGTGGATTTTGGGGGCAGTCGACATCTGTGTCAGTAACATCTGGCAGATGTACCTCATCTTGCCAAGCAGGATGTTGTCTTTCTGGGTCACATATTCCCTCTTGGTTCTGCTCTTCTGGCTCACTTGAAATAGAGATCAGAGGAACATCTATGCCAGCGCTTGCGTCCAGACTTGTTTCTGGAGCTCTCTCTTGGTTGGTTTGACCCGTGTTTGCTAAAGTCTCTGAACTAAAGTTTTCTTGAGGATCTGGATCTTCTCCTAGAACTCCTTCACTTGCTTCTTCTTGTGTTTCTCCAACGTCATCAACCCTTTTATTTTCTTCTATTTCCTGACATTCAGTTTCCAATTGAAGTTCCTCAGAATTACCGCGTTCATTCAGACTTACACGTTGACCAGCAGTTTGCCCTTTGCGGCCCCTTTCACCCTCAATGAAGTCTATACCGCTCTCTTCAACAGTCTTTCTCTTGGGTTGCGACAGGTTAGAATGATCAGTTCTATGGAGTTTTTCCACACCTGAGTTGGTCAGTTCCTCTGCATTGCAGGGCAGTAGAGAAGGCTCCTGTTCCCTGCTCTGTCGGGTATCCTGTATCGTCTGTTCACGCTGGTCTTCTTCTGCAATCTCAGCCTTGATATGATCAGGTACCTGGTTGTACTTCTCAAGTTGCGCCTCCTTCTCTTCCAATACTTCCAGTTGCTTTTTCTCAAAGTGCCCTTGACTTTTCTCCCTGGTGCTCTCTAATGAGATCAGTGAGCAAATGCCTTCATCGTCGTACAACACAGAAATGGACTCCCCCTCAGGCGCCCTTTCCTCCATGGATAGGACGCATCCTTCATCAAGATTAGTGACCTCCACAGGAGTGGCACGATACACATCCCAGGCCGTTTCACTGTCACACAAAGAGCTGTCACTTCGGCTTTCACAAAACCTGTCCTGCATCCCCACCCCAAACTCGCTCTCCACCCAAGAGTCCGGTGAGCTTATCGCCGAGTCGGCAATCAATGACTCGGTGGTGACGGACTCAGGCACCGATGAGCCTGTGGGTGAGTGAGCGAAAGACACCTGTGGGGAGTTACAAGTTGAGTTGGTTAAGACCTCACTGGTAAATTCTTGGGGCTTTTTGGCCACACTGCTTGAGATTTCTTCCATGTGGGGGGAATCTGCCAAGATATCTTCACTGGACCACGAGCGAACTGCAGCAGGCCTGAAGGGGGGTGAGATGGCACTCCGGTCCTCCGACACTGAGGAAATGAGGATTTTGGGTGGCGGTTGGGTATAGACCCTTTGAAACATGTGGGACCGCTCTTTCACTCTGCTTTGCTGGATACTATTCCTTATGTAGTTGGAGTCCCTATCGCGGAAGTTGAGTCGACCCATGGAGACACTTCGTTCTATTAGCGGGACGGGCTCCTCCGACTGAGAGAAACAAAAAAGTTTGCAAAATGTATCTGTGCTTACTATCAGAGATCATCATCAATGCTCGGTAAAGGCTTCCACACACTGGGGCTTATGGAATAAATAACAATGAAATGTAAACTACTCAACTTTGGATATTTTTGTCATGGTTAAAATGTTAGAAATCTAAAAAATGCAAACAATAGTTGGAGAAATCGTATTGCAACTTAATCACAGGAACAAAAGCGGTCTGTGTGTAAAGACAGTAGGGAGGACTTCTTACCTCCTCTCTGCCTGGAAAGTGCTCCAGGAACTGTGACACATACGTTATGATGGATTGTTCATCTGGTGCATTGATAGTCACATCTGACAATGGGAGCATAAACAATGTATTATACATATTATACATGCATGTTATTTAAGCATAGTTATAAAGACACTTTGCAACATAGAACAGTGCTGACAGTTTTACATAAACAAGTCAGAAAAAGGCTGCAGAATATACTATTTCAGCATCCACATTGCAATGTGCACATCGAGCAAAGACCACAATGTTGTCAGACATTTATTTTCTTATTACCCTCAGGCTCTAGTAAGCGTGGGATACCCAGACTGTAGTGGGCTATCCTGAAGCTGTCCTCCAGATTGTCCTTGGCGTTCCTCAGCAGTGCCTTCCTCATGTCCACCAAGCTGGGGTCAATGGACTTAATGACAGCCAGGAAGGCCAGACCACTTGTCCAGCTCTTCCCAAAGTCCTTCACTGCCACACTGTACCTATGACGGGACACACCGAGTGGTCACAGTCATTCCAGAAAGACCATCCATCTAAACTATGCTTGTGGTCAATTGGTAAGTACCATATATTCAGCAGCAATACAACTCAACACAATAGTAACACATTCTGAAATGTGTTGATATTTCTTGGATTTCATTTATTGAAGACAGCAGATTACACTGACTTGCGTGTTCGCTTCTGCACCCACTGCAGCAGTTTTTTGATGGCTTTGCTGTGTTCCCGCATGGCGGTAGACGCCGACTGTCTCTCGCCCGATGGCGTGCTGCAGCTGGACGTGTCGGAGTCAGAGCTGGTAGGGATGGACGATAGGCTGGAAGAAGAGGGGAACTGGCTCCTGATGTTCCCAGTGAGCTCCTTAATCTGGGAGGAGATGGTGAGCGGGATTATATTCCCCTTTATTCAGTTTCAGGTGCTTTATGCTGACATAGTGCTGTGCATAGTTGACTACTGACGCTTGGAGTGTGCCCAGAAACAATCCCAGGTATGTAATAGTTCTGAGTCGAGATTCTTGGAGAAGATAACAAACAGGTAAAAGCCGATTGACCCGTTACACCATGGTTACCATGGAAACACAGATACACAATGTAATCAGTTCAACAGATGGCCGTAGATACGTGAGAATCAGAGCCCTGAAAACATTGAGAGGATCAGTTCAGTGCTGAATCTCATGAACCTTGTCACGGTTAGTCTTTGTAAACAGTGACGTAAGGACTTCAAAAGAAGCTTAACAGACATGTTTTAAAAAAACATTGGGGTCATGGACGTTTTCAAGATTTTCACAAGATATTTATACCTCTACACGTCTATGGTTGAGTCCTAACAGGTTACAATCTGCAATCTTGAGATGTTGAGAGCAAAAACTTTTCCTGTCCAATTCTATTGTATTTTATTAGCGCCGGGCAACGATTACATTATTTCGTGATTTACAATGTAATGCGCTGAATTCCATAGTAGATTAAAAAGTATTGTATTGCACACTTATTTATGCAAACAAATAAGGTGCTTTTTAACAGGAGTATCTGAAATCCAATGTAATGTATATAAAACCAATGCTCTTTGTCACAGCCAGTGCATTAATGTTGTGTCTGAATTGTAGATAACCAGTTACCCTCAAAGATCATAACATAAGAGCCAGGTCAAAATTCATAAATCTGTTTTCTTTTTCTCTGAGCACGTAGCAGCATTAACATGTTTTATCAAGGAGCACAAACAGCGCATCCATCTATGTATCTATGTTCAGTGGCATATACCGGTTAAGAGTAGAGCGGTCCAGTTCCAAGGACACACCTGGGATTTACTGTGCAGGGACTTTTTAGTCAGTGAAATCCATGTTTTATACTGGATTCTCAGTCAAAGAAAGTTAATAACTTGGATTCAACTCAGCGACTGAAAGAGATTGAAAATGAAAATGCAACGTACAAGTTTGCATTTTTCTGTTGCTGTTTTGATTGGAGACGTTCCAAAATAGTTAAGGGCAAAGTCAACACGACACCTAGTTCACTTTTATTTGCAAACAGTATCTGGATCTCGCTAAATGACCCACCTAGCCCTCTCAGGTCGTCTAGGACAGGTCTGCTTGTTGTCCCCAGAGTCAGAACTAAACCGGGTGAAGCAGCGTTCAGTTTTTATTAGGGGTGTAACGATTCGTTTTTAACAACGATTCGATCACGATTCATGGTTGTCGATACAATTCAAGGACGATATTGGTTCATTTAGAACGATACGATCCGATTCAATGACTTGAAATCGATTCAGTAACTTTTTAGCCAAAAATTCCACCAGTATGACTGAAATAAATGTCCTAGATTCCTGTTGTTTCTTGTAATAGAATCAGGTATCAATTAATTATGAATATAAATAAACAGCATTCACATTTTATTTGAATAAAGTGCAAACACTGCTGTAACAGTGTAGCAGAAAAAACCCGTATTAGTGATATACACAAAAAACACCCCTGCAATGATGGTTTCCCTCTACCAACTCCCGACAAACTCCCCCTCTATTTTAACCCGTGTGGAACATTCCATCGGAATTGCCGTGAAACCCGGAAGTTGAATCAGGGCTCGGGACAGCGGGACCTGACAAAGAGTTTCTAATATGGAAAGATGTGGCACTCTCTGGTTACTTCCGGGTTCTGGACGGGCTGCAGTAACACGTCTCCACGTCCACGCGGGGCGCTCGCAGGCGAGTGCAGAATGCATGGGACTCAATGAGGCTTCACCCCCTAAAGTCCACTTTTCTCAGGATATAATTTTTTGTCAAGCTATTTGAAACTTGCATTCAAAAGGGGGGCTAGAATAATACACTTAATTTTTAAGTTCACTCATCTGTTCTAAAAATCAGTTCAAAAAATGTGATGACGTCACATATTTGCATACTGCCGGAGGTGCTGCTTTACGGCCATTTCTTATTTCCCGAATCACGGCTTCCTTTCTCACGGCATCAGCAACATGATCGACAACGATAACACCAGCTGCTATTTGAGGTAAACTTGGACAGAAAGTCCTCCTAAACTTTATATTTCTGATTCTGCTTTAGCCAATCAATCTGCCAATCAAACGGGGTCTCTGGTCGTAATCCGTCGCAATCCGTCACTGACCAATCAGCATTCATTAGCAGAATGCTAGCGTGTTCCGGCCAACAACGGCCCAACCTGTAAGAAATCGAAAGGACATAAGCACTCATTCATTCGCCTTTTGGTCTATAATCTATATTGAACTTGGGAATCAACAATAAAATCGACGTTGATTCAACGACAAGCAGGAGAAAGAGCTACATTTAGCCGTCTAGCTCCATTGAGTCCAATACGATCTGCACTCGCCTGCGATCACCTCCAGTGGAATTTAACAGAACTGCAACCAAGATCGATACAATGGGGCGAATAGAGAGCCCAGGCTCTCCTTAGGCGCTGGACCTACTGCGTGAGCACGTCACGGCTCAGTCCGCGAAAGCCTTTATAATTAAAAGTGCTAAGAAAAAAGTCTGACTTAAATCCAATGGGTTATTTCCTAGTATCGATAAAATCGATTTATTACATTTTAAATCGATGTTAGATCGATCTATGTCGTCCATATGGCGAACTCGCCGAGCACAGATCGATGTAGTTGGATCGGAGGAATAAAAATCGATACATCGATGTAACAGCTGAATCGTTACACCCCTAGTTTTTATGCTCCACATATTTGGAAAAACTACCAGAAACCTGCAGGTCTGCTACAACTCTCAGTTCTTTTAAATCTAAGCTGAAGACCCATTTGATGTTGCTTTTAATTAGTTTATTCATTTTAATTTCTTATACTGCACTGTAACTTTTATTCCTATACTGCACTATCAATTTTATTCCTGTCTTTTATATTATTTTTAAATTGTTTACTAACTGCTCTTTAAATGTTCTATGTAAAGCACTTTGAAATGCCTTGTTGCTGAAATGTGCAATATAAATAAAGCTGCCTTGCCTAAATTATCTGCTTCAGTTCAGTAGTTAGTGCACTGAACTCCACGTTCAGCCTGAAACATGACTGAACGTCGAGTTCAGTTCAGGTAGAGGGACTACGCTCAAGGATCAAACCTTTCATTGAACCCATCACCACGTCGAAGAAGATCAGTGTCTCTTTGTTAGCGTTCCTCAGCGCTCAGACAAATACATAGAGCGAGTGGACAGAGAAGTGCTTCCCCGACGGGTCTGTCCCAGGGCCGGATGGGATCACCTGGAAGAAGAGGATGATGTTCCAGATGAGTCCCAGGATGATGGAGGAGTTTCCATCAGCGACGTCGGCTGCATCGATGCTGACGAGCTTCACCTGAGGACACACATACGTAGTGTCAGCCAACGAGCAGGAGGTGGACATGTCCACACGCTGTGGCAGTACTCACGTTTCTCTCCTCCAGAAAAGACAGCACCTTGGCAATGTTGTTGAGTCGGAAAATACGATGGGAGGACCTCTTAAACTTGTGAAGCTGCAAGATCGTTAAGAATGAAAAAACTACTTATTGAACAACATAAAAACTACCGACCAACACAAGCCTTTACACCAGTACTGCTACGGCACTCAGCCGTTTTCACACTGACCATCTTGCAGCCCGAGAGTTCTTCCAGCAGGGCCATAAGGATGTGTCCATCCTGTATGTCCAGGAAAAGGTCTTGGACCTCGATGGGCGGCTCACACTGAAAATGGAGGGAAAGAAAATGAGAGCGTTCAAGCTGAAATTAGAATGCCCTCTGAAGTAAAACATTCTTCTGATGCAACCACCCGTTGTACTACCTGCATCCAGCGCCTTGGTTTGATCTGACAGTGACTTGGTTGGATGCAAACTCTAACAAACTATCCCTGCTTGGTTTCCTCTTGGTAGCCAGCCGGCATGCTCTTGAGTTTGCAGTATATTGTGCAGCTTGTCAGGACCAGGAATACAGAGGAATCCTCTTTCTAGGTCAACACTTAGCAGTTCATTGAAGCATTTACCAACAACACCCTTTGGTTTTACACAACAGCTCTGTAAACAGCAGTGTGCCTGGTTACTGCTGTATGTCTGCTTACAGTAACAATACGGGAATGCAAAGATGTTTAATATCAACACATCATCACCACACTGTGTAGATCCAGCTTCTAATCCGTGAACTCGCCTGAATACGGTGTGCGTGTGTGTGTGGGGGTGAAACAGAAGACAAATGTATGATTGTTCATTAGTGGGTCAGAGATTTGATGCAGGGCCAAACAATGAGTAAGAGAAGAGAAGCTCATTGTGTGAGGGAAAAACAAAAGATGGGATCAGACACTCTATGACTCTCAGCTCACACACACTCACCCCTGAGGATGGCAGGTCACATGATGCCCTGCTGGTTGCCGCGGCTACATGCACAGGTGTTCAGTGGCGACATTAAACCATAACTTAGAGAGGGCCGGTGTTGGATATGTGAGCGTTCTGGTTGGATGAGTGTGTATAAAAGGGTCCCAGGACAGATTGCTGTTCAGATTATAAAGTCCCCTGAAACTAATTGGGGATTTGTAGTATTGTATATATATATATATATATATGTATATATATATATGCTTCCCGTCTGGGAAGCGGAGGAGGGGCCCCTCATCCAGCCAGCCATTGTTTCCATAGAGCCGCTAGCCGGGTGGTTTGGGGAGGAGAAGGACCACCCTGGTCTGGCTACACCTGCAACATTTCAACCCTTGTGCCAGACTTTAAAGCCTGATGAAACAAGCAGCGCCGCACATGGACACGCATATAACTCAAGAGTGTCACGGAGAGGCTGGAACTGACGTTTTATGTAGCGCCACATTGGTGGGACGATACAGTCTGTGCAGACGGAGCTCCTCCCCCTGCACCAAAGCTCTCATTACCAAGTGTAAGGGCCAGGATATAGACTTCTTCTCTTTGGGTATTCTGGGCAGCAAAAAGCTGTCAACAAACCTTTTCCAAGTGTAGGTTCATCCACCGGGTGAAGGTCCTCTTCTGAACCAGCTCTCTTTCCACTGCAACAAAGACAGAGAAAAGAAACATTTCCGTCACCAGGAAACTGAAGCACTCCGAGAGTCTGATGGGAGAATAACTGATAAGGGACATTTCTACTAGGCTGGAAACATTGACGATGTGATCACTGCTACAGATGGAACCTTAAAAGGGCCAAATTGGAATCAGTCAGTCATCCAAGCTGCTTGTTCTTCATACAGGGTCGCGGGGGGTCACAGTCAACCAACCAATATCAGGCGAGAGACGGGAACAACCTGGATTGGTTGTCAGCCAGTCGCAGGGCTCACAGACAAACAACCACACACCTCAACCTAATCCCCAGAGCTTGTCTTTGGACTGTGGGAAGAAGCCACGCACACGGCACACAGACTAGTTAGGGCCACGAGGGTTTGCCACGGTCTGTGTGACGTTATTTTTGCCATCAGAAAGAGGACTTTACGCTCTCAGTAGTTTCTGCAGATGTGGAATCATGACAACCAAACATCTGAAGCTCTTTAATCCATACAGAACCTCTGGAAAGGTTACCATGGCAGCAAAGTGAGCCATCATTCCTCTTTATGGTGAGCACGGCTCCCTGGAGGCACTGGGGCCAATTCTGCATCACACACACACACACACACACACCACGGGTAACAACAGCTTTGGCTGCTGTGATGAGATCGATTGTAGCAAACAGACATAGGGACACACGACACAGGCTTCTTTAGTTGTAGAGAAGTGACCTTTGGAGGAAGCAGCTCCTGATAACTTGCTGAGGCTTTAATGGGTCTGTGAGAGCAGAAACAGGGAGGAGAAGAGGAGAGGAAGTGGAATGGAGGGAGAGGTTCAGGAACACTGCAGTCACTACAAACCTTGTAACACGTCCATTGATGCACGCTTCAATCGACCATGGTGTGGGGAGGGAGGCCAAATGACTGAAGGACATGGCTCTGATTGGGAATGAGTCTATAGCGCAAGTGTTTCCAATGAGGGAAGTGCAAATAAATCCATGTTTGACAAATAGAAACAGGTTCGCTAGCACTCCTCAGCTTCCTTCTGAAAATGCGAGACTCGCATGGGCGAGAACAATTTAGAAATGTTGCAAGTTCAAAGTACGATTTCTCTCTTCCCTGCAGGTGTAAGAGGTATCCTTAATGTCATGTACTTGCAATTGCAGCACTCACTTTGGATTTGATGACATCATTTCAAACCCAAAACCCACCAATCACAGAAAAACCAGCAGTACAAACAAGCCGTGCATACTTTTAGTTCCCTGAACATGGAAATCAGTTTAATCTTGATATATTCAACATGTACTAGCAATTTACTTTTTTTAGATTGTGTAACTAGTGGCAACATCAAGGATTAATCTATTTAAATGTGAGTCAGCAGAATCATTGCACTTGGATTTGGTATCTTGATTCTAGAGCGGGCAGAGGGTATTAATGTGTTAATTACTGTGGTAGTAATTAAGGTATGACGTGCTAGAACAGAATATGTGACCAGAGAGGTGAAGAAGGGAAAGAACTATTTTCTTGGCCACATGCATAAAGTGACCCACCAGAGCTGGCAATATGTCACATTTATAATGATACAAAGAGGTAATCGAGCAAGCGCGGACACGGTGACCTCATATTTCATAAAAAAAACCCGTAGGCACTGAGCGGTGCTTCCCAACAGAAACCAGAGCCTCGCTTTGGACAGCACACCTGGAAAAATGACCTCAGATGACGGCATTCCCTTCCTGCACATTCTAGGCTTCTTTTAAAGTCATGGACGGCTTTGTTTTACAAGTTTGCTTCCATCTGTGTTTCCCCACGGTAATTACACACAAAATGGGCTTTGAGTGGTTTGGAAAATTGCAGCTTTGCAAAAGAAAAAACAACTAAAGGCCCTGTATGGGCTGCACTGGGTGTGTGTTTGTTATTTCACAGTCATACGGTAGAAAAAGAAAACCTGGGCAAAGGCTTGATCATGTTCTCAGATGAGACTTAATGACTCCTCTGTTTGCATTAGTGTGTGTGTCAGCATGTATATGCCACTGGATACTCAATCTGCTTTACATGCTCAGGGAAATCTAAACAGTCAGCATTTGGACGTTATAGTTTTATACACATGGAAAACATTTTATAAACAGCATCAGCGTACATAAGAGCTCACACGGCGTTCAGCTCCAGGCTATCCGACGCTTTAACAGTACGCAAAAATGGGAAGTTATAACCCCTTTTTGTTAATCCAATTGCACTAGTTGTACCGTCGGTACAGTCAAGAGTGGACACTTGTCACTTTGGGATGCAAAAACGTGTCCCATAAGCCAGCTGACATGTGGGCTTAAGTTAACAATGGGTTTGACCCGGGAGGCTGCTGTTAGCATCCTTTGTGAAACCAGGAGAAACGTTAACTTTGCTCACTCGGAGTGATTTGCTGGATCTCATTACAAACAGCGTGTACTGAATCCACATTCGGCGTGACCACTTTTCTGCTACAGTTGTGGGGGCAGAGAAGGGAGGGCACAAAACCAGCCAGCAAATACAATTAGGTGGCACTTTGCTCTGGAGGCTATAAATGAACACAAGTCTACAAAAAGAACTGCACAGCCAATAAGTGGCTCTTTTGTGGCATCTGTGTCTCTTTGCTTTGTGAATTCCAACCCTCAGGGGGAGGATCAATACATATGACACACACACAGCGAGCATTGTCTTCAATGTGGCTCCTCACAGCTATATTACAAATAGTGGGAGGGATTTTTATAGAGGAAACAAATCAGCCCAGACAGAAAGCCTGGAGTAAGACACAGCACATCATAATGTACATTTTATTATTTTTACATTACTAAGGGTAAAGTTAGGTTTAGGTAAAGGTATGGTTAGGTCTAGGCTTACATTATGTTTAGGGTAAGGCTATTCAATTACAAATTCAGTTGGGCCAGATTTTCAAATCAATAAAGGTTAGTTGGGACATAAATTTTAAAAACCAACACAAACAAATTTATTGAAAAACATTTACATTTATTACATTTTATTTATTGTATTCTCTTTTAACTTTGGTCAGTTTGCACAGAAAAGGTGCATAGAAAACAATAATAGTAATGTAGGCTACTACCGGCACAGCACGCTCTGCATTGTTTACATGTTGGTAGTTTTGGCGGGACGCAAAATTACCAATCCCACTATGGCCACGCGACCTGTACATGGACACCTGGCCAATAGTACTGTGTGAATGCTATTGAAGGGCGGGTCTTGGCGTGGCCATAGTGGGGGGGGGGAATATCGCTGGCGGGACCCTATTTTCCCTTTTAAACTGTGTATTGCGGAACTACGGGCTGGGGCACTGTGAGGTTGCTTTCGGGCCGCCAATTGAATAGCCCTGGTTTAGGGTAAAGATAGGTTTAGTTTAAGGCAAGGTTAGGTCAAGGTTAAATTAGGTTTACGTGTGGGATTAGGTTCAAATTAGAGCAAAGTTAGGTTTAGGTAGGGCAATAATTAGTTTTAGGTTATGGTAAAGCAAGGTTAGGTTTAGGTCTAGGTCAAGTCAATTTAATGTCTCAAAACACAAATAAGTGTACGTGTGTGTGTGAACATAAAAGTAACTTAAAGTGATCAACACTTAATAGGCGCCCTAGTACTGATGGCAAACGGTAGTCAACAGATTGCCCTAATGACTGCAGGTCTAGACGCTGTGTGACGACACACTGGGCCGCCTGAGCCACTTAGTGAAGAACTGGGTCAGAACCATTCTGAGTAAAACCAAACAAGTGTGAGGCGAACACAATGGCAACTACGGTAACCACTACAAACCACATTAAAGATACACAAAATGTGTACAGAGCGACTGACGAACCACCCGCTGTTCCACACGTTAGGGTGGCAGTTCACAAGCTTTGTTTTCACAGGATCCCATTTTTACCAGCCTGGCTATTTGTGGGAGCCATTTGGTTGCTACTGGAAACTAACAGACAGATAAGTTGAAAACACTCAAATCACTTATTCCTGAAACAAAGAAAGTGAACACATCACCAGGCTTTGAGATAAATACCACAGTATCAGTTTTGCAACAATATAAAAATATTTCTTTGATAAATCATCGTAATATGAACTGAGCTAAACAGTCTGGTGAGTTCAGAAAAGTACTTTACTGTGATGCAGGAAAACATATACGGTTAGGACCACATGAACTCATTTAATCTACTGCTATATTACCTAAATCAAGAAACCAAGTCCTGTCTGGACTAGTCCCGATCAGTTGTGTCCCAGAGACACCGTCATCCCAACGCTCCTTGGAGTGGCTCAACAGGAAGTGTTAGTAGCCGGCGAATGGATCGGCCGACGGGCCAGAACTGCTGTGCGTATTTTTATTCCGTTTTTGGGAGGAGGGGGGGGGCACCCCCTGGTATAATGGTAGGGAAACACTGTAATGCACATCAGTGCTTCAAAAAGAGATTTAAGGGCATCACCATGTTATATCAAACACATCAACCTGCTAGGTAGCGCTGCGTGAGAAAGCCCATTACTGCTGTGAAGCACCCTGGGGAGAAACTCGTCTTCTGTCTCATTCTAGAAGACGTGGACAGGATGTGTGGGAGCCTATGCTTCCACCTGATACACAGCCCCCCTATTAGGTAGGAACCCAAACCAGCAGCACACTTGTTTGACATTAGTCCCAGCCATCGGTCAGTTAAGCTCCTCCCTCCTTACCAACCTCTGGACTCCCTGTAGCTTGGGTGATGTCAGCCTATGGTTAAGAGCTCAGATGAATAAAGTGTGGGGGATGGTGAGGGCTCAACACGGAGACGTTCTGAGATCCTTGTCTGCACAAACACAAATGGAAAATGGCCTTGTGATCCCTCAGATCAAATCAGAGACAGGCCTTTGACAAAGCTCCCGTCTAAGTTGTTTAATGGTACCGAGAGCTCGACATAACACACCATGGGCATCAAACGTCACCCACATTCCAGCAGATTACCCCAACCACGGCTATGGTTTAACTGATAAGCTCACACAACACCTGGGGGGAGGGAACCAGGTTCAGAAGGCTCAAAAGGTAAACAGGGCTCTTTAAATGGCAGCCATTGTCAGCTTTTCTGACCACCGCGGGGGGGATCCAGGACAGCGTTTATATCAGTAGCTTAGGTAGAAAAGGAAACGCAATCCCTGGTGGGTGAGTGTTTTTCTGTGGAGTTAAGGGCCCCAGGGTCCATGGGTCAACCGGAGAGCTG
The DNA here is from genome assembly GCA_021346845.1 of Apeltes quadracus. Taxonomy (NCBI): domain Eukaryota; kingdom Metazoa; phylum Chordata; class Actinopteri; order Perciformes; family Gasterosteidae; genus Apeltes; species Apeltes quadracus. The sequence goes on along the minus strand of CM037931.1, from coordinate 16,338,621 downwards.
GTGTGGCCGGATGTGGCACATGGCTGTCCTGTCCGTTAACCCTTTGAGGGCAGCTCTGCCTTTAATAAACATTAAATATGTTAAATAATCAGAAGATGAAATTGCAGAAAGTACAAATTAAGAAGTAAATGAATTAGCCTCTTTTGGTACTTAGAGTTTACAGTGTTGCCTGACTGGGTGTGATCATCATGGAGAGGAGAGCAATACTGTCCATCACACTACAACCGTTTTAGACTGTAAATGTATAACTATAAATTTACTCTCGCTAAATTAAAATTTTAATATTGCAGAAAATAAACTCATTTTCTGTGTGGAGGACATCCGCATTCAATATGCAACCTTCTATCCAGAGGCTCGATGAAAGAAGCACTTCTCTGAGCACATCCAAGGTTTCTTCTCTGGTGTTGGCAGATATAAAAGTACTCTAAACTAAACTAAACTAGATATCACTAATTATATATGCATTACCTGTGAAATGCTTACAGCTAAACACTGTATTATGTAGTAAAAAGCCTTGTAACTCCTCCAGTGTTCCCCATTACCAGTGTTGGGCTTGATTCTATGTTTTCTATCTGGCACTTATTGACCTCTTGTGTGTTTACTCACTACCTACATAGCTTACATAGATTACGGTTCTGAACGTTCCAGTAAGTCCATGCGGTGCCTACCTGGCCACCCTGCTGTATTTGAATTAGAGGACTCACTATGAAATCAAACACACACACATACATCCCTTCCACTGATGTTTAATCGCCTCCTCCACTGAAAGCAGGTGCTTACTCATCATGTGTAGACAGTCATCCCAAACCTCCACTAAGACACAATGTACGGAGGAGGGATGTTATGTAACCTGAATAATCTATTCAAACATCCGATAGAGTTGCAGGCAGAGCTACTTTTGCAGCTGCTGCAAAAGTAGCTGCTATATATATATATACACATATATATATATACATATATATACATATATTATATATACATATATATACATATATATATATTATATATACACATATATATATTATATATACATATATATATAATATATATATACATATATATTATATATATATATATATATATACATATATAATATATAATATATAAATATATAATATATAAATATATAATATATAAATATATATACATACACACACACACACACACACACACACACACACACACACACACACACACACACACACACACACACACACACACACACACACACACACACACACACACACACACACACACACACACACACATACATACATACATACATACATACATACATACATACATACATACATACATACATACATATATATATATATATATATATGAGGCAGTCCATATATATATTATATATTTATGCAAATAACTTGCAGTAAATATCATACAACTACATAAGAAGTGGATGCAGTCATCGTGACACACATTGGCTACATTGATATGACGTTTTGAAGCCTTGAGTTCAGCAAGATGGTCGTCTTCAATCTCCTGTTCCACCACATCCCAAATGTGCTCTATTGGATTGAGATGTGGTGACTTTGGAGGCCGTTGGAGGCCAGTGAACTTTGTGGCTTTATCCTGCTGGAGCAGGATATAGCCATCAGAAGATGTGTCAGGGATCGGTCTAGGTGGACCGGAAGGAGGTGAGACGCAGATGCAGACTTTCAAATCAAGAAGACTTTAATAGTCAAAAAGGCAAACTCAAAACACGCTATCAAGCGCTGTCAGGAGCGTCCAACCGGGTCTCGTCCAAAACCGGCGATGGTGGCGGCGGGGTCTGTGTCGTCGGACTGGGAGTGTTGTCATTAGCAGTACGTGTTAGAAGCCCTGTTAGCAGCACAGTTATTATAAGTACGATTCGGGCTACATCTGCCATTGCACAGAATCGTCAACAAAGTAGTCAGCGGCGCAAAATCTGATGTCAAACACAGCGGATAACGGCGCACACTCTGACGTCGCAAGGCAAAAACCCCGGTTATACCGTCCACATGACAACAGTGCAACCGGCGTTTCTGAAAATGCTCATGAAACTACAAAATAAAACAGGAAAAGGACCCGAACCATGACAAGATGGGTACACTGGTCATAAAGGAACATAATACAAGGCAGGATGGATCCATGCTTTCATGTTGTTTACGCCACATTCTGACCTGACCATCTGAATGTCGCAGCAGAAATCAAGACTCATCAGACCAGGCATCATTCTTCTATTGTCCAGTTTTGTGCTGAAAATTTAGGAGGAATTCTTCACATCTGAGCGCAGATAACAGATGTGACTCTACTGCGCAGGACTGGACATGGGCACACTGACAAATATCTAATAATAACCAAACACCTGAGGTGTCTCAAGGACTTATGTGAGTAAGTAAGTGTCTTTATGCAATCCTGTATCAACAAAATATTATTATTGGGACACGCCAAATCCTGTCCATCCTGCCTGGGAAAGGAGCCGAGGTGAGAGGGAAGTCTGGGTCGACCTGCTGGGCCTGCTGCCACCGTGACCCGGCCCCAGAAGAGATGGTGGATAGTTTGAGGCTTCATTCTATAATGTGTTTATGTGTTATGTTTATTTATATATATATATATATATATATGATCTATAATACAAAATCAAGGTTTTCCACTGTGCAATATGTGCATTGTTCCACTTCTTGAGGATATTTTCTTGGCGAGGTATGGCCACTGAGGATTATCGGCCGTTTGTTTTGCACAGGTTGATTGTTGGAATGTCTCCTGAGTGAGCATAGGACGGGAGATAGTGGGACAAGGCAGCCCAGGAAAACAATGACCCCGTTATTTTTACCCAAAAGTGTTGAAATGGTGTGCAGTGCCAAGTGACATGAATGTAGCTATCCGGGGTTTTTGCAATGCAGTGTGAACAACACTTATTTCTAACATCCTCCGTGGGAGAATCCTGCAGCCTAATGCCTGTAGTACAGTGAATGCAGCACAGTGGCCAGGGAGGAAAGTACTTCAAGGATTCTGCACAACTTCTTGGTAAATGCTCTCCGGAGACAGGACCGACCCCGCGGCATCGTGGGAGAGTGTGATATTTTTAATCAAATCTGTCGCTCTTCACGAAGATTAGAGCTGCAACTAACGATTATTTTAATAAATCAATTAATCTGTCAATTATTTGTTCGATTAATTGATGAATCAGATAAAAACAACAGCATTAAAGGGCCCATATTATGGAAAAATCCCTTTTTCTGGGATTTGGGGTGTTATTGTGTCTCTGGTGCTTCCACACGCATACAAACTTGGAAGAAAATCCATCCATGCTGTTTGGAGTGAGATACGGGTTTCTGAATTGACGTCTTCAGCCTCTGAACCAGCTGTTCAAAATCACCAAGGTTTTCTACGTCACAAACCTGGATATTTGAACATTCCCACCCCCTCCAGCCTCGCCGGCGCAGCCCCCCCCGACTCCCGGTCAGCCGGCCCGCCGACCGCTACCACCGATTCTACAAGCTGTGGGCGTGGCCAAATTAGCTGCAGCTCATGAATATGTAATGAGCAGCAGAAAACAGCCACTCTGAAAGGGGCTGAAACAGAGGGGAGTAGAGGGAGGTAACAATCGTTTCCTACAAGCCATTTCCAGCTTGCTATAACTGCGATTGAGTGACACAATAATCGCACGACACAACGAACCCATAATGAAATTTGTCGCCAACTCTTTTAATATTTGATTTTTATTGATTTCATTGATTCATTGTTGCAGCCTCAATGAAGATGTTTGTCTGAAGAAGTCAGCCAGCGAGCCCTATAGGCTGAGCTGGTGACCAGTAGGGCCTGATGGGCACTTTACAGAAGCACAGGACAGAAATCCACCGATCTGTTACTAAAGACAAACACCTGTCCAAACAGCAAAACGCCCACAATAGTCGGGTCCTGTACGTCTTCATGTTTGTCCTCTTTAATCTTAAATTTAAAATCTTTCAGTTGAAAACTGCGTCCAAGCCCATGCGAGGCCATTTTCTGGCCAATCAGAATCTATGACACTCATGTCACTGCTTTAGAAATTGGCAAAAGACACACAATCAGGTAATGTCCCAGTGAAATGAAGGCTACAACATCTCCTGTGTAGACACATGTCACACAGAAACAGAATACTTGAGCGGGCCACACACACACGCACACACACACACACACACACGGATATTCTGACACATATTTGGCATACAACTAGAAATAGATGAACAACTGACGAAAAGGCTCGCAGTAGAACTGGGGCAGTGGATTTCTCATTTCACTGAGAGCAACCTGCACAGTGTGTGTGTGTGTGTGTGTGTGTGTGTGGGAGTGGGCATGACAGTATGTGTGTGTGTGTGTGTGTGGACTGCGCTGAGTGGGAAGCATGATGATGTTCAGAGACTCCAGCGCTGTGATGCAGGAGGAGCAGCTCTCCTCTTTCATCCCGTTATGTAAGCGCCATCGATTCAAAGGATCACAGCCGCTCAGCAGACAGCTGGGCCTCATTGGAGCTCACACTCCACAGGTGGACAGCAGTGTAGAGAAGGTGCACGAAAAGTGGCTTCCCAACCCACGGTATCAAACGGTGCACTTTACACAACACGTGAGGAGAGGCAGTCCAAACCGAGCCCCTTCTCAACTCCAGCACCAACGGTTCGGAACCAACCCTTTGGGATGAGCAGGCCTAAGCAGGGCATATGAAGTGATGGGATCAAGCTTTACAAAGCCTTCATTAAATCAATTACTTCCACTTTCAGGAGCGATTATTGTTAGCGTTGCCCCTCTGATCTCTCCCACCGTTTGTTTGGATGGGTCGGCCTGTACCTTTGTGTAACCCGCCTTCATTCTCCTCCTTTCCTCAGGACCGCACGCTTTATTAACAGGAATGCACTATTTGAAGTTAAGGAAAACTCTCCATACTGAAAACTCAAAATAGTTCAAAGAGGAGAAATGATCCATGGTGATGGAACTCGCTTTTCTGGGCTGATTTCCCTGCTTTGGATTCTCGTTTGTGTGCGAAGCCAATGTGACATCATGCCACATATTTATAGTCTATGAGGTGCATGAGAGCGTTTCAGCACCCAACACGACGGAAGGCTCACTAGACAACAACAAAGACAGGTCCACATCTGTCAGATACAAAGACGTGATGGCTGCTCCTCCTGAGACACTGTCCACTGGACACAGGACAGAGGACAGCCTGAACGCAACAGGCTTCTCATGTCGGCTACAAGGGAACCCAGTAAGGGGCTCTTAGTTGGTTTTGACACCTGGTTAAACACCTGGGGATTCCTTCTGATGCAAACACACAAGCGACCGATCGCACTCGAAGTTTGTCCGCGCGTCTCTCGGACCGACCGGCAGCAGCAGCTCCTCTCCGCCCGCCGGCCCGGAGGGAGGGAGGCCTCCTACCTTGCAGGTTCTGCACACGGATGTCGCTGATCTGCCCGATAAACTCCTCCCGCTCGAACCAGTCCTCCCACTCGTGTCCAGCCATCTGGAGCCGCGGAGAGTTGCTGCGTGGATTCCGGGCAGGAACACTGAGAGAGCTCCCCGGCTGGAGGAGCAGGAGGAAGAGGAGGAGGAGGAGGAAGAGGAGGAGAAGCTGCCGCAGTCTATTGTCTGGCCGTCCGACCGACAGCCATGCGAGCCCGGACAACTTGCAGAGGCCGAGGGTCCACGCGGGGGGCGGGAGGGGGAGGTCTCACTCCGCGGCGGGACGCAGCTGCTGCTCACTGCGGCTTTTTCTCTCCGTCACATCGCGAGGAAAGCCAGGGGGAGGAGCGGAAGGAGCGGCAACACCTGGTTGGTATTTCCGAGGTACCTCTCGCTCTCTCTCTGTCTCTCTCTCTCTCTCTCTCTCTCTCTGTCTCTGTCTCTGTCTCTCTCTCTCTCTCTCTCTCTCTCTCTGTCTCTGTCTCTCTCTCTCTCTCGCTCTCTCTCTCTCTCTCTCTGTCTCTCTCTCTCTCTCTCTCTCTCTCTCTCTCTCTCTCTCTCTCTCTCTCTCTCTCTCTCTCTCTCTCTCTCTCTCTCTCTGTCTCTCTCTCTGACACGGACCAGTGTGGCATTGCATCGTAACCAACCATATGAATAAAATAAGTTTAAGCTAAAAGTTGTGATGAGGCTCTTAAAGGGACAGTGTGGATCTGTAAGCAGCCCCCCCATTGGAGCACGCTGCCTCGGTGTAGCCAGCGAATAGCTGCGCTGCTCTTTGATCCCTCTCAGATTGGCTACTTGTGTTTATTCAAAGCCTGCCTGCACATGATTGGTCAATACTCAAACTGAAACCACAAGGCTTCTGATAGGAAAGCTCAGGCTCTGAATCCATGTTTCTGTTTACAGGGATGATGTTCTTCACAAAGGACCAAATGACTCTGGAGAGACGTTCCCGTTTCCATGTCACCTGAAGGCCAACATACTTCTGACACTGTGGTAACATTTTACTCAGTCCCACATCAATAAATAATCACTAGAGAACCAAATGCGGATTCATCCATCGCAAAAATAGTCCAAAACTACAGAGAGCAGCTGTTTCAGGTTTCCAGCTAAAGGGCTCGATGGGAAGCCAGACAGCATTCAGACGAACGCACACAAGGAAATGGTTGATAGTAATCACCTGAAGCAAATATGTTGCGTAATGCTGATATGTGACTCCATGAAGTTTAAAGTGAAGTTTAAATCTATTACAAGCCCTTTTAATAGGCCTTTAAAGCTGTCAGTCTATTCATGTCAAAACTAGATGGAAGGTCAGAAGGAAGTCCTAATACTTTGTTACAAGTCCTTAGCTTGTGCGAGCTGGATGGAGTCCCTTCCTGCGCTGCAGTCAGGCTGCGTCTCATATTAGTGAGGCATGTCGCCGCACTGATAGTTGGTCTACATCAAAAGGCTGAACAGTTCTGTCAGATCAGCAGCAAAGCCTAAAGGTCGACTCTGAGTGTTAACCAATCAGGTTCAACGCAACCTGTGCCAACTTTGGAAATAACACAACGGTTTCGTCGAGGCCTTTTGAAGTGGACGTGTGTGTAAAAGCGGTGAAGGGTTTGGTCACTGAACCCTTCGTACAGAACCGTCAGCCAATCGTTTCAATTTGGTCCACTCTCATGTGACTCTGAGATTGGGACTAATTATACAGCTTTGGGAAAGCTACGCATCACACAGCTAATGCTGCAACATGCTGACATAAAGACGCCGAAACAAAACAAATCCCACAAGATTCTCCTCATCAAGCAAAGACAAATAGTTGAAGACTAAACCAAGAATGAATCAAATGTCTCGTCCGTTTGTCTCACTTTCCTTACTTGTTTCACTGAGTAAGAAATGAAAAAAATAGTCATTTGATCTTCCGGGAATCATTTACTAAATAATTGCTAGTTTGCAAACAGCTTTACAAATTTAGATTTAGATTTAGTGCTTTCTGTTATAAGTGATAGTGGAGAGAATATCTGGAATACAAATCTTGCATTGGATTGAGAAATAAACAGACATTTGATTTAAATCTATGAATGAATTGTGCTTCCCTAATTATGACATTATGTCGGGAGCTGATGGACTGAGCCTGTCTCTGCCTCCACTTCATGCCAAGCTAAGACAAGTCGAGATAACTGCATCCTGTATTCAACACCACCTTCTGTCGCAGCGTCCGCACATGGCCCGAAAGTATCGGTTTCCAAACCTATTTCTAGTTCAATAATAACATAAGATCATAAAAGGAGACCACGAAGAACTGTATGCCAGATATCCAATCATTTATTTCACTGAAACTTTTCAAAGAGCGATGTGCACTCTGTCAAACCCACATGGAGAAACCAATGCAAGCGAATGCACCTATGAACAAATACAGAGGAGAGGCAGGCCGATTTGCATGCTGGCCCACACTGACCGCAGTGTGACAGATATGTGGAGTCAGTGCATCCCTGCCCACACACAACACTGCAGAGGCCCATGTTACGCAACCACTTCAGAGAGCACAGCGATTGTCCTCCCACTGAGGAAAAACCGAAGACGCTGCTGGGAAGTGGATCCTAATCTTTGGTGAGCCAGCAGCAGATATCATCTGGACTAATCGCTCTAAAGGCCATGTGGCACATTTTATTGGACAAATAATATATTTTGTACTTTTTGTCATTGTGCACTTCTCACGATGACTTGTCTGACAGTGTGAAAGGCTCCTGTGTGTGTGTGTGTGTGTGTGTGTGTGTGTGTGTGTGTGTGTGTGTGTGTGTGTGCCTCCTGGGTGTGGTCTACAGGTGAGGTCATTTCGGTTGATCAGACAACATTAAACACAATCATAGCCATACATTGATATTATCCTATTAATTACAGTTTCAAAGTTACAGTGGTTATTACAATAGTATCTTTACTTTATTGATTACACAGTCCTAGAATGCTGGCAGTGTACTTGTGCACACTAGATGTATTTTATTAATGTTAGCTTGTGAACCCGGTTGTCTAATTTATTTATAATATTCTACACCTGCTATCAGTGTCGTGGAGTCAGCTGACAGGAGGCTCTTTTGGGGCCACACGTATCATTTTCAGAAACTAACTAAGTCTCCCTTTTGGATAATCATGAATTTATCACATTCTTCTCGATCTGGAGGTGAGGTGAGCCATAACCACGGAAATCTGAATTGCATCCATCCATCATCCTATTGATGCAGTTTGAGATCAGGTCGGACATTCGTACATTGAGAAAGAGGCTAACTGAGTCACTGCCTGGAAGGCCCTCAGCCAATCAGGGAGCAGATGACACATGCGGAGGGGGGCTATATTTAACAGGATGTGGGTCCAGCCATACTGCAGGTGGAGTATTATCGAAGCTCTTTGCTTTAGATGCACACCATCTGTGCAGCATCCACACACTCAGACCGTGGTAAGACAATCAATGCAGCGCTAGTAAGTCAAATGAAATATATGTTTCACCACGGTAAGAAATAAATCAAGTTTACGGAGCAATTTGGCCAAATTTTAACTGGATTTCCAGAATATCTGTAAATAAAAACGAGCTTTTCCACTTCTGCCAGGTGAACATTAGGAGCTGCTTTGTGGAGATTAACACCTGGTGGTCATCAATTTTCAGATGGTGCCATTCAACTATTACAGAATGGAAGAATTACAGAACAACAGAAGTACCAGTTTATTTCACTTTTCTGTATTAAATCTACAATGTTTAATCATCAGGTTTCTGAAGCTAACAGCCGTCCTCGCTTCATTATCTCCAGGTGTGTTTTTGCTGACACTAACCGCCGCCTCATTGAGAGACAGCGTGTGAGTTCTTTATGACCTGCATGGATCATTGTTGCTTCATTTTGCATAGTCTAATAGTAGAAAACAGGCTCAGGCCACTCATTTCCCTTTCAAATGGTCACGGGTTCAGCTGGTGTCCTGGGAGTGTTCTCTGTTAACCCAATGACACACTCCACGTTAGTGTCTATGCAGGGTGCGAATGACAAAAAAGCGGAGGGGGGAACTTTGGATCCCCCCCTCCGATGGGATCCAAAGTCCAACTGGCTTGATACTCACTTTTACGCACACGGACGGTTTGGCTACGAGGAGGAAGGAAGCACAAAGAGGGGATACCGATCCGGCTGTTTTCCCACTGAAATGTTCCAATGTTTTGTGTTGGATGACGTTGGACGACGTTGGATGACGTTTATATGTACACGAGTGACCGTGAGCAAGTTATTGATCTCCAGCTAATGCTGCAGGGCATGCTGGGATGTGTGAATATGAACAGACGATGCATCACAAATGATGGGCATGCATGTGCACTAAAAAAGATGAAGATAAATAATTGAAGAGAGATTACTTAAGGCTGAATGAAAAATAACATGCAGCAGCTGATTCAGTAAAAAAATTAAACGATTTTCCGTTTATCCCTGTAGGGTTTTGTTCTACACATGTGGCCCAAAGATCTTCACAAATATTCGGCAGCTGGACTGTGACCCACTAACCTGAAACGATTTGTGTCGTTGTGGGTAAAAATAGCGATTGTAATCCCGGGATGTGGCCCAGAGGTAGCATTAGTTTTAAGCTGTGAACAGACAGAACAATAGGTCTACAAAAAAGTATTTGTATTTCCTTCTTTAATCTGTACAGAGGGGCAAGTAGTGCCGTCTCATTAGAGACCACACACAAAGAGGCCAAGTGTTCATGTAGAGACACAGCAGACCATGTCCTCCTCTCAGATTAAGGCCGTTGCCATGTGTTTTTTTATCCAATGGACAGAGGTTACAACATTTGGAATGCGGCTCTTACACCAACCTGTCAATCACACTAGCCCCGCCCTAAAGCATGTTCTGCTCTATGGTCTGTTTGACTCTACCTGGACCATGAATTTCTGAATGACCTTCATGCCGGATTTAATCGGTTTAGTCATTTTCTCCTATTGGACCAGAGGAGACTCCATGAGACGAGCATCGTCCTCCGTCGTCCTCCTCAGAACCCCCGTGTTTCCGACCCTTAAAAGGTCCCCAGAGGAAGGATGAGACCTTCGTCCCATGTGTCTGATTATGTTTACCGTTTCCAACATTAAGCATGTTTCTAGAGGGGGGTGCAGCGTCGTTTGGCACAGCGAGCGCTCCAGATTGCAGCACAGCTCGGTGAGGCTGGCCGGGGCGGCGTGGGAGGAGGGACACGGGGAGGCTGTTGGTACACTTTCACTGGGTATCGCTTACTGCACTCAAGACTTGCACAAATATGAGAACAGGATTTGCACCTGCACCTCTTTAACAAATGATGTCATAACTCAAGCGAGCTAACAGGCTAGCTAGCTAGCGTTAAGATGTTGGGTGACTGAAATAAAACACACAGAATCTTTAAACTGCATTCTTTATTTTATAACCAGAATAAAAAAACATTGGATAAAAGCAAGCAGCACTCTTGAATAATGTTTCAAAAGATGAATAAAATAATAGCATCTTACTAGAACCCCTTTGTTGATCATCCCCAGAAAATTTCACGACTCCGTCTGACACTTTTTGCATACCGACTAGACCCAAAGACACAAGCTGTAATTACAGCTTTATATGTTGCATAAGTATCAATGGACGCTATGGAGGGTGGAGCTGACGGAGTGCTTGATGGTCACATGGTACCATGTGGCCTCCTCATGGAGTGCTTGTGTGGCTTTGTGGAGGAGATGCTGGTGTTAATCTGAGCAGGCTGAAGTTCATCATCTCTGTGAAATGAAACATGCTTCGGCTGTGCAACAAAATGAAGCTTCACTCGATTTGGCCACTGTTGCCACGGCAACCCGATAGATAAATAGCAGTCTACACGGAGTGGCTGTTTGTGAGGGTGTGCGGAGGTGTTTGGGTGTATTTCTAGGGGGGGCAGAGTGGCTCAACCATGAGAAAAGGAAAGCAGTTGAACTGTTGTGTGATTGAAAGTCCCACTGCTGAACCCTCTGACGGAGCGTGGACCCTCCATCCCCGTACCCTGAGACCAGCTCTTCTAATTACGATGTTAGAATCCAGAGCATTGGAAATGTGTCACTAGAAAGGAAGAGGGCTATTGCTCCTCCCCCCCCCCGTCCTCCCCTCTCCACACACACACACACACACCACCTTCATCAGGTAGTCGTAGTCGCGGTAGTCGTTCTTCATGTAAGCAGCGTGATGAGAGGACACTGGTCTGGGATCAGAGACGGATTTAGAAAACATTTGCCTTCCTGTCTCTCACTTTGCCTTTTGTCCGTGTCTGTTCCTTCAAATCAATAAAAAGCCCAGACAAACAGCTGTGGGAGACTAGCCTGGGTGCATTCCGAACATGCTCCCGCCTACAACGTTCTTTGGTCGGGAAGTTCGGTCAGGCATCGCTCCATAGTGGCGCGATTATTGCTCACGCGATTATTTCTCGCCCGAAATCTGGCGGGCCAATCAAATTGTCCGGGCGGGCTTTATACGATGATGGACAGATGATCAACACTAACTAATCAACCACGTCACCAAAGAGCGCTTGGGTTGAATTCGTTTACAACAGCGATGGCTGCTGCTGGAGAATCCAGGTGAGTAGATTCTGCTATCAGGTCGGTTCTGAACGATGTCGACAGCGGATTCATTTTAAAAGAGGAACAGAGAAACGCCATCAAGGCATTTGTTGATAGGAACAATGTTTTTGCCGTCCTTCCTACGGGATTCGGCAACTAGGCGTCGCTCAACATCCGTCACACACTCCGGTGCTCTGATTGGTTGTAGGTCTGTCCAATTGAGTGCAGAGGCATGTTTGAAACACGGCCCATAATCACAGCTCAGTGGAGCAGCATCACACTCACATCCTGACTAGAGACGAGTAGGACTACGTCAGGCTACGTCAGGCTACGTCAGGCTACGTCAGGCTAGTGGGAGACCTCCCTGCTCAACAGGAAGTCCTGCTGTTTGGGTTTGATTTCTAATCTCAGCTTCATTTGAGAAACAGGCCAGCTGATCCATTGGGCTGCATCTGTGCAACATGTTAACCCTTCCATGGCATGTTGCTAGTGGAAGAGCAGCAGTGCTAGTCCTGAGCAGAGAGCAATGGGACCGATAGCTGTCGGCTTCTGATGGGCTCCAGGTAGTACAGACCACACGGAGGATTGCCATCCACGCTTTCATAACACCAGGGACACACAACGTCCTCTGGTGACCTTCATGTCTTCAAAAAGATCCAACACAACCATTTAAAAAAAGCTGCACTTTGTAGTTGTCTGCATACTAGTTGTATAACACTGCTACTCATCTATAACAGCTGACTGTCGTATTCAAACTGGGACAAAAGAGGCCTCTTAGAATGCACTCATGCTCATTCGTTGTGATGAAGCACAGGGCGGAGCATGATGTGGAGGGAGCGGGCGGAGTTGTTGGAGAGGGAGCAGCTGAAGGCAGCTGGTCCTCCGATTGAGGCTTGTGGGCTGTTTGTGGGCCCTCCTCCTATAGAGGGCGCTGTTTTGTGCTTTAAAAGCTGACTGTGATTTTTTAAACTGGGATGAAAGAATTGGAATCATACTTATTTTTCCCGTAAGGACTTTGGTAGTTAATAGATCTCTGGATCTGAGAATGAATGTGGGATGACCTTGTTGTCATGTGTGGGAATTCCTTCCATCCCAGCACATGATTGCATTGAAGGATTCTTCGGTGCGAGCAAATCGGTTAACAGGGGTTGGGTTGGTTCTTAAATCTCAGTAGAGATTAAAGCTACTGAAGCATTGTGATCAAAGGAGAGGTGAGTGGATCACATGGGACAGAAGCCTGTCCTATGTGGGAGGCGGTCCTTCGTAGCGGAGCATGATGTTGAAGGAGCGGGCGAAGTTGTTGGAGAGGGAGCAGCTGTTGCCTCCGTCCATGAGGGGCAGCAGGAAGGCGAGGAGCAGCAGCGCCAGGAGGAGGAGCCACAGAGGAAGAGCCAGGCGACACACGCGCCGACACAGGCCGGCCTTCTGCAACACAACAAGACGTATTGACGTGTTCTCATCCATGCACATGCACAGCTTTACTATCATCACCTCCATTCAGCCTCCCTTCATCAATTCACACAACGGTCACAAGAGAACCCCTCCTTTCAGAGGAGCTACTGGCAGGACTTTGATGCAAAATTAAAAAGTAAACAAGCCTTAGCAATACTGGAGAAAAAAAAAGGCGCCCCACATGCCACACATATTGAACCCATCATTCATAGCCAATAGCAGAGCTGGAAGCTACTCGATGGAGGGATGTCACCAATATCATGAAAGGAAACTACATCACACACTGTCCCTGTGGGGGCATCGTCCTCATTACTCATGAACTCATTCAACTATAAAAGGACCCAGTGCATCAGATCAGGCCAGACAACCATTTCCTCTGCAGCGCCCCGTGCTCCAGCCCATGTGACTGGGGTGTGTGAAGGGTTAAAAGCAGCAGCGATGCTCCTATGGAGTCATAAACACAGCGTAGCACAGTGGGTTAATGCCGTTTACCGCCTCCATGACAACAAGGCTGCTTCATTTCTACCTACTACCTAACAACTGCACTTCCTTCATACACGATACCAATGCTTCTTGTGATTGTCATTCTTTAGAAGATAAACTTTTCCATATGCCTTATTGCCATCATGAAATATGATGAAATATAGGTTTCATGCCACTGACTGCAGGAGCTCAGAGTTAAATGGTTCTATAATATTGTGAAAACACATCAAAGGATCAACCGTAACACTGTTCCCATAATACCATTTTTAAACCCAGAACTTGCATAGCATGGATATTGTGCTAATTCTAGTGAGTTTGGATAAGTCTACGACCTGGGTGATGGGTTTGGATTCAGTCTTTGCTGGACGCCCTCTGAAAGGGTTACACAGAGCAACAGAAAACTTGATCGATACTCATGAACTTGTCAGGGAGGATCTGCTGACGGAGAAGTCTGACAGGAGACGCTTCTAATTAAAGGGGCCATATTATTGTGTGTCTCTGGTGCTTCCACACGCATACAAAGAAAATCCAGCCATGCTGTTTTGAGTGAGATACGGGTTTCTGAATTGATCCCCCTTCAGCTTCTGAATGAGCTGTTCAAAATCGCCAAGTTTTGTTACGTCACAAACCTGGATATTTGAATATTCCCACCCCCTCCAGTCCCGTTTTCCAATCACCGCCAACCGCCCCCCCCCCCGCCCGCTACCGCCGATTCTACAAGCTGTGGGCGTGGCCCAATGAGCTGCAGATCATGAATATGTAATGAGCAGCAGAAAACAGCCACTCTGAAAGGGGCTGAAACAGAGGGGAGTAGAGGGAGGTAACAATCGTTTCCTACAAGCTATCCCCAGCAAACAACTTCAGAAACATGTTTTCTGGAACTCAAAGACCTATTTTACCTTGTTGAAAAATAATCAAAATATGGGCCCTTTAATACAAGTAGGAACATTACACCTTGTATATGTTTTGGAACCACCCATGCACATTCATATGATCGTTGGCAGGCCTCCATCAATGTCACTAAACATAACGATATCGAGTGACTCGGTCTCACAACTTTCTCATGGAGCCTCATCTGCTAGTTCGTTCAATTTCCTTAACTGTGGTCAGGAGTTGGCTGCGGCCCAAAGACCTCTGGGAAGTGTCAATGTGACTAATAAAATAAATGTTGATCCGACATATACAGTCCCCAAAGGAAGTTTTATCATAAAACCTAAATAAAACTAGAAAATGCATTTTCTGCTAAAAATGCGTTGGAATGCAAAAAGCTGAAATTAACTTCTAAAAATTTGCTGAAAATATAGAAAAAAGAAAAGCTGAAAACAATTTGAAAGGATTGCTGAAAACACAGAACTGAGAAAAGATGAAAGGAATTTTAAAGAATTATAAATAGATACAGAAACACATTTTAGAAAAGCTGAAATGAATTCAAAAGAATTTCTGAAAATAAACAAATGGGAGAAGCTGAAATAAATTTTAATAGATTTGCTGAAAATATATGGATATAAATACAGAAAAGGCAGAAACTGAAAGCCGACAAAAGCTGAGAAGAATAAACATTTGTAATTTTTGAAGTAATTTTGGTACTAGTTTTACGAGCAGAAGAAGTAAAAGTAGTTTTAGTATTAATAGCAGTAGAAAAACTAGAAGTGTCAGTACTGATAATACTAGTACTACTACTAACACTATTAGTCATAGTAGTATTTGTAGTAACATTAGCAGTAGTTGTCATATTAAAAGCCAAAGAAATACTAGTATTGATAGTAATAGTAGTACTAACATTAGTACTAGTTGAAGTATTAAAAGCAGTATGAAAACTAAAAGTACTTTTTATAGTAAAAGTAGTAATATCAGTTGCAGTGTCACTAAATCTGGTAGTAGTAAGTATTTTTCGTACTAATAGCAGCTGAAGTACTAGTAGTTATACTATTATTTGTAGAAGTACTAATAGTAGTACTAGTAATATTAGTAGTAGTTGTAATATCAATTAAAAAATCAATAAATATTTCAACAAAACAGCTTCATTCTGAGCTTTGCGGTTAAGGTACAGATAATCATTGAGGCTTTTATTTTGTAGTGATGGAATTGGGTGAGGGGGGATGACAGACAGAATGTTTGTTATTCAAGCCAAGTTTTTACTCGAGTTTGTTGTTACCTTTTGCACTTTAGCTGTGGAGTCTGGCTCCTGAGGTTCGGCTTGAATTCTCTGCAGAAGCATAAAACACAGGTTGCGGTTACACACATCAACGTGTTCACTGGATCCTGACTGACTCGTCATTACGAATCATCACAAACATTTATTGCCCAAATATGTGAGACATTATTTGGTTCCACCACATCTGGAGCACACTGCCAGCCATGAGTCCACTGAGCAGCAGCTCCTGTAGAGATGTGTGACTGTGCAGGCAGTGCTCTCTATGGTGTTATACCGCCACCTTGTGGAGGAAACACTATCAGTACAGTTACTTTGTCAAATCTGTGCTCTCTAGTTAGAAAGTTAGGTCATGCATGATGATGCAGAAAGGAGGGCTGTGCTCTCACCCTGGCCTTGGCCCTGGACCTGAGGTTCCCCACATCCTTCAGTTTGGACTTGTAGAGCATCCAGCGGTAGCGCAGCTCCTCCAGACTCACATCTTCGCTGCCCGGGCTTTCCTGAAGCAACAGCTGGAACTGCTCCTGGCCCCTGCCCACTCCGGCCCTCAGAGCCTGCAGCGGGACACAGCAGAGACTTTAGAGAATTGGACACAGGGTCTGAAAGACAACTCAGGGACCACCAGAGCACATGGGTTATATAAAATACTGACATTACCAGTAGCTGACAGGTCTCTCATTTTCTCAGGCATAAACCAAGAACCACACCAAAGTGGCTGTGTTTTATAGAACCTTGAAGCAGCAGCATGTAGCTCTCAAAGAGAAGTAAGTTCATGAACATCTTACGTCAGGCAAATACCCGAGTGGAAGCACTGGAAGCGCCCTCCCGTCAGTCAGACTGTTTCCCTGAGCGGGATTGTTTTCATTGTGTTATCAGTGAAATGTCATCTGAGGAACAAGTGCACCGCCACTTCATCTGTCATTACATCAGTGCCAGTGGCGTTGGTTCTGATGTCAAAGTCAGCACCGGGTTGGTAGCGTATATCAGTAGAAACTCACCTTGAGCGTGTCCTGCTGGCTCCTGAGTGCTTTGGCACTGAGTGTTGATCCCTGGCTGCTGAAGATCCCAGAGAGCAGCTCATTCTCTTGTGACAGCCAGGCCTCAAACTCCCTCCTCCTGGATTTGTACTCCCCCGTGCCCCTCTGAAAAATAGCCCAAACAACTCCTGAAGCTTTTACCAGTCATGCAGGAACACAATGGTTGCAGAGTGCTGCTACCTGTAGTGTAAGAGAGGTCTGTGCTATCCATTTTCTTTCTTCTTCCACACAAGAGGAGTAAAATCCCTCGTCTCTCTCAGGGCGGAATCAAACTGTTATCATGTTTGAATGGATCTGGGCAGTTGAGCCACGTTAATAGATAATCTGTACCCTTCCTGTCTGATTGACAGGAGGGGCTAACCAGGGTTTAAGTCAGGCTTAAAACTGTAAAGCTGACAGAATAAACACGTGTCACTAGAATGAAGGGTTAGCTCTCATTTTTGTGTAGTTCTGGTTGGATATTTCTGAATATAAATCCCTCCTGCTGAATAATCAGTAGAAACAGTGGTTGGTTGGTTTGGTGAAAGGCTTCTGGGAGAGAAGTCAGTGAATACTTTGCTGTGAGCTGATGAAATGAATGTTGAGGGTATTGACGTATTTTGCTCAACATAAAGGAAGGAAAGGCCTAACTATCTTGTGTAGTATCCCTGTGTGTCTGAAAGAAGGAAGATCTACTTTAACTAGGAAATTAAATGTGCACATTGGTACCAGGCCCAGGCCGTACCGCTTGGTGCTGAGTCGGCTCCCTTCTGTACAGCATGAAGGCTCCTCCTCCCGGGCTCAGGCCTTCCTCTGCCTCTGCGCCGACCTTAGAGGATAGCGGCGTTGCCATGCCGCTGCCGCCCCCCGGTGGTGTGTCACTGTCAGGGCTTCCAGTAGAGCCTCTCTGGCCTGCCTGATCCACTTGGTCTCCTTTAAAGGAGCGTTTAGCGTCTTGTTCATCCAGGCCGAAATGACCTTGACCGTGGCCCTGGATCCGACCTCGCCGCCCAGTCGCTGCCCCCTCGCCTGCCTCTAGGCTTCCTCCTCCATCAGGTCCAGAGCCCACCATGGTGCTGTACATGCCAGCGGGCTTGCCTCCTTGTCGGCCTCTCCCGGCCCCGCCCAGAGCGCCCCCCTCCCCTACACAGAGCTGTGTGCTCTGTTCTGTGGAGAGGTTCAGCAGCCTAGAAGACAGGCGACAGCTCGTCACTACGCGTCCATGGTTCTCTGGTAGTGGTAGCAACGTGCAATAGGGCGGTCCGAGAACACAGTATTCATATCAAACATTTCAAACATATATCAATGAATAATGCATTACATGGCATGTCTCTGCGCTCTCTGTTTTACATTCACCACCCTACCACGTCTTGCCTCAATAGACTGGAATATACCTGTGCAGATTGCGACTGGTATCGTTAAGAGTAAACCAGGACTCTTGGAGGCGCTGAATGTCTTGCAGAATGTGGACGTGTCCCTCCTCTGAAGTCCTCTCCAAAACGGCCTGACCCTGGACCTCCATCTGCTGCAGCTGAAGCTCCTTCTCAGGGAACTCCCCCAGTGCTCTCTGTGGGCGAGGACAATGCAGCCCAATAGTGACCATGGTGGAGAGGGGAGACGCCCCGTAGCTCCCTAACCAGTAGATGGCTCTGAGGTCACCCTTTTCCAAAATGGGTAGGTGATCTACTTGCCTGTTCTTGTGGAACCAATATAGATATTGTGAAAGTACTAAGATATTTATTCTGACCTCATAACAGAAGTTCTAAATGACAAAGGTGTGCATGTCAGTTGCATGAACAAGCAGCCTGAAGCCTTGGGTTAGTGGGGCGCATCCTAATTGTAATAGAGGAGACCACCATGTAACAGTGAGACAGAAATGACGTCTGCTCACGGCCATTGAGAATAAACATTCCAGCAGTGTGTGTGTGTGTGTGTGTGTGTTTTGGTGCAATGGACAGGTTGCAGTTTTATTTCCATACTTCAGGAGCTGCTCGTGTTTAGTGCTGTGCAGCCCTCCCTCTGTGCAACAGTGCCACGCTTTATCTGCCTGTGGTGAAGTGCACATACTCCTTTATGGCAGCTGTTTAATGTGCAAGCACACAGATTCCTCCTGTCTGGTACACTCGAGGTGTTTGTTCAAGAGAAGATTGGTGCTACTTCTCTGGAAACCTCTCTGCAAACAGACATACGTTTGATATCCGTCGGAGAGCTTTAAGGAGGGCGATGCTGACAGACACAGCACAGCGGAAGAATCGGAGGACACTAGAATTACAATCGGTCTGTGTGGTATCCACATTAACATTCATGCAGTCCTTTCACACAGAGCAAAATTTGAAAGGAAAAAATGGGGATTTGACTGGACGAGTCCCTCACATCGATCTCATTAGGAAAGGAAATGCCACATGGTTCCTGTACTGTAACAGCTCTCACGCATTATATTGCGCATTCTGTTTTCATGACACAAGCAATGTCAAAGGCAACACATGTCATGACAGAGAAGTGAAACCCACAGGAAGAAAGAAAGAAAAGTCAAACTGTTACAGGTTCCTTTCATGAAATAAATAAGCTGGCAGGTGGCAGAACACACACAGAAACACACCTCAGCTTCGTGCTGGCGGCCCTCCACGCTCCACTCGGGGCTGTGGAAGGACTCCAGCCGCTGCTTCATGATCATCAGCCACTTCTCCAGGTTCAGCAAGCCGTCGTGGAAGCTCTGATGGACTGAGATGCTCTCCTTGCTGTTGTGCACCTTCGCCTGCAAACAGCGGACAGATCAGCTGTTGGTCTCAAAATGAAATCGGCGCCGTGAACACCAATATAATCGTTGTTGTCTGTGTGTGTGTAATTGTTAAATAAGAAGAGATTAGTGTACTCTGTCCCTTTTGACCAGGATTAAGGCCCTCTCAGTAGTGTACATGGATGAGATGAACATGTCTAATCTGCAACATATCAAACATGTTCCTGCTGGGATTGTTCACTATCTCTGATGAAATCAAAATATTTCTCAGTTTTAAGAGTATTCTGATGATTATTGAGAAAGTTGTCAGCCAGAATGCCACCTCTTGCCACATGGTATCCACATAGCGACCCTTCTGCCTTACCCTGGCGGCCTTGTGCAGCTCTTTCCACTCGGCGTGGAGCCTCTCGTACTGAGTCTTGTTACTCTGACTGGACGACACCAGAGTCTCCAGCGCTGTGATGGAGGCCTCGCAGTCCTCCAGGTCCTTCAGGATCTCCTGAGTGGTTCATTGATCGGGCGTTAAATATAAGTAGACATGTGTATGAGAAATCCTTTTCTGATCTTTGCACTGTGGCTGCACTGCATGACACGGGACTTAAAGTCCTCTGGATCAGTCTGCGATCAAACTCACCCTGAACTGGTCGGACTGGCTCTCCTTGGCCAGGATATCAGGCTGCAGGCCGTCGGCTGCCACCAGCTGGTCCTGCAGAGCGGCCAGCCTGGAGCAGATCGACTCATGGCCGTCGCCAAAGTCCTTGATTCTTGAGATGAAGCCCTGAGAGAGTCCGAGACGAATTAGTGAGTCATGAGCATCATCAATCGTGTTTTCACCGACTCCATAATGAAATGAGGTCCGTCGACATTATACTTTAAATTGTATCTGATAACTGTAATGTCATTATTGAGCTTTCGTGTCCGTTTCAACTGCCAACAATGTGGTGTTATTTTTAGATTTACATATAAATGTGTCTTTTGCCATGTGCATCATGAAGTAATGCATTAAAATAAAATATGCAAAACTGCAGTTTTCTTTTTCAAAAAAAGAGTTGACGCATTGAATGGAATATAGAAAAGCCTTTGTCAAATATAATCTGAACTACAGAAAATATGCCTCTCACAAAATGTAATATTTATATTAAGTTCATCTGCAGGCAACATTGACACTGGAACAAATTTCACTTTCTTGTTTGTGGTTCTTCTGAGTTTCACAGTAGGTCTTATTAGGTCTTTTGAGATGGTTACTCTAATGACCAATGAAGCAATTATAGTCATACATCATTTCAGTGACACATGTTGGCAACTTGTTGAACTAGGCAACAGAACGCTAAAGAAATGTATGTTTTTATGAGGTCAGTCAACAACAATGTAGTAACTAAACCAACAATGAGAATACCAAAGCATACACAGCTCGTTCCAGGGATTTATGAATCACTTTGTTTCTCCTGCGTCGAGATAAACAAGGCAATATGTCTGCCCCCCCCCATTAATGGAGTACATTAGCATCGGTCTGAAACTAGCAATGACGTGAGAAACGATACATTTCCATGTTAAAAGCAGCATGTTAGTACCTGCAGCCTGCTCTTCCTCTGCAGCAGCTGAGCGTGCATCAGCTCTCTGTCCCTGACGGCGGTCCCCAGCTCCCCCTGCAGGCTGTCGGACCCCTCGGGGCCGAACAGCGAGTCCAGCAGGTGGCCCTTCACCTGCAGTAGGCTGAGGCGCTCCTGCAGCTGGACGCTGCCCTTCAGCAGACGCTAGAAGAGGAGGAGGGAGGGTCATCTCATTCTATTCAGGCATCTTAAAGCTTTTACTTTCACTTTCAGATCACGTCTATGGAGTATCACAGTGTTTCCCCTACCATTATATATAAATGATAGTCTGTCAGCACCAGCAGACAGATTCCATATCTACTCACACGTCCTGCAGAAAGCGCCTCCAGCTGGATTTTTTTTTACAAAAAGTGCTGCCCCAGTGACGCAACTCTTACATGAGCTTTGACATTTCTCTAACATGGAGAGTTTTACATTTTTCTAATCTTTTTCTAGGAATGTGTAGGCAACAAGGGAAAAGCTGAATTCCACTTTTTCAACGTTTCATTTTTATTCTTTCATCTTGGGGAGGCTGGAAGCACATTTCATTCCTGACAAAGTATCATTGGACATTGTTTATCCGCATTGTTTGACGGTGTAGAGAGAGACATGCAACACGGGCCTGAAGACCAATCACAAATACACTGCAAAGATTCCATGGCATCACATTTGATTATTAGTAATAAATAATAATATTGCATTTTATTTGTACCAGACTTTTAATTAAAAGAATCTCACAGTGCCATGGAGCCTGTATAGAAACATAGTTATAGTTGAAATAGCTTAAAGTGACTCAACACAAAGTCAAAAATGCAGAACAATCAAGGATTCTAATCAGAGTCGATATAAAGATTCTTTTAAAGGAAATACAGGCCCATAACTGCTGTTAACCGAACACAACAACAGGAGAGTGGATGCCCATTTAATGGGAAAAACCAAGCGATTCTATGACATTAAGCCTCCTATATGGAGCAGGTGGAACAAGCTTCTGCTTTGAGGACCCTTAAATCAGTTTGTGAAGAGTCAACTATCCAAGGTCACCTTGATAGTCATTTCTTTTTTATTTATCCATCACTCCTGTGGACACCTCTCACATTAGACATGACAAACGCATTTGAATTATCCAAATAAAAAGAACACATCTGTGTGTTTTACCTCAATGCTCTGTAGCAGCATGTCGATGTGGGAGGAGTCAGTGACGTCAGCGGAGGCCTCCAGAAGCTCAGAGACCATGTGGGTCCAGTGTGTGTAGACCAGCAGCGGGTCCTGCAGAACGCTCCTCAGCCCCGACTCCGACTCTGAACACAGCCTCGTCGCTCTGCATTTCACGCTGCAACAAGAGAACACAACTTGGCACTCACAACCCTGTCAGGGAACCTGTGAACACGCGCCTATATATATATATATACATCGTGTGTCTCGTCACCTTGTGACAAGACACACGATGCCTCCGCTGTGTCAGAATGGCCAGAACCAACATAACTGGCTGTGTGGCTGTGCTTTGGTTGCCTTTAGATTTCACCCCCCATTTTGTAAAAATGTAAAATAGCCAATGCCGAACCACAGCCGCTCTGACAATATTCTTATCATAAAATGATTTAGTAAATACTTATAAGCCACATTCTGTAGCATTTAAACACTGTGGGACTTTCTCTCTCGCTCTACTTACGAAAAACACTTCATCTAATTTATGACTAGACCTACATAATGACTTACAACTGCATCTGACCTGGTGTGACGGGCATTTACTTGTAGAATAGAAAATAACGAATGCCAACAGCCAATCATCTCACTGATGGTCTTATTTATTTAGTTAACACCCAACTGCAATTCATCACTGTTTCTTTGTCACTGTAGTGTATCCAGGTTCAGCATTTGATGAACAGCCAGGCTGTGATTGGTCTGCTACCTACATTTCCGGTTTCACAGCATAATTAAAACAAATATATTTTATGAGAGAATGAATCAGACTGAAGAGCTTTTGTCGGAAGAAATCCGTAAATATGACCACTTATCCAACGTGTCATTGGCGGACTACAAGGACGCACGCGCGGATGGGCTCCAATTCATGGACGCCGAACTCCGCAAACGTTGGTTTTGCCGGTTGAGGGAGGGACAAAGTTGTGGAGGAAATACGGGACAAATACGTCCGTGAAAAGCAGCAGTGTTGATGCACGGGACAAAAAAGTATCCGATAAATAAATAAACAAACCAACGACTTCCACACGCAAAGACGGCACTCTCTAGGTCGTCTACGACAATAACGCTACTCCGCCTGGTGGTCTGGCGCGCAAGCCTTTTTGAACCATGAATTGAAACGAGTCCGTCGGCGCCGGCCTTCAGTTTTATTGGCTAACCGCCAACGTAGCAGGTAGATTGACAGTTTCACCCGCCAATCACAAAAGTTACCCGCATTTGGCGTGTGGGCGCGGCGGGGGGACTTTGTTGTTTACATTTCTAACTCATGCTTGGTCGCAAATGCGTTATGCGCATATGATGAAACATGTGTTTTGGTTGTTGTTCCTCCTCGGGCTCCTCGTTTTAACACCTGCAGCGTTTATGTCGGGATGACGGGTTTGATCAAACATAACCAGATGCTTTGTGTAGATCTGTAGGACAAGTCTTTGGGAGGAGCTGTCACTATTTTGAACCAACAGTGGCCCGGGGGTCGTGTCACACACACATAATCACACGCCACCATAGCTGCCAGTAGCTCCTCTCATCACCTCTCCTCTTTTCTCTTCTAATGTAAAGATCTCTGAAATGGATTTTTGTGTGATCGTATGATTCAGCAAGAATTATGGGTTTTCATTGGCCACATGCTGCCTCTGCCTCGGTGTGTGGATGTGCACTAGGCATAGAGTATCCTTCCCTGCTGACTCTAATTGGGGTCGTAATATTTGAGTTGCGAGGTATTCATCTTACACAAACAGCTGACCACGGAGGTTTTAAGACATGATTTGGCTAACAGGGGGTCCACAAGCATTTGACTTTTGGCGGTAAGCGTCCCGTCACATACCTCTGATGTTCTTTAACAACAGCCAGGACGTCATCAGAAAGGTGACGCGAGTCCTCTGAGAACCTGAAGAGCTCCTTGAGCTGAGCCTTGAGCAGTTCTACTTGGGACTCCTCCCCTGCCAGAGTATTCCTCACACCCTGCAGGACAAGTATGGGACACAGGCAGCAAACTTTATTACACAGTTTGACTCATTATTCATGCTTTCTGTTCACTGGTCCCTAATAATAAAACCAGAAACAACCATCCGTGTTGAGATGGAGAGAATGTAACATTAGCAGCACCGCTAACTGCTAACGGACAGAGATTCAAGTAGCACTTTCAGTGTTTCCCCGAGCATAATAAGCCCCCATGCAAGGTGAGTCCCCCCCGAGACGTTGGCCTGAGGCTGTAAACCTCAGAGGGGTGTTGGGAGAAGGTTACAGGACTATATGAACTATGTTAACTTTATATTATTATTATTAGATGTTGAAAACGTGAGAAACTTGTTCGACGGAGATGTTAGCGAGGACTTGTGACCTATTTCCTGGAGCTCTAAGGACATTATAAAAAAATCATCTCTTTCAGTAAAAATCTTTTATCACCTTATCATTTGAATTGGGGAAACAACTTTTTGTGAAAACAATGTAGTAACTAAACCAACAATGAGAATACCAAAGCATACACAGCGTTTCCCCTAACATCAATGATTCACTATGGATGAGTATCGTTTGGGATGACCCTGATACGAGTGCTAAAACAAACTAAACAAATACTTTTTGATGATGGACAATATTTGAACTGTTAACAGTTTACAGCATATGGGTCACTTCATTGACTGTTGGGGATATGAATAATTTAATCCAGGCTCATTGTGCATAAAGCATTTATGTTGGTTTGACACTCCTTGTGTGTCTCAATGTATCGACGTCATGAATGCAGCAGGTGCAACAAAGAAGCGCTGCATGAGGCATATTTACCTCCCATGTGACAGAATTTACAGTGGATGATCCCTGAGCTGCTGCTTTTGTGCCCACCAAACCTTTCCGTTAAGGTGCGTTCATAAAACCACGGCGCAAACTATTTGCGGTGCGAGTATGAGAGCGTCCTGCTTACCGTATTTTCTGGATTATAAGTCGCACCAGCCATAAAATGCAGAAGGAAGGAAAAACGTATATAAGTCGCACTGGAGTACAAGTCGCATTTTTTGAGAATGAGACGCGCCGGCGGAGAACAGAGTTAAGTACCGTTTTTTGGCCTGCATGTGTCCTACGAACGTCGATATGATAAATCCGAGAAGTCTGCAGGGTTTGGTTTCACCACTGTCATGATATGAGGCAAGACGCGAGTCGTGATCCACATTAAAGAGGGTTATATGGCTCTACTGCTTTCGTTTGATGGTGTCCATTTAGTAACTGATGGTCCATTTAGAGCAGGGGTGTCAAACTCATTCCGGTCTGGGGGCCGCATACAACTTAATCGCATCTCAAGTGGGCCAGACCAGTAAACTCATTCTAAAATGACATAGAACTAACAATAAGTCCACTTTCTTCTTTGTATTAGTGCAGAGAAGAAGTAAATTATAAAAATATTTATATGCAATGAATTGTCCTTTTAATAAATATATTATCAACAACCTAAGAGTTTTTAAGAAAAGTAATGTGCAATTTCAACAACATTTTCACCCAGTTTAACAGTTATTTAAGCATAAAAACTGACCACAGTGATTGTGATTCACCTCCATGAACATGTAGGAAGAGGTCCATTTTTCTTGAAAAATCCGACACTGTGTCCACTTTTCTCTTTTTTGACAAAGACATTTCACTGAAGAGGGTGCCAGGGTCAACAGAAAATGCGGGTAAAGCGATAGACGTGAAACAGCGCCACTAGCGGACAATATAGGAACTGCAGATTTTATAGAAGTGTATTCTTATTTTTTTTCAGTTATACAGATTTATCCCGCGGGCCAGACTGAACCACCTGGCGGGCCGTTTCCGGCCCGCGGGCCGTACGTTTGACACCCCTGATTTAGAGTCAAATAGAAAACCTACCATGTATTTTTTCCACTGCCCTAGAAAACCTACCATGTATTTTTTCCACTGCCCCACCATCTGCTCCTCGGTGCGGTCAGCCTTGCCCCTCCCCTCGCGGCCCTCCTCCAGTTCCAGGTCCAGCCCCTGCAGCAGCACCCTGAGCTGGCCGATGTCCTCCCCCAGCCGCTGGCACCTGGCCACGTACTGACTGTGGGAGTCCAGGCTGGAGCGCAGGGCCTCCTCAGACTCAAACAGGCCCTGCCTCAGCCTCTGCCAGCCCAGCCTCAGCTCCTCTGCCTCCTCCATCACCACCTCCGCCCCAGAGGGGGAGGTGTTGCCCCTCACCGCCTCGGCCACTCCCTCGATGTGCTGCAGGGTCTTTTCCTCGCCGGCTATGCTGTCGTCCAGAGCCTGACACAGCGGCAGAAGAAGAAACATTATAATGCATTATGGAGCCATCATGAACAACGTTTCCCACATGCTGTTTCCTCTGTTTAACAGCAGCCATCAGGTAATGAGGCTCCTCTCTCCTCTGTGATGGGACAGCAGGTAGACACAGTTGGCTCTCTCACCACCTTGAGCATAGTTTGCACTACTAGCATTTTTAGAGAAAGCATCTGTAAAGGCAAATATAACAGACCCTGATAACATCAACCAAACGTCATGCTTTAACACAGATAACATTTTGAGAAAACTCCAATTAAAGTAATGCGCTAATAAATCTATTTTTAACATTTAAATGCATTCATTTAAACAGCCTGTAACAGCATACTAAGAAAGAAAGTCTCACTTGTAAGGCTCTGAGCTTGTTCTCGGCCGTGTCCTCCCTGTCCATGAGATCAGTGAGCTCCTTGGTTTTCGACCGCAGCCACGACTGGAACCTGTGAGCGCAGCTTTGGTACGTCTGGTGCTCCTCCGCCAGCCTCTGAAGCAGCGCCAGACGCTCCTAGCACAGAGGACCAACGCCATCCATTCCAAAGAAAGAAGAACTAGATGACCAGCGCGAACACAAATTTGTATTCTCCTTTCAGACGGGCAGCTGTTGTCTGTTCCTTTAACTGTTAACTGTACTCTTGAGAGCACGTTGACATTTTAGAAAAGAACCAAGGGACTAAGTACTAGTAGTTTGATCCCTGTGAAACACAGTGACGTGTCATAGTCATGGCTTCCCTGTAGAATGGTGTGTTCAAGACTGAAATGTGAAATGGAAATGTTAATCCTATGATATCTCCACTCTGAACATTTGATTAGAGACGCAGAGTCTCTAATCAAATAAAATGAGAATAAAATGTTTGCTGAGGGACTGTAAAGCACAGAGCAAGTTAAGTAAAGGATCACTGATTTGTGCTCACTTTGATTCAAACATCCCACAAACAACCACATTTCATCCTTTCAACCTCCATGACACCTTTCCTGACTCCTTGAATAATATGTGTGTTGTGGAGCTGGTGAAAAACTCTTTCTGGTTGTTGCATTATATCTTTTTTCACATTTGTTCTCAAGCTGTGAGCTTCCTGTCACCCAGACGCAGTTCCTCATTCACACAAAGGAAGTCTCTCCCGTTTTGCTCAGGCCTGGTTCACTCTCATACTGGTCTTCTCTCCCCATGTGCTCAGGGGATTATTAAAGTATTATTCCACACACACATTGAACCAGCTAACCTCTGTTCGTTTTCACATGAACCACAAGCTTCGCATTCAGGATTACTAGCCCATAAAACATACTCATTTGCATAATCAGGTCATTCAGCGAGACGTGGAAAAATTGGCATTTGGTGAAATAGTCCAACTGGCAACAATCAACAACGAGCTAGAGGCAATATTTCATGCAGGTGTGTGTGTGCGTGTGTGTTTGTACGCCTGTGTCCATACTTGCAAACAAGTACTTTGAGAATACTTGCCTGCAATATAAATATAGGCATTTTGATAAATGACGACACTGTAAGAGATGGGCTTACTATGTACTGAATAAATTGCATCAGACATATCAATGCTCTGAGCATATGCCCATCTTCCATGTAGGTGAGCCAGAGTCTGACCGCACAAGCTCCTCACCTCAGCACGGTCTCTGATGTGGTTGTAGGCTTCCTGCAGCCTCTCCTGGGCTCTGGGCTCCACACTGGGGTCCTGGGTTCGGTTGTGCAGGGCGGCGGCCTCTTCTAGCAGCCTCTCCAGCAGTGTCGCCTGGCCGTGGATGTCGCTCACCACCACCCTCTGCTGGTCCACCTGCCACAGCTTCTCCTTCGCCCCTAGCTGCAGCTCCACCACAACATCTAGGCCGCGCTGCCGGCTCATCAGCCACAGCTCAAACTCCTCGTAGGCCTTCAGGTACTCGCCCCAGTGGAGCCACACCCACTCGATGCGACTGGGTTGTAGTTCCGAGACATGAAGAAGAGTAAGTGAGCAGTACGAGACACAGCACCCACCATCCCTGTGAACTGCATGCATGTTTTCTCTCTTTGTAAACTAAACATCGGCCAACGGCCAAAAGATACATTTAGGGCAAACTGACCTGGTGAGTCCAATAGCTACTCATCACAATACACACGCACAGTAGAGTAGCACCTGTGACAGTGGATGATGTAGGTGCTGGTCTCCTCCCACAGGTTCTTCAGGTCTTTAAGCTTTGCATGGGTGTTGTTCCTCACTTTGTCGTCTCCGTTTTGCAGAAGGTTGTCAGCTGCCACCAGCGCCATGTCCATTTTCACACGACCCTCATGCTCCGATTGATGGATCTTCTACACATTCAGAAGGAATACAGCTGTAGTCAATATCAAAGGTGAACATAAGTGTACTGTATACATCTAACATCTGGAAACCTTTTAGGATGTAATGAGTACTTTCTCCCCCGATGTGTATCATTACACACTTCACACTTTCTAATAACACCACTTATCTGCCACCCTTGCAGTGTTGCATCTTTGACACAACAGAGCATTTTTATCATTTACATCATGCATGTTGCACACATTTCTCCTCAACAAGATCATTTAACTATCATCTTCCAGGAGCAAAAAAATCCCTAAGAAAATTAGCTCCTATATGGCTGAAAAGATGGGGAAACTATAAAAATGTTTCATTACTATCATTTAATATTGTATTCAGATTTTTTTAATTGTCATGTCATTAATCTGTTTCAATGACTTCATGATTCCAATTTGCTTGCATATCTGCTAAAATGTACGTAGTCATTGGTCCTAATACAGGTGATCCTAGGGAGTACCTCTGTCTCCCTGAGTCGGCCCTCCAGGGCATCCAGGGGCCCTTGGGTGTTGTCATTGGCCTTCAGTCTCTCCTGGATGGCCCGCATCCAGGAGAAGGCCGCATCCAGGCTCTCCGTGAACTCCTGCTGCTCCTGCTGTGTCATGGCCAGTCCTCACGCTGAGAAGAACTGTATCAGCAGACAAATCAAGTTGAAAAGGAACTCCACACATTTTATTTTGAAGTAAAAAGCCTGTGTTAGAAACGGAATGTGTGCAATTTGAAAGGTTATCAACATTTACAAAGTAGGCTGGGCCTCATGGGAAACGTAGGATCCAGTGTTAGTGGAACTTGTCCCATACCAGGTACTAACCGTGTCAACACACATGTTTTAAGATTTGAAACATACTTACAACCACCCTTTGAAGCCCTTATTATGGATATGATTTTGATCATGATATTAATTATAAGACAATAGGCTAATGTTGAATGTACCATGATGATGCACTGATAGCGTTGCACCAAGCACACACACACACACACACTGGAATATGCACCTATTTGTGTCCACCTCCTGTACGGAGTGGATATTATAGTTCATACTTTTGGAAGGAATTAAAATAATATGTCCCCGGTCTTGTTATGTGACAACATGCTATTGGAACCATCTGAGGAGTGAGTGACTGTGTGTGCCCTGAGGACAGGCTGGGGGAGGAGTGAGCAGCCACATGTATGGGAGGGGGCCTCAGCATTTCATTTTCCTAATGACTCACTTCTCCCCACCACAACATTCCGTCTCTGTGCTTGTTTTGCCTCAGACTCTAGAAACTCTGTCATAAGTGGAACCCCCTGTTCTCAGTGAAAGACAACAAAACAGATCTTTATATAGCCTTGTTTCTGTGTTTCACATTATCAGATTCTGTGATCTAAATTCAGATCAACAGCAGTTAAATTGCACGTGCTCGCAATTAGTAACTACTAAGTTATAACGTTTTGTTTGAACCACTCCACTTGGAGAAGCCTTGTGTAGAGGAGCTGGTGTTCCACACGCGGCCCACCAGGTTCCTCTCCGGGGGACCCAGCGGGGACCCAGCGGGGACCCAGCGGGCCCGTTCAGGCTGTTCAAAGCGAAGCCCCTCCTCCTCGGTTTGACAGCTCGTGCGCTAAACTGCTCATTAACATAACCGTGATCCGGGTCGCTCGCGCGGCCCGCCGTCAGCGGAGCGACACACTTTATTTGCTTGTCCTGGAAACTGTAGTGAGTGTGCTTGCGTATAACTAAAGCACGCTTAGTGTAACGTTAGTTCAAACTAAAGTCTGGCTTTAACGACCTATAACATTACATGCTATGCTAATGTCCGGCTGTAGAGTCAACGTAACTGGTTTAAGGGTAATTACGGTAAATAAGAACACAGACCGGTGTGTGCTACAGACCCATTTCTCTAACGCTCCTTGTATTCCAGACACTTTAAAGTAAACTGCGGAGATAGATATCGGCCTGTTTTGGTCAAGCTAGCCGAGCAGCGGTGCAGTTGTATCGGTCGAATGGGGCTTCATAGGAATGAAAAGACTTACGGCTTCGTGTTCACCAGGTGAGAGCCGCCTCTACAGTGAACGTGGTCCTGTTGTGTACAGTGAAGTTATGGAACAGGAAGTAAAGCGAGGGGGCTGGAGTCAACGCACACGTCCATGCTGCCTTCACTGACTCCTTGTAAAGTATAGGACGGTCCGACATTTCAACCGGAAAAAGGCAGGCCGTAGTTACGTAGGTACTAAGTGTTTGTCCTTTAATAAATCTCTTCATCCAATAGGGTTGTGACCGGGCTGTAGGAGCAACCAGCAGCATGCAATTTATCTGACTAGCTAAACACTGATATTTAAAAAAGCTGCTCCAAACATACACGTGAGAACAGGCTAACTGCGTCTTGTTTGTGGACCCCAACAGCTTTGATCCAACGTGATTATTTTTCTAAAACGCATAGCAGCTCTCTTTCAATCAAATTTCAACTGGTCGTCAGTATTTCACGTCCAACTCACTCGTCGTGTATTACAGCGTTACCGGCATAGATATATATACGGTTACCGACAGCACCTGAACGCATCAGGAGGGATTTGAGTCCATGGCAGCTGTTGATTCAACATTACACGTTCAAACTGTAGTCTTGAAACTACGTCATCACATGTCTGCAACCATGAGTACAAACAACTGTGAGAATTCATCCAGGGGTTGTATTTGGAGTATACAGTAAATACTCGATAAAGAAGAACGTTTAGATCCCCGTTCAATTCAATTCAATTCATTTTATTTTGTATTGAGAATGAGGAGATGTCGGCACGAAACTGCGCCCCGCCCCCTTTCGCCATTTTGAGCTGCGTGTGTTCATTGTTTGTGTTGGTAGCAGAGGAGGTTCAACTGTTTTTCGCTAGTCTAGATTCAAGAAAATTAACTATTCTAGAATGCCTGGAAGATACTGCTGTGTCAAAAACTGCTTCAGTTCCACACACGTTTTTCCTGGAAACCGTAGGAACCATGTGTCACAGTTTTTTCGTATCGCTTCATGGAAACAGCATGAATGTCTCTAATGCGACGTCGGATTTCTTGGGTGGCTGCAATTAAAGGACAGTACTTTCGACCGCATCCCCCCGTCAATGAGAGTGCATTTTCTGCATTTTCATTCGGTTAAGTTATCTTAAAGAATATTTAAATGTGTTTACGTTGTCGGCTCTTAAAACCAAGTAGTATATCTAACGTTGTTGCATAGCCTGATAAGTAAATACACCCATGCTAACGTTTACTAAAAGGAGGAATACTATTTGGAAATTGATCTTAAAGCCTTAATTAACCAAATTAGGAGAAATCACCATACCATACCAGGCTAGCTGAAATAAAATCATGCCGTGGTTGCGGGCTTGTAGATGATCAATTCTTGCACCCAGCCGCAGCAGAACGTCTCGTAGCTTTCCAAGGATTTCATACTTTTGAATTCTTGCATAGTGTAGTAACTGATGCCAAAAATTAACAGTAATTAACAATCTCATGATTGTTAATCATGTAGGTACAAGGTGGTAAAGAGTCTAGGTCCCTGCTGCAGGCAGCTCGTATGGGTCAACGTTGTTAATATCAGCCAGCTTCTCTAAATACCTCCGCTTAGCGCTGGTTTTTCCCTGTAAGGTCCCTTTTCTTTCGCTGCCTTTTTCTCCATTTCTTACTAATTTCCTCGTGATTTCTCCGTTTAATAGTTATTATAATTCCACGATGTCTTTCCAGTTCCGACACTGTTGCTCGCTCGTACAATGTTGCCCGTAGCAACCGATAGTTTGGTACACCAAAATGGCGGACGGGCTCAGACCCCTCCCAAATCGTGACGTATGTTCTCATTCTCAATAGCCCAAAATCGCAAATTACAAATTTGCCTCAGAGGTTTACAGTCTGTACACATGCGACATCCTCCGTCCCAAGACCCTCACATCGGCACAGGAACAACTCCCCAAACAATGAAAAAACCCTTCCAGGGGAAAGAGGGAAGAAACCTTAGGGAGAACGTCAGAGGAGGGATCCCTCTCCCGGGATGGACAAACTGCAATGGATGTCATGTGTACAGAATGACTCATACAGATGTAGAATACATTCAATTTCTCTAACAGAAATGATTCAAAGAATTCCAAGTAGCCGGCCAGGTGTACGGCAGGACCACTGCAGGGGCGACCACCATCAGATCGAACCGGCATCAGATAGAACCACCATCAGATGGAACCTCCATCAGATAGAACCACCATCAGGTAGAACCAGTATCAGATAGTTCCAACATCAGGTAGAACCAGCATCAGGTGGAACCACCATCAGAAAGTTCCAGCATCAGATAGAACCAGCATCAGGTGGAACCACCATCAGATAGTTCCAGCATCAGATAGAACCAGCATCAGGTGGAACCACCATCAGATAGTTCCAGCATCAGATAGAACCAGCATCAGGTAGAACCAGCATCAGATAGAACCACCATCCGCAGAAGACTGTGGGGAGGGAAATCACATTTTAGGAAAGGGTAATGTTGGTTTATGATCAAATATGAATCATATTTAAAATAATTATGATGATGGCAGCAGCAGATGTCAGCGTTGAAAAAAATCCTATAATAATGGATATTAAAAAACAATATAAGTTGATAGTATAAGTATATTAAATTACTTGATGTCACCAAACGAATTGCTTTCATTTACTTTAAAATGATTGATGATCTAGAAAAGTATTGCTGCTAACAAGCCAAGAACTATAGTCGATATCTACAACCAGATACCTTTTAACAGTAACTTTGGTGAAAGCACTAGTTCCACATTGTAAAATAACTCTTCCATAAACAAAAGCCCTGCATTGATATTTTTACGTAAAAGCAGGCCTTTTCTGTTGTACAACATTCCCCAGGTGTTTTAGAAAGTGCCACAAAAATATCCCCTTTTTTACCCTTCGTGGCAACCACCCATAAGAGGTTACCTGCCCCAAGGCGGCCTGACCTCTGAGAAACCTTCCGAGGGACGACGGGGCGGCATAAGTCTGTTTGGAAAGAAGAAGTGGAGTGGAACGGTGTAACTGTTTGCACAATGATGCTGCCAATTACATGAGTCATGTTTGAAGATGGTGATGATGATGCAATGCCTTCTGTTGAGTGATAAGTAATAACAGGACAGGACAATTCTTGAGAACTGAATCGGGTTTAAAAAAAAATGGTGGTGGAAATGGGGTGGATTGTTCCACCGCATTGTGGGGCGGTAGACGGCCTTCTCTTCCGTTATGTGGTTTTCTCCCGGTGATCGGGTTTTTAAAAAATGGTGGTGGAAATGGGGTGGATTGTTCAACCGCATTGTGGGGCGGTAGATGGCCTTCTCTTCCTATGTTGTTTTCTCCCGGTGATCAGGTTTTAAAAAAAATGCTGGTGGAAATGGGGTGGATTGTTCCACCGCATTGTGGGGCAGTAGACGGCCTTCTTTTCCTCTATGTGGTTTTCTCACGGTGATCGGGTTTTTTAAATAATAGTGGAGGAAATGGGGTGGATTGTTCCACCGCATTGTGGGGCGGTAGACGGCCTTCTCTTCTTCTATGTGGTTTTCTCCCGGTGATCGGGTTTTTTAAAAAATGGTGGAGGAGACGGGGTGTATTGTTCCACTGGGTTGTCAGGCGGTAGACGGCATTCTCTTCCTCTATGTGGTTTTCTCCCGGTGCTCGCATTTCCAAACTAAACCAAAAAACGATTCCTTTCTCCCTCCCTTGAGTCGAGCGTCAGAGTTCTGAACATGTTGGAGTTTGTTGAGGCTCTTGTTGGGAGAGCCGTGGGGGATGCTGTTGCTGTTTCCGAGTCTGGATGTTGACCCTCCGCCACTGTTCCCTGAACGCACCCCCGCTCTCTCCCCTCTGCAGCTGTCTGACGTGAACGCACCCCCGTGCGCACACTTAATACTCACCCATGATGCCTCCACCAAAGCCCCGTGTCGAACCAGCCTCTGGTGAATAACTACTTCCATTCTGAATATACTTGGGGAGGAATAAAACACAGTGGGGCGTCAGTTCTACAAGAGGCCGTTTAGGACTTGACTACTGAGACACTCTCACACGTACTAATGAACCGCTCATGCCATCTCACAGCCGGCGGGCTGTGATTGGAAAACAGGGCTGGAGGGGGTGGGATTATTAAAATATCTAGGTTTGTGACGTAGAAAACCTTGACGATTTTGAACAGCTCGTTCAGAGGCTGAAGGCAGGATCAATTCAGAAACCCGTATCTCACTCAAAACAGCATGGATGGATTTTCTTCCAAGTTTGTATGCGTTTGGAAGCACCAGAGACACAATACAGAGACACCCCAAATCCCAGAAAAAGTGATTTTTTTCACAATATGGGCCCTTTAACATGCAGTCAGGTGGATTAGGCTACCTACTACCTCTCTGCATTTTCCGACCTCACTTTTTTCATTTTTTAATCATCCCTTTAATTTAGTTGTTGTTCACAATGTGTGAACACAATGTTCCAGGTTTACAATCATGCATGTCAAACATTTCAAGTATTTTCTCCACGTACCTCTTGTGTGAAATTTTAACAAATGTATCACTTGGGTCAAAATCTATACCACGAAAATGCTTGTTTTCCCATATCTTTCATCTTGAATTTTGCTGTGAGCATCCCCTTCACACCCTTCAACGTGTTTTTATCACTAGCTGCAATGATCAAGTCATCAACCCACATTATCATCACGTGATAATAGGATCACGTGATTCAAAACACGGCCTTGTTTGTGTGTTGTGTTCCTCGCAGTGTCGTAAACGTCACCTACAAGAAGTCCAGTTTATTAAATAGATCCTAGACTCATTGGAAACATCTTGGAACAGGATGTTTGGAAATCTGGCAACAGTGATTTTGTTTTCTATCACAATGTCTCAGCAAACTATGCTAAACTAAGAACTACAGAGTTGCAAAGTAAATCGATTGCATAGACGCGCCGAACACGTTGCACAGTAAATATTGTGGCAGCGCAGTGTTTCCCCTATACCATTATATCAGGGGGGCGCAGCAGCAGAGAGCACCAGTGACTACCATGTTTAGCCAACTACTATGCCCCCTCCCCCCCCAGTCGGCTGAACCGCTTGCCCGACTAGTGGCCCCCGGTCAGCCAAAGCCACTGTACTCCCCCCCCCCCCCCCCGAAGCTGTAAACCTAGGGGAAACACTGCAGCGACATCAACACGTCTCCTCACCATCGACAGAAATGAGCTGATGCCCTTTAGTTTGTTAGAGATTCTTTGATTTACTTCTAAAAGGGGACATTGTAACAGAGTCTACAAGAGACCAATAAGATACAATTACAAGGTAGCTGCAGCGCGGGTGTAATGATCGGGAGGACGCATCAGGATCCATGCGCAGCATTTATTATAACAGGTCAGACAAGCTGGGGTAATCAGGAGCAGACAGAGCAATAGGGAGGATCTCAAGGCGGTCGTGGTCACAGGCGAGGGTCGTTCAGGAGCGAGTACAGCCGAGGAGGTATCCAAGAGACAAGCGTGGTGGTCGGTCCAGGGTCAGAGCAGGAGACAGGCGTGGTGGTCGGTCCAGGGTCAGGGCAGGAGACAGGCGTGTTGGTCGGTCCAGGGTCAGAGCAGGAGACAGGCGTGGTGGTCGGTCCAGGGTCAGGGCAGGAGGCAGGCGTGTTGGTCGGTCCAGGGTCAGAGCAGGAGACAGGCGTGGTGGTTGGTCCAGGGTCAGAGCAGGAGACAGGCGTGGTGGTCGGTCCAGGGTCAGAGCAGGAGACAGGCGTGGTGGTCGGTCCAGGGTCAGAGCAGGAGACAGGCGTGGTGGTCGGTCCAGGGTCAGAGCAGGAGACAGGCGTGGTGGTCGGTCCAGGGTCAGAGCAGGAGACAGGCGTGGTGGTCGGTCCAGGGTCAGAGCAGGAGACAGGCGTGGTGGTCGGTCCAGGGTCAGAGCAGGAGACAGGCGTGGTGGTCGGTCCAGGGTCAGAGCAGGAGACAGGCGTGGTGGTCGGTCTAGGGTCAGAGCAGGAGTCAGGCGTGGTGGTCGGTCCAGGGTCAGAGCAGGAGACAGGCGTGGTGGTCGGTCCAGGGTCAGAGCAGGAGACAGGCGTGTTGGTCGGTCCAGGGTCAGAGCAGGAGACAGGCGTGGTGGTCGGTCTAGGGTCAGAGCAGGAGACAGGCGTGGTGGTCGGTCCAGGGTCAGAGCAGGAGACAGGCGTGGTGGTCGGTCCAGGGTCAGGGCAGGAGACAGGCGTGTTGGTCGGTCCAGGGTCAGAGCAGGAGACAGGCGTGGTGGTCGGGTTAGGGTTAGGGTTAGGGTTTAGCGTGAGGGTTTAGCGTGAGGGAGTAGTTATGTGGCGTTTTTGGTCGCCACTAGTGTGTTTTTTTGTGGCCTGTAAGGATGGGTTGGAGTACGAGGAGCACTGCAACATTTATAAGAAATCCAAATGTCTGCAACTAATTTTCATGAACTAAAACACCCTTTGAAAGGTTTTTAGAAATTGTAAGACGAGAACGTGGACAACTAGCAGATCTAAAAACTCTGTGGTAGCGACATTTCAATCTAATGAGAGCCACGCCCCCAAAGCATACCTGGCTCTATGGTTTATTTTAATGTAAACGGAACCATCATTTGCTAATCTGGACCTCATGCTGTATTAAAGTAAAATCTGACAAGCAGAGGACACAATCCCATTATGGCCATGAGAAAGAATGCAGGTTTAGGGCACCTCCCCATCAGAGTCTTCAGTCTTTAACCAATTGAGAGTTTTCATCAGCCTTGTCAGATTCATTAAAATTTCGAAGGCATGAAGTGGAGCATGGACTTGAAAAGCGTGTGCCTTTCATTCATTCTGTTTCTTTGTGCGTTAGTGACTGTTTGTTAAGGCTAGCTGGTCAAAGAGAGGGCCATTCAACCTTCAATCCCTTAGTGTAGTGATGGTGGTGGAGGGGCCTCTGGGGGGGCGGACTGAAGGGCCACAGGACTGAAAAGAGAGGAAAAGGATCTTCCTATAAGATCCCCCGTTCTGCTCCGATCCCATCTCGTGGCTTCCATTTCCATTGCTGCCACTGTCTGAAGGCCCTGACCTCCCATGTCTCGTCTTTACAGAGGTTGCCTTTCACACTTGCTGTAAACCAGAGGAATGGTTAGCCCCAATCAAGTCAAGTCAAGTCAAGTTTATTTATATAGCACATTTCATATGATTAACATAGACTCAATGTGCTTAAAACCAAAAACAGGCAATAAAACAAGAAATGCATACACAATACAAAATAAAAACATATAAAATAATACTGCCAGTATAAAAAGAAAATATAAAAAACAATAAAAATATAAAAATAATATAAAATACAAAAGTATAAAAGGACAGCCGCTACCCCTAACTAAAAGCTTGTGAAAAAAGATGTGTATTGAGTCCAATTTTAAAAGAAGACATTGTTGTGGTGGATCTCAGTGCCAGTGGTAGAGTGTTCCAGAGCACAGGACCATAATGACTAAAAGAACCATGAGCTTTTCTAGAGTGGATTTTTGCTACAGTGAGAAGAGCTTTATTGCATGATCTAAGGGATCTCACCGGAGTGTAGTAAGTCAACATATCAACCACATAAGGGGGAGCAAGGTCGTTCAGAGCTTTAAAAACAAGAAGGAATATTTTAAAATCAATTTTCTTTTTTACTGGAAGCCAGTGAAGTGAGGCTAAAACCGGGGTGACGTGCTCAAACCTTTTGGTTTTCGTTAGGACTCTGGCTGCAGCATTCTGAATAATTTGGAGTTTATTCAACACTTTCTTTGTTGTTCCAGAGAAGAGTGCATTACAGTAGCCGATTCTACTCAGACTGTGACATAAAGCGTCTAAGTTTAGAGATATTTCTCAGATGGTAGAAAGCAGTCTTGGAGACACTGGATATATGCTTTTCAAAGTTGAGATCAGTATCCAGAATAACACCAAGTTTTTGACATGCTGACGAGGTTCAACCAGCAGGGAAGACAATAAGGTTTGAATCCTATGTCTCTCAGCTTTGGGCCCCAGCAAATCAGACACGATAATCAAGGCCATTATCTCTCTTCCACACTTTTAATGAGTTGGGGCCCTCATGCTCGAGCCTTTGATCTGGTCCAGAGACAAGAGGGCCACGGAGCGTATCCAGGAGTGGGAAGGGATAATGGGAGGGACAAACTGGAGTCGGACGGATGAAGCCTTGAACAGACCCTTGCAGCAAGGGCCACACAGAAAAGGTATGATTTGAAGAAAGGGATGGAAGGAAGAGGAGGAAAGTAAGTGGAATAGAGCTAGAGGGACGGAAAGAGAGAGACTGACCTTGAAGAGCTTGATAGCTTCGGTCTGCAGAGCTTCAGAGGGCAGAGTAGTGAGAGGCGAACGCAGATCCTCCTTGCAGAAGCTCAAGTCCTCGCTCCTCCACAAAGCAGATTCTGGGAAAAGAAAAAGCGTGCACACACACACACACACGCAGAGCAACCCACGCAAACACATGCACGCACACACAAACTAGAGCTTCAGAGCCATTATCTGGCTGCTTAGGGCCACCGCTGTCCACCAGGGGCCCCCAAGCAGCCAGTGAGCCGGCCCAAGCTGCCGGCAAGCTGCTGGTGAGTTGCCGGCGAACCGCGAGCTGCGAGACGCTGGCAACACCCGACTCAATTGACAAGCATGAATGGTAGCTCAGGTATAAGGTCTCTGCCTAGGGAGTCAGAGATCTGGGTTTGATTCCTGCCTGGGACCAGATTTTTTTTGACCACGTTTCTGGCTGACCGCTGCCCCCCCGACATACGAGGGGAGGCTAAGGCCCGTTCAGTGCTGCAAGCAGCCCTAGTTTTGCATTATAACCTCACTATATTATGTATATGTGCCAATAATCTTCTAGCACAGGTGACCAAATCAAATACTGCTTAGGGCCCCCAAGTGGCTCGTGCCGGCACTGCATGCATGTGTAGTTCCGTTTGGCTTTGCAGGGCTTTGAAGTGATTTTCAGCAATTTCCTTAGAGCAATTTCTTTCCAGATGCAACTTTACTGTTGTGAATCTCAGTGCTCACATGAATTTGCGGTTTAGAAAGACACAGATATGATTTTTGAAAGAAAAAAACATATTTCTTTAACTGAGGGTTTAAACTGACATTAGTTAATGTGCTAAAGCGTAAAATGTACCATCCCCTTTACACGTAATCATCTTTAAATAGTTGTAATTATTTTTTTCTTTAAGCACTATTAAATGATCAGGCATAATTAACCTACATTTGATAGATTTACTTTAATATGCTGCCGCACATGAAGTGAGTGGCCAGCTCTCTTTGTATATTTCCTCCATGTGTGTTGGACGCCTCTGGTCTCCACTAAGTATCAGCAGAACAATTAGAACGGCACAGCAGACTGTAGTTGATTCATTATTCTCGAGTCTGCAGCCCTCACAGGAATTCATCTTTTTCTCTCCCAGTCTGTCTTAAATGTCTTTTTTGATTTGACTTCTCTAAACTGCAATCTGTTTTTGTTTCTGCACGTCTGTGCCACCATGTCTCTGTGACACTGTTCTTCTTCGTGGACAGTTCTTAAAGTAGGGACATTCTGTCCATGTAATAGCATAATATGAGTCTTTTTCACTGTGCTTGTCTTTAGGATTTGAACAGCTGATTGTGCAGAGTATTGAGTAATCCGTTAGCATTCAGATTCTTTGTTAGAATAAAATCCAAATCCGAACCCAAATATCCAGTAATCAGTAACTAGAATCTCGAAAGTCCTCCAGAAAATTCTTTATAGAAGTTCAGGGAAAATTGCAGTGATTTAGAGAATGTGCTGTTATCCATGCGCGAGAATATCCATATGAACATCTCAAACTGCAAAATGAGAGACGCATGGAACCGTTTATTGCTACATCCATGACAGTCAGTGCGAGAAAAAGGAAGGGACCGTTCAGATGAGATCAACCATGAGATCGAATGTTCTGCTTGGGAAAGATTCCAAATAATGGACTCAACTTTTATTTCAGACAAGAGAAATCCATTTATCTGAAATAATATTGACAAAATCACAAAATCCAGAAAAAATATATGATCGGAATTTTGAACTCTAGGCCTGTTATCTCAAGAACGCTATTTGATTGTTACTCAATTTAAAGAAAGTATGTCTCTTTTTCTTGAACGATATATCTCGTGAACCCATTGAGTGCAGTACCCTGCAGGTGTGTAGGTCGGATGGTGGATGAGTCCTTGCAGTGAGTCATTATTTTCATGAGCCGTTAGCGATGTGGGTCGCTAGGCACGTGAGTCGTGGGCTCATCCAGACCATAAGATGTAGTCGACGGGGGAAAAAGGTCACAGTCTTTTGGATGAGTATGAGCAAATTATAGAACAGCCCGCCTTCTGCTCTCTTTCATTGGCTTCCAGGGAGGGGTGTGACTCCGCCCCTTGTTAGCATTAGCATTAAGCTAAAAGCACCACTAAATGCAGCCCGCTTTTTCCTAGATAACAGGCTCAAAGACTATTGTCAAAATGTGTTAACTTGATGTTTAAAATGAAGTGAGGACTAATGGATGATGGAATAATAATCATGATTCACTGCTTTACAAGCTTTCTAAATTAACTCATGTGACGAGACTTGTCCATTGAGTATCTCACAACAATTTCACTTTCTATCAACTCTAAGACTCAAACACAAAATGTGCTTTTTATACATTTTTTGAAACTTATTATAAAGTTTGCA
Organism: Apeltes quadracus; assembly: GCA_021346845.1. NCBI lineage: Eukaryota > Metazoa > Chordata > Actinopteri > Perciformes > Gasterosteidae > Apeltes > Apeltes quadracus. Next base: position 16,296,763 of record CM037931.1, on the reverse strand, counting down.
GAACATGAAGATCTATTTAACAGCACTGGACAGTTATTGAAGCTGAGAAAGACTCAAGGCTTTAGCATTGGTAGTTTAAAAACACAACTCAAATGTTCATAGATTACAGCGATAATTAACATTCCGATTGCTGCATGAGAAAACAAAAAAATCCAATCAATGCTCGTTCCATCCCAAAAGCTCAATGCTGATCTTGTATGTAGAGCCGGGCCTTTAGGATTAGTGGGCCACTCGGAGGCTGTGTTGGTTCTGACTCTGTGGTTTGAGTTGCAGTTCAGCAGTAGACCGACCAGTAGATGATGTTGAAGAAGATGTAAGAACCAGGGAAAATCATGCGGGAGTATTTGTCGATGGCGTGGGTGTTCTGGATGATGTTGAGGGTGCGCAGGCTCTTCTTCTTCTTGGCGGTGGTGGACTCGCTGCTCATCGACATGAGGACCAGCATGCGTTCAGGTTTCTCCAGAACCTTCTGCAGCTCTTCCTGCTCCTCCTCTGCCACCATCGGTTCCTGAGTGTAGCCGGCCAGGCTGTTGGTGTCGGCCTCGCTGTAGGTGCCGTCCAACATGGTCATGGTTCGCGTCTGGGAGATGCCGCAGGTGCAGGGCAGCGACTGGCAGGAAGGACACATCCAATGGAATCATTTAGTTAAAATCAAACTCATCATTAGTATGAATGTCCAGGCTCAAACACGGTGGGCTATTTTGTGGGTGATTCTTAATTTGTTAGTCTCAATAACTGAAGGCAATAATGTGCTCCTCTGGTTTGACTCTCATAGTGGTCAGGATCTCCTCTTGGAAAAGCTTGGTCCATGGTGACGATTCACTTAAAGGCGTGAATACCAGAAATGTAGGTATTTCTTTCACTTTCACAAGAGGATGATCTTACCTGTCAACTAACTTTTTGTAAGATGAATATAGAACACCTTAATCTTTCAAAACTTCGGTTGTGTCATGTGTTTTCACTCATCACTAAAACAAATGTATAAAACTACTGTAGTTTTGTAGTTTCTGGCTCACCGAGAATCAAAATGACTGATGTTATCATATATGTAATGTTGCTGCGGTCACAAATAATTCATAGCTCCTTTGCATGATTTATTAGACTTAGTTGATCAAATAAAATGAATCCTTAAGGAGACGAGCCACTTGAGCAGTAAAATAAGGGGAGTCTTTGGGTTGCCTGAGGTGAGTGCAGACATCAATCACAGACCTCCTGCTGCGTGTAACTCCCCACATAACCCCACTCATTCACGCCTGTTCACTTAGAGCAAGATTGGAAATGAAAAGCTAAAAAATCAATCAATGTTTTACAAAAAGAATCTGGCATATGCATATTGCTATTTTTAAATCTTGCTGTGAGCCAAAAACACAAACATGCTTAACATGTACAAAAACCCCTCTACAATTGCATCATGGAGACAAGATTTGATATAAAATGTGGATGAAAATAATGCTGAATGATAACTTCGTCACTTGGTATTGTTTTTGTTTTAACACCACATCATAAATACATTGTGCATTAGTGCATTATGTGTCTGGTATTGTTTAAGCTACCTTTTTACGGCTTGTGTTTCTACTATTTCATTGTGTTTCAGAGATTTTTAACAATGTTTTACATATGTGAGTTACTTTATTGAGACCAAGCTAGATTCAGGTATTCTAGTTCTTCTAACTAAAGCGAACAGAAGTGTTGAATATCTGGCATGTCTGGAATGAAGCTTCCTCAAACGTCTCTTACTGAACTTAACTCATTAAGTGGACTGTGCTGTGCGTCGACCTGAAAGAGAAGCTGGATTTTGCCACCACAGTTTCTCTCTTGTTGTGTCGCCCCTGCTCTGGCTTTTTGGACGGATGCTCATGTAGCTCAGTCAGTGCAGTACAGAAACCCACCTGAGAACGCGCCCGCTCTCGCGCCTTGCGCTCCCGCCGGTCCTGGACGGTGGACAGGTAGTTGACAGCGGCGTACTCCAACACGGACAAGAAGACAAAGACAAAGCTGACCCAAAGGTAAATGTCCACCGCCTTGATGTAGGACACCCTGGGCATGGACGCATTCACTCCAGTGATGATGGTGGACATGGTCAGCACTGTGGTGATGCCTGGGCACAGGATACATGCACAAGTGCACATTTAATATGAATGGGAGCTTTCTCCACCGTTAAAGTTTAATGACGTGCTCTGGTTCATGTGTTGGGCGGCTGGAGCAACAACACAACCAGTTTAATCGTGTGATGCAATGTGCTCCAACAGCCTGCAACGGAGACCATGTGATGCAGACAGAGTTACAAGTGAGAAGGAGTAGTAGGAACTTTATGTAAATACAATTAACACCACAGTGTAGAAACACTTCTTTACATTTGGAACCATACAGCTCTTTCTGACTTGCCTACTCCAGATGTGGCTCTCAGCTCGAAGCCTATTGGATCCTTTTGAAGAAATACCTCTCTAAAAAATGTAAAGAAAACTATCATTTACATTTTTTAAAAACCCAACGCATTTGAAGTGGACTATTTTCACACACTTTGTGCTGCAGTGGTTTGTGGTAGCAGGATGGTGTACGGGCTTGAGATCTAGTTAGGATTTTTATACAATTATGTATTGCTAATATAAACACTAGGGCTGTCAAAAATAATGCACTAACGGCGTTAATCAGATGTTTTTTTAACGCATTTCACGCATGCGCAGTGTGAGAAATTATTCAGGTCAGGAATGTGTCCGAAATGCGGTTGTGGTTGGACTATTATAACACACAAATCCTCCTCTTGGTGACTTTTGTGTCAAAAGAGACTAGAGACAAATCTAGTGACACGTATACAGCATATTTCATCATTTAAACAAGTCTGATCGTATCGCTCTCTCCCCCTTCCGCCTTCTGTCCTGTGGACGTGTGTGTGTGTGTCTGTGTGTGTGTGGAAGAGAGACAAGCGCGTAAATCCCAGGGGGGTCAGGGCACCCCCATCTAAGCGCTGTCCCCCCCAAGAAATATCATTAAAACAATGGTGTGTATTGTAAATAACATAATGAGCTATATGTGGAATATCTGTGTAAGAAGTAAAACAATACAAACCCCCCAAAATGCTTTTTAAGTTTCGAAACATTTTGAGTCCCCCCTCCCTTGCCTCACAGTGGTTTGGTCCGCTGCCTGCTGCACGTTAGGATCTAGCGCGAGCTGCACGCTCTCGTCACGTGGTAGTGACAGGAACATAGTAAGTAGGCGGTCTAAGGCTATTTTATTCACATTAAACATCGGATGAAGTTTTTATTTTCTCAAATACAAATGATGCTGAGTAATTAATGAATTAGTTAATGAACTGACAAAAAATTCCACTATGCTAGTGTAATATGTTACCCAGCGTGTTTAATAGCTTGTTGGACATGCCCCCACTACAACTAGCTAACGTTATTATTTGTGTGCTCTTCAGAAATGTTATGTTTACTGTCGCCCCCTACAGATTTACGCCCATGGAGAGAGAGAGAGGCAGACCGCTCAGCGCACTTTTTTTGGAGTTTTACCAGCCAACACTCCCGTTTTTTACCCCTATCACCCGGACACCTCCCGGTTTGTCATTTCTCCCGGGAAACGTCGCATATGTGGATTAATCATGATTAATCATGATTAATCCACTGAAAACTGTATCAGCTGAATATAGAAAGAACAGAGACACGAGCCATGAGCGGATCTCAGCAAGGAGAATACAAAAAAACAAACAGACGCCTGTATGAAATACACAGAAACGGCTCGAACATAGAAAAGTGGCAGTGGGAGGACGGTGTGCGCGTGTTTTGGACTGGCAGAGCCAGCTTTCATCTTTTCCTCAAGCACGCACAAATGAGCTCCTTCGTCTGCTACCAAGAACACATTTCTCCTCTTTAACGCAGAATTAATCTCAATTGCATTCGAAGAAAATCATCCTGGGATTGTCTTCATTTGGTCTGTTTTTTAAATTGACCCAACTCATTGAAAGCCGCACAAGTCTTGAAACCAGATGTCGAGACAAATCAACCCTTTTCCGTCTCAGAATGGACCCCTTCGCTCTGGGCCCAGTAGAGCCTTGCACTGCTCTAACAAGCAATCCCGATTGCTTTAGCAGACCTTCCTTAATCAAATAGTTCATTAGAAGTTGGACTGTGTTGTCAAGGCCGCAGCGGGTGCGAAGGACGAGGATGCAGAGAAGTCAGGAATGCCAAGGATTTATTACAAACTTCCTTCGCTCCTCAATAATCCAATACAATAATCTCTTCAATACCATACGATACTACTACAATGATCAATACAACAATACCTACACCTCTTTCGTGGGTGCAAACACGCATATGAACACGACACACTGGCACAGGACAAGGGGAGACGCAGACATTACGTATCCATGAGGGAGTTGAGGGAACAGGTGGACACAATTAGGAATCAGGGGAGACAATGGACAGGAGGCAGATGAGGGAGGGCAAGACACCTGAAACGAGAGGAGAATTTAGCCACCACAATCAAACAGGAAGTACAACACCAGACACGACGACATGACACCAACACCAGTCTCACCAACATGTATGACATGTGTTTTATAAACTGGTCTTCTGGCCTTGCTTGTTTTAGTTGTCTGATGAACAAACCTTTTCAAAGCTGAGTGATTGCTGAGCTGCTTACAAAAAAGCAACAAAAGCAATGCATTGTTAAAGGGCCCATATTTAGATTATTTAGCGGTTGGTGGACTTCCATATAAACTCACCCAGACGGGCTGTGATTGGAAAACGGGACTGGAGGGGGTGGGAATATTCAAATATCTGGGTTTGAGACGTAACAAAACGAACTGAACAGCTCATTCAGAGGCTGAAGACGGGATCAATTCAGAAACCCGTATCTCACTTAAAACAGCATTGATGGATTTTCTTCCACGTTTGTATGCGTGTGGAAGCACCAGAGACACAATAACACCCCAAATCCCAGAAAAGGTGATTTTTCCATAATATGGGCCCTTTAACCAAAGTCTAAATAACCCTTAAGGGTTTTGGTAGCCTGGGTGCCATTTCGAACTTAGTCCCGCCCACAACGGAAGTTCGGTCTGGCATCGCTCCATAGTGGCGCGAGTATTTCTCGCCCGAAATTGTGCGGGCCAATCAAATTGTCCGGGCGGGCTTTATACGATGATGGACAGATGATCAACACTAACTAATCAACCACGTCACCAAAGAGCGCTTGGGTTGAATTCGTTTACAACAGCGATGGCTGCTGCTGGAGAATCCAGGTGAGTAGATTCTGCTATCAGGTCGGTTCTGAACGATGTCGACAGCGGATTCATTTTAAAAGAGGAACAGAGAAACGCCATCAAGGCATTTGTTGATAGGAACAATGTTTTTGCCGTCCTTCCTACGGGATTCGGCAACTAGGCGTCGCTCAACATCCGTCACACACTCCGGTGCTCTTATTGGTTGTAGGTCTGTCCAATTGAGTGCAGAGGCATTGTTTGACACACGGCCCATAATCACAGCTCAGTGGAGCAGCATCACACTCACATTCTGACTAGAATTGAGTAGGACTACGTCAGGCAAGGGTTTTGGCCAACCATAAATTCTTTCCATGCCATCCCTCGCCTCCCAATGCGGTGGTTGGCTGTAAGTCCAGCCTTAAAACATATAAGAAGGCTCTCCAGAGTGCAAGAGGATCTTACTACTCATCACTAATAGAGAAAAACAAAAACAACTCCAGGTTTCTCTTCAGCACTGTGGCCAGGCTGACAGAGAGTCACAGCTCTGTTGAGCCATGTATTCCTCTGGACCTCAGCAGTAACGACTTCATGAACTTCTTCAATGATAAGATTCTGACTATCAAAGAGAAAATTGATGGTCTCCTGCCCTCAACTAGTGCCGACCCGTCCTCGGATGTAGGAACCCTGGGTGCAGCAGTGGGCCCTGATGCCTACTTGGATGGCTTCTCTTCCATCACCCTGGATCAACTGACTTCTACAATTTCGAAGTCTAAATCTTCTACTTGTCTCTTGGATCCTATTCCAACGAAGCTGCTTAAGGAAGTTTTTCCTTTAATTAGCACGCCTTTACTGGATATTATGAATCTGTCCTTGTTGACAGGACATGTACCACAGTCCTTCAAGATAGCTATAATTAAGCCTCTTCTTAAGAAACCTACTCTTGCTCCGGAGGTGTTGGCTAACTACAGACCGATCTCTAATCTTCCCTTCCTCTCGAAGATCCTTGAGAAATCCGTCGCAAGTCAACTATGTGACTTTCTTCAGAGCAATGCTTTGTTCGAGGACTTTCAGTCCGGATTTCGAGTGCATCATAGCACAGAAACAGCCCTGGTGAAAATTACGAATGATCTCCTACTTGCATCGGACCAAGGACTTGTCTCTTTTCTTGTCTTGCTGGACCTCAGTGCCGCCTTTGACACCATCGATCATCGTATCTTGCTGCAGAGACTAGAACATTTGATTGGTATTAAAGGAACTGCACTTAGCTGGTTTAAATCCTATTTATCGGATCGATCCCAGTTTGTGCTTGTAAACGGAGAATCCTCGAAGACCACCAATGTTGGTCACGGAGTCCCACAAGGTTCTGTGCTTGGACCCATTTTATTTACCCTTTATATGCTTCCTTTGGGCGACGTTATCAGAAAACACCGCATCAACTTCCATTGTTACGCAGACGATACTCAATTGTATCTGTCGATCAAGCCAGAGGAGACCGAACAGCTCGTTAGACTTCAAGAATGTCTTGGAGACATCAAAACTTGGATGACTTGCAACTTCCTGATGCTAAACTCAGAAAAAACAGAAGTTATCTTGATAGGCCCAGAGCGCCTTCGAAGTCAGCTGTCACGTGATACAGTTTCTATGGATGGAATTTCTCTGGTATCCAGCAGCACCGTCAAGAATCTTGGAGTTCTCTTCGACCAGGATATGTCCTTCAACTCTCACATAAAGAATACTTCAAGGACCGCCTTTTTTCATCTACGTAATATATCGAAAATCAGGAATTTCCTGTCTCAAGGTGATGCAGAAAAATTAGTTCATGCATTTGTTTCCTCCAGACTGGACTACTGTAATTCTTTGTTTGCAGGGTGTTCTTGTAAATCTCTTAAGCCTCTTCAGTTGATTCAGAATGCTGCAGCACGTCTATTAACAAGAACTAATAAAAGAGACCATATCACGCCTGTATTGTCTGCTTTGCACTGGCTCCCTGTTAAATCAAGAATAGAATTTAAGGTTCTTCTCCTCACCTACAAGGCGCTTGCTGGTGAGGCACCTTCTTATCTTAAAGAGCTTGTAACACCGTACGGCCCTGCAAGGCAGCTGCGTTCTATAGATGCTGGGTTACTTGTTGTTCCTAGAGTTATTAAAAGTGGGATGGGAGGCAGAGCCTTCAGTTATCAAGCTCCTCTTTTGTGGAACCAGCTTCCACTTTCAGTCCGGGGGGCAGATTCAGTCAGCTCCTTTAAGATAAAGCTTAAAACTTTCCTCTTTGATACCGCTTAAATTTAGGGCTGGCTTAGGTTTGCCTGGACCAGCTCTTAGTTACGCTGCTATAGGCTTAAACTGCCGGGGGACTTTTTAGGACACACCGAACTCCTCTCTCTCTCTCTCTCCCCTTTTACTAAAATCCACGTTGCATTAATGCACATGACTAATTCAGCTCCTTCCCGGGAGTTCTTTGTGCTTTCTCGCCGAGCAGGTCTCTGCAGATCGTAGTTCCGTCAGGACCCTGGTCCTGACTCTGGCCGTGGCCCTGCTGGCACCTGCTGCTGCTGTCATCATCATCATCATCATCATCATCATTTTAAATATGATTCATATCACTATTGCCCTTTCCTAAAATCTTTGCTTTCCCTCCCCACAGTCTTCTGTGGATGGTGGTTCGATCTGACGGTGGTGGCCCCTGCAGTGGTCCTGTCATACATCTGGCCGGCTACTTGGAATTCTTTGATTAATTTCTGTTATAGAAATTGAATGTATTCTACATCTGTATGAGTCATTCTGTACACATGACATCCATTGCAGTCTGTCCATCCCGGGAGAGGGATCCCTCCTCTGACGTTCTCCCTAAGGTTTCTTCCCTTTTTTCCCTGGAAGGGTTTTTTTCATTTTTTGGGGAGTTTTTCCTGTGACGATGTGAGGGTCTTGGGACGGAGGATGTTGCATGTGTACAGACTGTAAAGCCCTCCGAGGCAAATTTGTAATTTGCGATTTTGGGCTATACAAAATAAAATGAATTGAATTGAATTAAGTCATACGTGGAAAAGCTACGTTTAATCTTTTACACATTTCTCTCTTGGACATGTTTGAAGGGATCTTGACCCACATCGACTGGCCCCGACAACATCCCCACTATCTTCTTACAACCGGCTGCAGGTAATAAAACTGAATCAGTGCAGTTTGTGATCTCTCCATAAAAGATAATGTCCTTCCTGATGTCTGGAAAACGGTGATCTGTTCCGTTCCATTTCCAAGCTCAAGATTTGAATTCAGGTCCCTGAAAGACTGCTGAATGACCAAAGTAAGGGGAGCAGGTGTCTTTTTTTTTAGAAGCACCGGGGTTAGTAAATGTCAAGAACTTTTGCACTTTAATTCATTATGCCAGAAATATAGTTCTGTCAGACCAAATAGCAGGTTCTCAAATCACAAGCGATGTGCATAGCACGGTGTTCTCTCCTCCAGCTTTCTTAATTTCTCCAAAGGTGTCCCACCAAGCTCAGTTTTAGGTCCCACCCTTTTCACAATTTATGTAAATTATACAACTGTGTCAAAATCCTTATTCCAAAATCACTTAAATAAAGGCTATGCATTACCGCAAAAATCCCATAAATTAAATAATAGTCCCACGTTATTCATTTTACACAAACATGAATTAATATGAGTGGTACTAATTGATGTCCCCTTTTGTACACAATTATATACAACATAAGGAAAATCTTGCATATCACTTTTTCTTTATATGAACATCTTTAAATGTGTCTCATATTGCTGCTGTGTCCTAACTAGGTCTCTCTTTAAATTCCAAGCAGGACTTTTGAGTCCTTTTTCTCACCCAAGGACACTCTGGCCGGCACTGCGCGGCGGTCAATCCAGAACGACACCCACGAAAGCATCACCATGAGCGTTGCGGGAAAATATGTCTGCAGCAGGAAGAAGAAGATGTGCCGTCGAAGCGTGAAGTTGATGTAGAGACGATTGTACCAGCCTGTAATCACAGCAGGTGACAACATTCAACGTGTAGAAACGTTCACATTCACACTACACATTAATGTGCTTATTAACTAGGGTTGTCATTTGCAAACATTAGACTGCACCAAGTAGGTTAGGCCTTTTTCTAATCTTGAATGAATATGGCGTTTGTGCTCTTCACACTACAACATCTTTCAAATAAAAAGTACGTAAGAAACGTATGTGACACATCTGATTTTGGTCTAAATTATCTCATATATACATATAAAGGAACATGCAATCCAAACCAATGCTTAGTTACGGCAATGCTGCAGCAGGGAGTGGCTGACCATAAAGTCTGTATTTCAATATAAGATACGAGTATTTAGCTGGTGTGACAGCTCCGGTTGCCTTTGAGAATGAGCTGGATGAAATGTCAGTGGGTCAAAGAAGCCTATTCACTGACTGTAGGCCTTGCGGCATGCTGATTCATGGTGTGATCCCAACAGAAGAATTGTTATTCACATCATGATGTGGTGCACAACAAGCATCATATGTTAATAATATTATACGAGCATGAGTGCGTTCGTCCTGTGTGTGTGTGACCTGTGCTGCTGTAGAAGGCCAGGCGAGACGTAGTGTGGAACTTCTGGATGAGGAACTGTGACAGGGAGATGCGATCATCAGTGCTGAGAGACTCATCGCCGTTTTTCCAGTACAGCATCAGGTCTTCATCCGTGTAGGCATCTGCAAAACACATCGTCCAATAAAATAGAGTCTATCTAAAAATAAATTAACAATGGTATTGGTAAACTAACTACTAATTAAAGCAGGGGTCATAAGCACACACCTAACATGTACCCCCACATAACCCCATAGAGTAGACCTTCTGGTAAAGGCATAGGACTTTTATTTTGGAAAGTTAAAAGTTACGAATGGATGCACATTTATTCTTTAATGAAAATAGTTTAATGAACCCGTATGCAAAAAGTCTGAATGCTCTCACGGTGGTGTTTTACGGTGGAATTCAATGGAGGTATTTTGATGGAAGGAAGTAAATAAAGGAGTAATTTACAAGTAACACCAAAATATTATAGAAGATAAAGTACTGCCTCAAGTATCTAATGGCTTTTATAATGCGGTTATGCGGTCAATGTAATCAACAACTGTACATTATCGCTCAATAATGCACAATCCCGTGACTCAATCTCAACCAATCAGAATGCTGGATTTCATCTACCGTATTATAATTGGTTAATCACGTAAATCTCTAAATCTCAAACTATTATAGTATTCCCTTTACAGAGCAGTAGTTAAAATACTTTTAAATATACACTTAAAATGTATTGAATGAAACATTTTAGTAAATGGTTTTATCTAGGGGTGTAACGATTCGTTTTAACAACGATTCGATTGGTATCACGATTCGTGGTTGTCGATACGATTCAAGAACGATATTGGTTCATTTAGAACGATACGATCCGAAACGATTCAGTGACTTGAAATCGATTCAGTAACTTTTTAGCCCAAAATTCAACCAGTGTGACTGAAATAAATACCTGGATACTGAACAGTGCAGGTGAAGTTTCCTAGATTCCTGTTGTTTCTTGTAATGGAATCAGGTATCAATTAATGATGAACATAAATAAACAAGTAAACAACAATAAATGGAAAATGCATTCACATTTTATTTGAATGAAGTGCAAACAACACTTTAGGTTGAATTAACAGGAAGTTAAAATGTTCTGCTCACATTTTCAATAAAAGTACAGTAAGTGCAATCAACATTACAATACAAATACGGTATTTATATCAAAAATGAAGTGCAACCAACATCTCTTCAGGTTGAATTAAGAGTAGGTTTATCTGCTACTTCTGCTTTTGTTTTTCAACATTACAATACGAATAAAATCCCATGGCGCCTTAGTATGTGGTTGGAGTAGAGTTGCCTACATCCCGAATTATGTGCCATTTCGATTTGTCCCGTCTCGGACTGCTCCAGTCCTGTTTTCCAATCACAGCCCGCCGGCGCGGTTCGTGCGGCCCGCGGACTTTATGCAGCAACCGTATGGACCCGCGTGAGCTTTATGCGGAGGGCCGGCAACCACTCCGCCATACGCCATGCATGTTCTGTTGTCTTTGCATCTTTGCGCTGCTGCTGGTGCGGGGCGATGACGTCAGAGATAGGCAGACTGAATCGAGTAATATTTAAAGCCTTTATTATTAAAGTGCTAAGAAAAAACATCCATATAAAGCCTGACGTGCTTAAATCCAATGGGTTATTTCCCAGTATCGATACAATCGATTTATTACATTTTAAAACAATGTTAGATCGATAGATGTCGTCCATAAGGCCAACTCGCCGAGCACAGATCGATGTAGTTGGATCGGAGGAATATAAATCGATACATCGATGTAATAGATGGATCGTTACACCCCTGGTTTTATCAGATACATTTGTTTGTCGGGGACTTTTAGTGTGTGAGCTCCATGTTCGTACTGGATTTTCGTTGGAGAATCTCAGTCAAGACAATCACACTTTCAGTGATGCAGGTTATTGGTTCTGTCAACTCTGCTGTCTGGAAGAAGTTCAAAAACCTTTCGCCTATTTTCTGCCTGTCAAGATTTTTAATCTCGGAACAAATCAAACACCCCTCCCCATCTCTCTGAAGCGCTCGGTGTTATTGCCCCATGGACACGCCCCTCCTGAACGCCTGCTGTCCGCTTCTCAATAGGCAGTTTGTACAGAGACCGCCAGCTGCCTTTCAGGAACAACTCTGGACCAAAGAGCTCGTCCACCTCGACTTCTTCATCCCTGCCAACGAGCAGCAGTTCCCCACTTGTGGTAGACAGCTTTTTTAGGTTCATCCTAAAAGTTGTCCAGGTGAGGGGTTGAGGGATGTGAGCAATTGACTTCCTCCCTCCTGCCATTCCCCCAGCAGACCAGGAAAGTCTACGATGGCTCTCTGATTGTCCTTTATCAGGTCTAACGAAGGCATGAGCGCAGCTTATCTCCCCCTAAATGACAACTGTGTAGCATCCAGTTCCATTGAGACAACCAAGAACACCCTTTCTGCTCCACTCCCTCCCGGTTCAACCGTTGAGACTAATGACTACAGCCTTCAGGAGGTCTTGTGGCGCCTGTTCAACTGTGTTAGAAAAATAGCTTCCTGCCTGAAACACATCTCACGGCGTTTATAATAATAATACTAGCAGTCCTTCATTCCAGAAAGAGAAACCCAGAAAAAGAATATTTACTCACAGCTCTCCAGTTCCAGTGAGCAGGTCTGAGAATCCAGAGGAAAGCGGCTGAAGTCCATGTTACAGGCTGCAGTCACCGTCACTCTGTTCCACCGCAGAAACAAACGCAAAAGGTGAGAACTGTGATGTTGTAAGGGGACGTATGACCTCTTCATAAGCTACGCAGGTATACCCTGGATTGGTCACCAGTCATCACAGAGCTGACACAGAAACAAACAACCTTTCATACTTACATCAACACACCTACGGGCAATTACAGAGTCGCCAACCAACCTGACCCCCCAGAGTTGGCGAGAGGAGCATTGGGTGTCAGAGGTGAAGTACAAAAAGTGCAGCTTAATGTTATCTAAAGTATTATTGCTGAATATTTGAACGTTGCTGGTCAGTTTGACACAGAAGCATGATTAAAGATGTGTCTACTGGAAGGCTTTACGTTACAATAAAACAGGCGACGATAGCAAGTAACTACCTCTGAAAACGCATCTTTGTGAAGTCCAGACTGCACTGGACCACTTGACCTGTTTGATGCCCTCCTCCAGTGAGCCACACAATGACTGCTTTACCACAATTACTCTGTACCAACAATGATTCCAAACCCCCTAAAATAAGGGCCTAATGAGCTTCTGGAGCAGCACTTCAGTGCCTCAAAAAAAAGCCTGAGGGACTTTGAGGGTAAGCAGCTCCTTCAGGCGGTATGACCTGCATCATTATTTAACAGAAGCAAATAAAAAGGCTTCAAAGCCGAGACTTCCGCAACGTTAAAAAGAAAATGTTTAATCCTGGCTCCTTTGACTAATATGATATGAAACCGGCATATCTTTAGTGGCCTTAATGTGGTAGATTATATATGTCAGTACAAGAAACACTATATTATTTTGCCTTGATGTTGTTTCACAATAATGTGAAGTGTGTGTGTTTGTGTGTATGTAGTTGCAGCGCTGTCCAAAGTACTCATACAGGGCTGAAGGGATGGATAGACAGACAGGTCATTAGCCTGCTTGATTTTCTTGGTTGTGAATAAAACTTTTGGAATAAATCCTCTTTTCCCCCTTTATAGCAACCCTCAGACCGGAGAGACGTTCATCAAAGTATCTAGTGCTCTGATTAATAACCAAGATAGGCTTGATAGTCGCACTGAATATACTGCAACTTTATTGCTCACCCACACAATGAAGATCAGTTTCACACTCATATTAACAGTCAATTTAATAGGCTGACCCAAACTCAAATAGGACATTCAGCGCCCTCAATGAAGAGGGTCCAAGAAGAGAGTCATCCTTTGTTTCATTCATATATTTGCCCCCCTCTGCAGGCTCCACCCAGAGTTGGGCACAGCTTACTCTCGTTGGAACGGAGACATTGTGAATGTGCTTCCCCTGTTATGACACATCAAGGTCTGCTGTGGAAAAGGGTCAATCCAAAACACTACAGACCTCAGGCTGTAGAGGACATGTCCGTCAGGAAAGACACGCAGCATGATGTTGTCGGTGGTGGTGTCATGGATGAAGGACCTCTTTGAGTGGACAAAAAAGACATCGGGGACCCAGATCTTCTTCACCAGGCGGCCATCGAACGTCATGCTCTTATTGGTACTGCTAGCGAACGACAGGCGCTCGTCCTTCCAGTAGTGCCTCAAGTACAGAGTCATGGTGAAGTCCTGGTGGAGTCCAAGTAGAGAAGGAGGATGGTCATCAGGCTACACCTTTAACAGTCTGGTTGCAAATGTTTGAGTCTGTAGGCATCTTTTCAAGTTCACTGGAATCAACTTGGTAGGGTTTAGTCGACGATTCAAATACATACTGTATGTTAAGTAGTGAATCAGTTTACTCCCACTTTGAATAATCAAGTTAAATCACTGGAGGACTCTTGACTTGATTAATGCACATTTGATATACTTCGATTCCACTTCATACCTTTATGGAGTCCGGAAAAGTTACAATATGAAAAACGTAGGTTAGTCGGGCAAGAATAAAAAATGAATTTGGATTTCAGTTAATTTCAGTAACATAATAGTAAAATAATTTTTAATGTATATATTTAGGTTGAGTAACAGAAGTCTGTTGTCTCTTCTTGATACAGTTTCTATGGATGGAATTTCTCTGGTATCCAGCAGCACCGTCAAGAATCTTGGAGTTCTCTTCGACCAGGATATGTCCTTCTACTCTCATATAAAGAAGACTTCAAAGACTGCCATTTCTTCATCTACGTAATATATCGAAAATCAAGAATTTCCTGTCTCAAGGTGATGCAGAAAAATTAGTTCATGCATTTGTTTCCTCCAGACTGGACTACTGTAATTCTTTGTTTGCAGGGTGTTCTTGTAAATCTCTTAAGCCTCTTCAGTTGATTCAGAATGCTGCAGCACGTGTACTAACAAGAACGAGCAGGTCTCTGCAGATCGTAGTTCCGTCAGGACCCTGGTCCTGACTCTGGCCGTGGCCCTGCTGGCACCTGCTGCTGCCGTCATCATCATCATCATCATCATGATTTTAAATATGATTCATATCACTATTACCCTTTCCTAAAATCTTTGCTTTCCCTCCCCACAGTCTTCTGTGGATGGTGGTTCCATCTGATGGTGGCCCCTGCAGTGGTCCTGTCATACATCTGGCCGGCTACTTGGAATTCTTTGAATAATTTCTGTTGTAGGAATTGAATGTATTGTACATCTGCATGAGTCATTCTGTACACATGACATCCATTGCAGTCTGTCCATCCCGGGAGAGGGATCCCTCCTCTGACGTTCTCCCTCAGGTTTCTTCCCTTTTTTCCCTGGAAGGGTTGTTTCATATTTTGGGGAGTTTTTCCTGTGCCGATGTGAGGGTCTTGGGACGGAGGATGTTGCATGTGTACAGACTGTAAAGCCCTCCGAGGCAAATTTGTAATTTGCGGTTTTGGGCTATACAAAATAAAATGAATTGAATTGAAGTCTATCTGATTATAGGCACACAGCACATGTAGCCGAAGTAGCACATTGTGAGCTTCAGTCCTCCACCTGTGTTCAGGGGTAGCACGTAGTGTCTATTGTCGTTTGGCAGCATTTAAAGCCAAACACACGGGCATTGTAGTTATGTAAGACATGACATTGGGTGGGTGTAGACACTCACCGGCCACTTTGTTAGGTTCACCCTGCTAGTGAAAGGTTGGACCCCCTTTTGCCATCAGAACTGCCTTAATTCTTTGTGGCAGACCTTTCACATGGTGTCAGAAACATTCCACAGAGATGTTGGTCCATTGACACGTTGGCATCACGCAGTTTCTGTAGATCTGTCGGCTTCACATCTGTGTATCTCCTGTTCCACCACATCCCAAAAGTGCTCTATTGGAGTTTGTGGTGACTTGAGGCCAGTGAACTTTGTGACTGCTGGAAGTAGCTATGAGAAGATGGGTACACTAGTCATAAGGGACATGATACTTTCATGGAGACTCATCAGACCAGGCAGCGTGTCAGTTTCCTGCATTCCTTGTGATTATTTTACTATTATGTTACTGTTGCCTTTCTGTCATCTCAAACCAGTCTGGCCGTTCTCCTCTGATCTCTCACATCAACAAGGCGTTTCCATCCACATAACTGCCATTCACTGACTGCATCTGATTGACTGATTAGCTATTTGTGTAAATATGGAAATCATTTGTAAAATCATTTTTTTACATTTCATTTGTCTCCTTTGCACTGGCCTGAGAACGCGTCAGGATCCTCTAGAATGAGCTGTAATGTTGCTGATGAAATGGGAAGTCTGGGTCAACCTGCTGCTACCTGACTCCTAACAAGCCCAATCGATGGATAGTCACCTTTCATTATTGTGCTTTGATAAGCACTTTCAATAAGTGCTAACTATTTTCATATCTTTGGTTTTATGTATTCTTAAAGAAAAATAAAGAAAGCATACTTGACTTTTAGGCGCCAAGTTATTACAATACCACAACTAAACTTTCTCTACTTTCCCCTGTAATAGCAATACATGGAGTTCCTTCCTATCTTCATCTCAGATGAAGCATCGCCAATAATCCTTCACGTGATAAGGAGGTGTGAATGAATGCAGCTTTCCTTACCATATCAACCTCCGAGATGCTGTCCAAGCTCTCCACCTGAACATCCACTCCAACAGGGATGGCAGGCCCTGCCAGACAAAAACACCTTTAGAACACAACTATTGAGTCATTCATGTTGGCTGCCTTCCTCTGCTCATTTGAAAGCTGAGTTTCCGTCTGCCTGAACGGACGGGATGGAACCCTTATTCTGAAAAAAAAGGGTTTCTTCAGCCTTACTTTAAATATCTACAAACTCGACCCCAATTGCAAAGAATTTTGCAATAATAACTAACTAACTAACTAACTTAACCCTCCTGTTGTCTTCGGGTCAAAATGACCCGACACTGTGTTAAAAACCCCCAAAAATCCCCCTTAACGATATTTTTTTCACTTGAAATTTTATGACTTTTCCTAGATTGGCCCCAACAGTAGAAAAAGTTAAATGTTGCTTTTATTCACATTTCCATGTAAGCTGTACAAAAAAAGGTACAAAAATGGTCTTCGGGTCAAAATGACCCAATACAGTTAAAATCAAGGTCACAGAGTTATTTACACACCACAGAATGTTACCATGTTTTAGTTGTGTCTCAGATCGATCAACCCTGAAGCTGAAAGAGAGACTTTCCTTTCAAAAAATGGCAAAATAACGTAGTCCTTAGCAGCATATGAGCAACACGGCAGCCATGCAGAACAAATCGTCATAAAGATGATCCACAAGGTCCTGGGGGTCAAGTGAAAAGGGAAAACTCAAGTAGTAACACATTTTGTAGTGAATGACAAGTTGTTTCTTCAAGCAAGATGAAATTTGGTTGAAAAAAATTCAATTAAGCTGCTTATATGGGGCGTTTAGTGAAGACGGGTGATTTTGACCCGGAGGACACGGGGCGTATACAGAAAATGAGGACAACAGGAGGGTTAAAGGTTAGCACATTACATCTATCATTGGAATATCATGGAGGCCCCATTCACCACACCTAAACAACTTTCTACACACAAATTTGCAATGAAAGTAAAAAAAGAGGACAAAGACGTAACAAAATATAATATATAATAATATAACTATTGTTTTCAAATCCCTTTATACGACCTTTGACCTCTACAGAAATGAACAACATTATGTGTGAGCATCTCCCATACCTGCAGGCAGGATGTACACACTTCATACAGGGCGCATTAACAGGCGATTTGAACCCGTTTGCATCAGTTATCTATTCAGTCTGTAATCCAAAAAGATTAGCAGAGATATATGCTATATATATGCTAAATGCTAGATTAAAGTCATCAGAGCTCTCCACATGCTGTGCTCTCGATTATTCTTCACTTAATAGGACAACACTATCAAGTGTGTAGCACTTCTGTTCATTAACCAATGTTTATCTGAATATTAAGTTAATGAACGAATAGAGCTGAGAGAGGCTGTGGAGTTTGACATCCTTCTGAACCTTTCCCCGATGGCAGACTGTGACCTGGGTGCTGGCATGTCCCTGCTCTGCTGAGCAGCTGGTGTTCACACTGAGGAAGCCTGTTCCGATTGTCAAAGCTCACATCCAGGAGGAGCAATATGGATTCTGTTGCAGCTGTGCACAGTGGAGCCTGTTGGGGGGTAATTGGGGTTAACCTATCCAGTCTACATGGAAAAGGCTCAGTGGGTGATTCAGCGGGTGTATTCCGTAGTGGGATTGTGTTTCTGACATGGGGAGGAGCAGTGTCCTGCTGGGGGACAGAATTCTACTTCTGCTCTTAGAGGATTACGTTGGCTTCATCAGAGCATGACCTTCAACACACAGTTGAGTGGGAAACCTTTGGGATGTAAGAACTATGGTTCTGGAAAACTGTGGAGGGGATTGGGTTGTTTCCCACGAGCTTCTTCTAAATGCAAAGCTTAAATCTAGCAAGCCTTACCTACTGTCAGGAGGTTAGATTATCTCAGTCCGCCTGCTGCCACTGTGACTCGGCCCCGGATAAGCAAAATAAAAAGAATGTATAGTAATAACAATAATCATTATGCTAAAAATATCATAGGTTTGCACAGAAGTTGCATTTGGCTGAATATTTAAGATCTTTTTTTTATTCTTTGAGACATTTAAATGTTGGCTTAGAACCTATTACAGGACGAGAAGATGCATTTGAGGGTCTATTGTGACTGTTTTTAAGTTCATATAAAAGTTACTGAACGGTCAACATATTTGCTACATTATAGACTTTGCATAAATTGCCCTCGCCAATACTGTTGAGAATGTTCGGAAACATTTGAAATGTTTCAAATCAACAGGTGAATAATTGTTTTTTCTTATTTCCTTAACCTTTAGCAGAAGAGCAAAGAGGCGATTCGTCATCCAACCAGGCCACATTCCACATCATCTGTAGTCTGTGGACGTTACATCTCCAAACGTAAACCCCATGCTTTTAATATTGATTTTATTAAAACTGCTGGCTGCCATTAATTTTGTGACCTTTGTGGTTAATTTCCAGAAAGAATACTCTGCAAAAAGCTAAAGGAGGCAATGCAAACTATATATGTTATGTTACCACGACAGGAAATACTGACTGAAGTGTGTTGTTGGTTTTATGGCCGCAGAAGTTAAGTTGAAATATAATTCTAAAATATTTGTCAATAAAATGGCCCTACACACCAAAATTGTAAAGAACGCCAGACAATTTCCCCACAGAAATAGAGAAGAGAGGGCGCCCTGCTGCTTTGATTACTAAATTAAATATGTTATAATTATAATAATTATAATTATATAATTATGGTATATTTGAATATCATTGAGGTAATCAGCTACATGGCTTTTACTTCAGTAAAAGTTGATTGCATCATTGACTGTGTTTAGGGAGTACTTTTGTTTACCCTGCAACATCGTGATATTATTACCTATTATGTATTAAGACATCACCATGGCTTCTTCCACGTCTGCTTTATAAAAGGATTCCCTGCAAACGGAGGAGGGCCTCAGCTAAACCCTGCAGGCTCGCATTACAAACCGATAGAGCTTCAGAAAATGAGAAAAAACACAAACCTCTGAAATAATAAAAAATGAGGACAAAGTATTCAGTGGATTATATCAAATAATGCTTTGAACAGCATGAAGGAACGTTGTTCACTTTTGAATTTTGAAGGACCAATCAATGAAATCGCAATCCTAAACAAATTAATATAATATATTAATAAATATCCTCAAGGAGACATACCAGAGGAGCAAATGAAATGAAAACATTTCTATTGATAGAAATGTTCTCGTTAGCGATCTGAAAGTCAGTTGACATTGACTTTAGTTTCACATGAGGTGTTGTCTCCTTGGAAACCTCCTGTGTTTGTTACACCCATCTGACCAGGGCGGCAGTGGAGGGTAATGCCGTTTCCCTCCTCTTTACGCACCTTCAAGTAGCGTTTAACCACCTTGAAGTGGCGTTTACGCACCTCAATATTACCTGTGCCAGGTGTGTAGATTCTGCTATCAGGTCGGTTCTGAACGATGTCGACAGCGGATTCATTTTAAAAGAGGAACAGAGAAACGCCATCAAGGCATTTGTTGATAAGAACGATGTTTTTGGAAAGAGCAGGCTCCCTGTCTCTTTTCTCTGATGCCTCAGATGAACAAGGTTCTTCAGGCTGGTCTCCTTCGTCGTCTGTCCGTTTTTTAAACACCGGCATGTCGCGTTCCAACCGTGTTATTACGTTCTGACAGGACCGACAAATGCGATGCGATTTGTTTGCCGTTTTGTGGAGTTGTAATCCTAAACGGAGAACTTGTTTGTATATTTTTCTCAAAAATGAGGTTTGTGTGTTGAATGACTCCGTGTATCCTTACATTCTTTTTAAAAAATCAACATTATGTGTGAGCATAAAAAATCGTTCACGCTCATCTTCTTCTACTTCTTCCAGCGCGCAGTGGAGTTCAGTTGACAACTATGCGTTGTTTAACATCCGTCACACACTCCTTTGCTCTTATTGGTTGTAGGTCTGTCCAATTGAGTGCAGAGGCATTTTTTTCCTGCCCCATAATCACAGCTCAATGGAGCAGTACCAGACTCACATTCTGACTAGAATTGAGTAGGACTACGTCAGGCCATTTACCATGACTTCACCGTCTCTTTTTTGGTGTGTTTTTTCAGTTTGGATTGCAGGGCAACAGCTGCCTGATGGCGTAACAGATTGGTGCCCGTGCTAATCTAAGCCGTAAACAGGAACAACCGCTGCCAGCTTAATCCGCTCATCTGTGCTAGAGTGGGGTCTGCTGTGCAGCGCTACGCTAGGCTAAGCTAGCGGCTAAAGCTCAACTCCAGTCACCTCAAATGAAGCTGACGTGGACAGATGGTCACTGGGTGCTACTGACCCATCCATCAGTGAGCTGCTTAAAGCTGATGCTACGGGAGAAAAAAAAGGAACAAAAGCTGTGGTTATTACTAAGGGGGTCATGACCCGTCCCAGTTAACAAACAGGGATAGTATGTCCGTATGGTGATCAGAAGGGGGAGTAGTAAACAACACATTCCTGCCAATATGCACACATTTAAGGGTCCAAGTTTAACTTAGTGTAGAATGAAAAACGGCAGTGATCCTGAATAATAGAGCGTTACATTTTCCTTTCATGTACAGTAGCAAGCGTGATACAATCTGCGCTGATGTTTGGTTGATATCATGCTGTTAATTGTTAGACTTCATGGTTTTGAGTGGAGCACCTTAAACATGGAATACACAAGTTGTCATGACTTTTAGTGGCTTAAGCAATGTCTCAATGCCCCTTGAAGCCTTTCATCAAGACCAAAAGATGAGGTACTGCTCACACAACACTGGGAGGAGGGTCCGAGCCCCGGCAAGAACGGAGCTCAGTACGTCTTGTACCTGCGAGCCAAACTCCCTGTCACAGGTTCATCTGCTGCAGGGCCAGGAGCCTCAACGAGGAGGGGAAGAAGGATGGCTCTACAAGCTTCTGTGTGGACTATCGCGAGGTGAAACCTGTGTTTGATACCACCTGGGCAGCGGGCAGGTGCGCCCTTGGAGAGGGAAGAGAGACTGGGGCAGGCGCTTAGGGGCAAGGCCGAAGCGTGAAGCGAACCTGCGCTCACTGCAAAATAAAAAAAAAACTAGAATCCAAGGTACAGGAACCCTAACTAGAGTGCAGATGTTCACAACAACCCCTGCTGCATTGTGTTATTGAATGAACACAACCATTTATACCAACTATCATCAAACGACGTAATTCATTCACGATCCAGCGGCTAAGCAGCATTTAACCGATGGGCCTGATAACGTCTTTTAATACACAAAACTAAACTGAACAAACTGTCTGTCTGCCAAGGAGCAGCTGAGTACTTCATAGTTAGCTGTCAGCAGGTTGACACACCATTAATAGCAGAGCAGCAGCCCAGAGGCACTCAGCAGTGTGTGGAGGAGTTCTTTTAGCTGAAGGCGGCTAGACAATCACACTGTCCACAACTATAAAAATGAGCAGGTGGAATTATTTAACCTCCCGTCTCGACTCTCCAACCTCTCAGTAGTAATTCAATGGCCTTGTCCGGCACCATTGACACCTGATCCAGCTGTTTGAGTTGGGCAACATATATGATATTGATGCATCCCGAGCTTTCCCTTTGTGGTTATTTCCTTCATTTCCAGACACACACACACACACACACACACACACACAAACACTGAGAAGTGATGTAAGAGACAATCTGTAAAACGAGGCTATAATTCTTGATGAACTCAGCAGAAATGCAGAGTTCTGGACAGCTGGCAAACGCTAGCCCTCCTGATTATTATTAAATAGCATTGCAGTTCAATGATGTCGTATTCCAATCTAATACACGTAGGAAATACAGTATTGGCACCAGTGTGAGTTCAGTCTTGAATCCTGTATATAGTTCTTGCACTGCAACAGGAATCTTTATGTTTACACCTATGAAATGGTGTATACCATCTGGCCGTGTGCTAGGCCGGGGCTCCATTGAAGTAACTGCGACCTGCAGTAAATCCGCCACGCTGGTAAGCCTCCACATTTTCTGAGAAGCACAAAGGGGCTTTGGTATACAGTTGACAGATCATAACATGAGTCCTTCTGAGCCTATCCGTCAAATGATCTGGCCGATGGGCTTTCTCCCTCTTTCCCTTCTGCATGGATTAACAACAAGCTTAATGTGATATTTTACCGAGGATTAAGAGCAATAATACACCGCACACTTTCACTCACCCTCCTCTCCCCACTGAGACACATCCGACTCTAAAGCAGCCCTTTTAGGTTGTGTATTTGTCAATGTTACAGTGTGGTACTGTTCACAGTATGTACTCATTAGAACCGCTAATGGTGAGATCAAGGCGCTGCATTACGAACTGGGAAGGTGAGATTTCAAAGCTACGGGGTCAGGGTGGATAAAGTACCATTAGTTGCACCAGAGCAAATGTTGTTATGAAGATAGAATAGATTGATTAGAGCATTTTATTTTGAGGCAATATATGAACTTTCACATTGATTTAATACAATAGCATTTGCTATATTAGAACCCTGATAACAAAGCGGCTAAACATCAGTCATCCAATATTTAATTATTGTCTTTTCACCCTGTGGTTCACTGCATGCTCTTTGAATCGTCCTTGTTAGTCAAGGTCAAAGGACAGCGATTTGTTTCAAACTAATTCATTTTATTAAGTGGAACACTGCTGTGTTAAATGGTTGAGTTTGCTGCGTGCCTTCTTTCACGTGTGCATTTTGGTAAATTAGTTGTACCTGTCCTATATAAACAGGCACAAGATTCTAGAAAAGGATAGTACAATTCAGTAAATAAAAATACAGTCCAGCATGGTTTTATTGGTTATGAAAACGTTGTACTCACTTAAAGTAATCGTTGAAATTTTGAAAAGCAGAGCCGTTACTGCAAAATAAAACCAGCGAGGCCCAAACTTGTTCCATTATTAATCCCAACATCAAGTCTCTGAATTGGATAACAAGAGCCTGCTCACTTATCGATTTGCCCATGTGAAGGAGTGTCGGGCTCAGTTAGGGGTGTTTCAATTTTACGCCACTTTCATTTTGAAGTGGCTAAGCCGGTAGTTTAATGATCCTTTATGGTGGAGAAACCATAAAAAGCTACCGGTACTTTTATAAAGAAACATATAATCGGCGTAAAGCGGAAACCTCGAAAACTGTTACGCCACCAGACGTTTGTACCCCAGGTTTTTCCTGGTTACTGAATCTCATAGAGGCAATGACCCTAGTAAGGGCTGGCTAGCGCTGACAAGAGCCCCCACGGGGGGACCCTCCCACACAAAAAAATAAAAATCATTATGCGTTTCTATTAGTTGCATTAGGAAATATGTACTGAATATATATCTGAAAATAGTGTAGAAAGTTGTAAGTAAATTCAATCCAGAAAAACATGAATACACCTGACTCAAACAGAGATATTGGTTTATTGACAAAACCCAACTTAATGTCCTCTTATCAGCATTTTGAACACTGATGGTCCTCATCTGGAGCTAGAGTTTTGATGGGATCATTGTCATTGTCAAGAAAGTCATGCTTTTGTGTCCATGAGTGATTGAGATCTTAAGTGATGGCCTCCATGAACTGTGTACAAGAAATCATCGTCACATGATCCACACCCACCTCCAAACGCCGGCCTCATGGTGAAGTCGTGATCGTCCACTTTGAGCAGATTTTCTGTCTTTGTTTTGCGAGACTTGGTCACATCTGCAGGTTTCTTTGCCAAGGAGCTAGAGGAGAATACATTCAAGAAAGAAAGATTGATCAGAAAAGTAAGGACTCATTTTGAACTTTTAAGAGACAAAAAAGAATATAATGTGACTATCATAAATTATTAATATTTTCTACATTCAATGTTTTAGACTAGGGGTGCTCCGCAAGTTTGACATATGTATCCTAGACCATTGGAGACAACAGTACAGTAAAGTTCATTAAATATCAGCGGCTTAAAGCTCACACAGAAATAATGATCTTTTCATGGTAGTGTTTTAGGAATGTTCTTATGAACCATGTGCTCAAGCAAGTCACCCTGACTGCAGAAAATATACAAAACAGTTTGTGTCCTTGGTTGATCGTAGAGCAGTGCTGTGATAATTGTCAGTTCAATCAGAAGAGCCAAGTCTGATAAAAGAAGTTAATTGTTTATATTAAAAATGCTACGTGTTGATAAAGTGTTCAGAGTCTCAGACTCCACAGGAAGATTTGTTGGTGTGGTGGTGGTGTTGGCTGATGAGCTGCTAGAAGCATGGGTTGATGAAGCTGATGGAGATTGGGTGGAGCTGGCGAGTCAGAGGGATGTTTACCAGCATGATTCTTGTGAAGGTAGACTTAAAGAGACAGCAGCTAGATGATAGGCTCACAATGTCATTGATTCAAGGTGCTTATTGGATAAAAGACCAGCTGATATCATTATTGACAGCAATGACGAAACAACGACGTGAGGAAACAATGAGTGTGCATGTTGAGAAATAAGCCACAGGTTTGGCATGCAAGAGTACAGTCCTCCTGTCTGCCTTTACTATAAAGCTTCAGGGCGTGTCTTATGCTCTTTGTTTGTTGTGGAAATTACACAAATGTTAGAACCGCAAACGTGTCGTGTTTGGTTTCATGACATCATCCATCGCCGGCCCCTGCTCAGTGAGTTTCACGGACTCCTCCAGGAAGCTTCAGGCTGACCAGCAGCCAATTTAATGACCTGCTGTATCGGCTCGGTGCGAACTAGCTTACAGGCGATCAGTCTCAGCTCCAACGGCGTTATTGTATATTTGACGTTAAATGAACAATAATTTACTGTACAACCTTCATGCTTCATTGAGGAGGACTTGGAATTCAAGATTGGGACCATGAACTCCTGTTCACACTGTTTACTTAAGGAACAAATCAAGAGAGAAATAGTCATTTTCTCATAGACTTCTATACAAAAAGATGATCTGGTGGTCAGTAGAGAGAATTCAGCTTTAAAGCTTATCGCTTATTAGATTCGCTTTTCAGAACCAGAGGGTTGCTGTCTGTGCAAAACAGAATAAAGATCACAGTTCGCTCTAAGCGTAATGCACATATTTTTTAGCCCAAATCCTGCAACTTTACCAGCAAATTTCCGCACCTGACTAGCCTCATTCGCGTCCCACTTATTTTGCTTCTTTTTTTGGCTGATCTTATTGCTTCAACTATCCACCATGGAAATAAGTAAGCACTATGTCTGCTCCTTTTGTTTAGTGAATTACACAAACGTAGGACCCGCAAACAGTGTTTCGTTTGGGTTCATGACATCAACCGTCACTGCACACCGTCAAAGATCGGTCTGGAGGTGGAGGTACGGACCGGAAGGAATGTGAGATGCAAGCACAGGGGTTCCAAAACAAAAATACTTTAATAGTCAAAAAGGTCAAACTCCAACAAACACCACAAGGGTCAAAGCACAGCTGAGGCACACGAAGCGCAACACCTCACACAGACTCCAACAAAGACAATGACGCGACACTGGACGACAGATTCACAGGACTTAAATACACAAGGGAGGTGCAGGTGATCGGAAACAGGTGGAATCACTCAGACAATCACAAGGGGAGACAGGACAAGGCAGGAAGTGAAGTTACCCAGGGAGACCAGAAACATGAAACTTCACAATAAAACAAGAGCAGGACCAAACCGTGACACACACAGCTGGAATGTCACAACTCCTCCATCTGGATGGCTGCTTCAGGCTGACCAGCAGCCGGTTTGATGACCTTTTGTGTCAGCTGAGTGCCAGCGTCTCTCTGTGAATCACAAACTAACTTCAGTGTTCGTTGTCTGTGTGTCTCCGGCAGTTTAATACAGAGTACGACAGTTTGACAGCAGGACGGCGGTGATTACGAGCGGAGCATCTCAATGCTAATTGGCTTTCGCAAGACAGCGTCGGCCGAAAAAGCTATTTATTTGCTATGCTCCTTTTGCTTTTTCGCGTCAAACGCTCCACGCCTTTCGCCTCATTCGCGACCACACGCGTCCGTGCATTGACTTTGCACGGAATCTACTCGGCCGAATAATTTGCTTCACTTTTGGTGTGAAAGCAGTCCTGCCTTCCCAGTATTGGCTTTTTCTGAAACAGCAACAGAGATCAGGAGAACATTGTCTTTGATTTCTATGTGAACTAAATACTGTGCCAGTTCCCCCCAAACTAAGCATAGGAACAGCTTGGCCACTAAAAGACTGATGCAGTTTGTGGTCTTCTGCCCAATCGGATCGACCACATTGTTTGTCAGTGGCTCCCAAAGCAAATATATAACAAACAATAGGAATGATAGAAAAAATCCCTACTGGGTTAAGACTGCTGGAAAGATCGTGGTCAGAGCTAAAAGTAATGACAAACTAAGCTAGCTAACTATGAGAAACTAGAGCAAGCCTGTATCCTACAGCAGTACATTCCCATGCACAATTCCCAAAACAACATCGGCTCCTGTGAGGACAGCAGTGTTCCATCAGGCACCAGGGTGAGTTTTAACAACGACAAACCCTGGTTCACAGCAGAACACAGGAAACTACGACTGCAGAAGGATCAGGCATTTAGGAGTGGGGACAAATACTTACACAGAGTCTAAATACAGGTTTAGCAAGGCGGTGAGAGACGCTAAACGACTGTACTCTGAGAAACTGCAACACCAATTCTCAGCTAACGACTCTGCTTCGGTTTGGAGAGGCTTTAAACACCTCAAACTACAAGCCAGAGACCCCCCACTCCATGAATGACCGCCGCCTGGCAGACGAGCTGAACGAGTTCTACTGCAGATTTGAAAGACAGTGTTGTCTTGTAAAGCAGCCGGCCCGGACTCCGTCTCCCCCCGCACCCTGAAGCATTGTGCTGACCAGCTGTCTCCGGTGTTCACTTCCATCTTCAACACCTCCCTGGAGACACGTTCCAGCCTGCTTCAAAGCCTCCACCATCATCCCTGTTCCCAAGAAGCTGCATGTGCCCGTTTCCACCTGCAAGTGGATCACTGACTTCCTGTCCGACAGTAACAGCTGTACCTCCAGCCACCAGTCCGTCAAGCTCCTGAAGTTTGTGGATGACACCACCCTCATTGGACTGATCTCTGGGGGGGACGAGTCCGCCTTCAGGTGGGAGTCTGACCATCTGGTGACGTGGTGCAGCCAGAACAACCTGGAGCTCTGCAGAGAGGGTGATCTCTCCAGGACCTGTTTGCTTCCAGGACCCTGAAGCGAGCTAGAAAGATTGTTGCCGACCCCTCTCACCCCGAACAGAACCTGCTTGTGCCCCTTCCATCTGGAAGGAGGCTGAGATCCATCAGGACCAAGACCTCCCGCCACACAAACAGCTTCTTCATCAACAGAGTCCGTGTCCCCCACTGATTGACTCTGTCGTCCCTCCGGTCACTTTTCTGACACTGCACATGTACAAAGACTTTCATTCGTCACTTCCTGTTTGCTGGTGCACTTTAGATTTTCTAACTTCTTTTTTTTTACTAACCCCTAGCTTTAGTTACTAACACATAGCATTGCATTATATTATATTTTATTCCTTGCACTATGTTGTCCGTTGTCTTGTTGTCTTGTTGTCTTGTTACTGTTGTCATGCACCAACCGCCAAGTTGAATTTCTTGTATGTCTGACATACTTTGGCAATAAATGTTTTCTGATTCTAATTCTGAAACTAAAGTGCAACAAAACACAAATTGATTATTAGGAAACAGAGCAGCTTTGTCTGGTTTAGTAAAAATGTCACCTAAAATATATATGCTTGATACATTTTTACGTCATGTACGTAAATTAAAGTGAATCACCGTTGGCTGTTATTTTCAAACGGGACTCGAACGGAGGTCTCCTGGCTGACAATTCTTATGAATTGTCCTCCTGTGGAGCCGCGGATGACTTTGTGATTGACTGTTTGGTACAGCACTGAAATATCTGCAGTCCGTTCATTCCTATGTAATAGATGAATCAATAAATTTGGACTATATATTGGACTATTTTTGGACTATAGCCAACAATTCTACCAATGTACACAAAATGTTTCTCCCCCATTACCAAGATGTCATCATTCTGCAATAATCCCAACCATTACTGACACACCTTATTTCTGCAGCATCTAAAGTTCTGACTGTTATTGATTCTACCAAACCACAAAAAATGGCAAAAAAGAACACAAAATTATTTAAACAAGGTGTCAAGAAAGTTGCATTTCATAATTGGATTCTTACCATTTTGATGAAACGCATTTCAATCAACAATTAATTTGCAATGCATCTCTATTTGTAATTGATTTTGGCTACATCATTTGCCTTTTGTTGCTTTTAATTGTTCTTTCGTATTCTTACACTGCATGGAAAGTTCCACAATTTAACGTTACACACTAACCATTGCACCGGACTTAGTGATGACGATTATTCAACCTCAACTTTTATCTTCATCTCTCTGGTGTCTGCACTTCTGTGCACATTTCAGCTCATCTGTCCCCCAGTATGAAACTGTTACAGCGTTTGGCTTTTTTCTCATTTTGACAAAAGCCTCCATATTTTTCACTTACGGGCCATTCTTCATGGTCTCCACGGTACCGGTCCATCTCCGCACCCGGTGGCCGTGTCCGCGGCATTCTCCAGTGACAGCCAGACACAGAAGTAAAATCAGAGCTTTCGTCAAATGAGGCATCTTGGCGGCGCTAATCCACAGAAGAGTCCCTTAGAAGCTTCTCTCCGTCGGTTCATTCCAGCAGGGCTCGGCCGGCAGCGCATGGTGTCTCAGCAGAGGATGGACGCAGCCGCGCTCATGGCATCAGGCAGAGAGGAGCGGTGCTGAATGCGGTGTGCACTTGTCCTCACGAGAGAGAGAGAGAGAGAGAGAGAGAGAGAGAGGAGACTGAATATGTGTAGCCTACAGGCGCCAATGGGGGAAGCACACTCACACACGGATTATGTGCATGACTCAACAAGAGAGGCAGATTATTTCTCCCTCTTGTAAATAAAAACCTCATCATAGGAATCCCGTTTCACTCAGCTCAGGGACAAGCTGGGGCATTGCTGAGACGACCCCGGGGGGCATTTCGTGGCCTGGGGCACTATTTAGGATGTAGGATTTAAGTGGCAGCATGATGCTGCTTTTGGTTTGATTTCCAGTCTCTGAGTTAGACACTGAAGTGAAACCATACACACATTTCGTTAATATCTGTGGACGAGTGTTTATTGGCATAGCAAAACGCGTCTCTCAAGGTGCAGCATTAAAAAAACATTAATATGTTGGTTAATGTTAACATTGTTGCAAATGAGTAAGTGTGTTTTTACAAGTGTAAGTTGACCTTCACATAATGAATGAAACTGGTATAATATTTGTATTATTGTCAGCAAATACAACATGAATGCCCGTATCTCAATACTTTGGATTCCCTGTGCTGCCTGTGGCTCTCTGGTCCGACCCCATCGCCGTAGCTTTATACCTCATATTAGAAAGAATCGGACAAAACTACGTGTATCAACCACGGATTGTAGCAATAACCACACCTATATGGTTTTCTTTGGAGTTATCCTTGCAGCTACAATGTTAGCAATATGCCTAGAACCAATCAATCGGCTCCAATTCAGAAAAAGCGAGAGACAAACTAATGAGTCAGTACCAGGCGGATGGAAGACGGATACATTCATTTCTTCAACTACATAAGAGTTTCACTTTGGGCAAAAACTATGAAAGCTATACTAATAACCATGCTTATATTCACAACAATGGTTTAAATGTCACAAACCCACAAGCAAGAAGGTCAGCTATGAAGGAGAAGTTGAGAAGCATAAAAAAGGCTGTGTCCGAGGATATTTCATTAGTAGTTCATATTTATTATGCCGGATGATGCGTTCATGAGTTACACAGAATTAATTTGGCGCTTGAACTCAAGAGGGGATTGCGCTGTGTTTGCCCTGAGCGGCCGCCACATACTGTATGAATCCCCCTGAGGTGGTGGTGGATGGAGGTTCTGCTGGAGTTGACTGGAGTTGGTGGAGATGTAGATGGGGAGCCTATGAGCCTAGCGTGAGGGGAGGGTGTTCCTGTCTGGAGATACGTCAAGGCTCAAGTCAGAGCAAAACACAATGTAAGTGTAATGTATTAAAGCAGGTTATTTTTAGCTGTCAGTGCGCTCACATCTCGCGAATGGTTCACTTTGTTTTTCTACAGTTAAAAACCCAAAGTTCAAAAGGGACATAAACGGGGCAAACAGCGGCGTGTTCAGCAGTAAGGGCCGGAGCGGTTGGCAGAATACCTTTCTACAGACTGCATCATTTTATTACAAACCTAACAAACCAATCACTTGTCTGGAGTAAAAAAAAAAACCCATAAAAACTCATTGTAACGTGTGGATTCTGGGGGCTCTTGAATGACCAGACAGGATTGCGGGGTTTACAATAATCAATGTTTTATTTTCCGTTTTTCGGCGACAGTTCGGCGTCTTCATACGCTCGTGTCGGTCTCTCGTCTCGCTCTGCCTCACTGTCTCAAAATAGGGGAGACGAGACACACGTTAATTGAGGTTAATTTCCTCCAGCTGGCACCGTTCCCCGAGCCACTCCCCATCTCTCCCCTCTGCAGCCGCGCCGCTACCACGCCCGCTACCACACTAATATTTAAGAACCATGGTAACTATGGCAACTGCGTTGCTTGTCTTCCCTGTCTATTTGTCCATCGGCTAATGAACCAAAAAGGTAACAAACAATTGAAAAAATGGTTTCATACCAATTTCTTTTTCATAACATTTTAGGTAAGATAATTCACACTACTATGCACCAAATCGGCTGACAATTTAAACAAATAAGTATTCCATGAATATAATCAAATCAAATGGTTTGAACTAAACCAAAGCGTTTTGCCACTGTCAGCGTTTTATCAAGTTTTGTGGTGATTATGATTTTTTTGCCTTCATTTAGTGATATATTTGATGCTGGGTGCTGGCTTGCTTTGTTTTCAGGCTGGGCGGGACGGCTGAGAGGAGCCCTCGCTCACCACCCCCACCTGTGGCTAATTGGCAATCAGGCACCAGTTAAAGCCTGCTCTCTCCTAGGCCCCCGTGTTAGATGATTGTCTTTCTTTCACGAGACTCGTCCGCCAGCACTCTCCCCACGGCCGCCTGCTTTGAACCCCCTGGACACGAGACACCCCCTCTCCTGGGGGTACGCACCTTGGACCTTTTCCTCGACCTCCAACTGTCTGTCTCCCGTTTGCTTTTGGATCCAGTCCTCACCAGTCCCTAACAAGTTTGTTATAACAGGTTATAACTAGTCAAATGATTACAATTTTTAATCAAATTAATCAGACTTTTCAGTGGATTAATCATGATTAATGACTATTTGCAATTACACCTGAATCCTAACCATTTTTTCTTTCTAAAATGCATACCAAAAGATAAATAACAGGACACAGATGCATCATTTTCATATTATGTCTGTTTATTAAAACAGCCAAATAATGGTGGTTTAAATCAGGCTGAAACATACGACACACCATAATATGTCTTTGTAATGTCCCATCGCTTCCTCTTTGGCATTCCTCTTAACCAGGATGTACAATTTATTTAATCTCTGACACAGTTCTTCTTCGCCGCTTTAAAAAAAGTTGCACTGCCATCAGCAGCTGCTGTTTTAGAGGGGCGATGAAGAAATGTTCATAATAATTTGTCACACTGCGCATGCGTGAAATGCGTGTTCATGTTAGTTAGGTGAAGCTTTTAGGACACATCTGGGATTTACTGTGGAGGGACCTTTTTAGTCTGTGAAGTTCATGTTTGTACTGGATTTCAGAACAGTTACGTATATTTCTTCTCTTTGGTAATATTACAGGAGGTGTTGGGTTAAGAGGAGTCAGGTGTAAAGAGGCAGGATAGAACCACCATACCATCCACAGAGGATCCCTGGAGGAGTAATGTTGTGAGAAATGGAAGATGCTCCACACATCAACTACAGTACAAGATGACAGGATTCATCCCGTTATTGAGAGGACAGAACTACCCAGAAACCGTTTAAAAAGAAATTGTATGAAATTGTAAAATGTAGTTTTCTTTGACCCGTGATTTGTCTGTACGTTTATTCAGACTCTCACAATAAAGATAATAAAATATCAAATGTCTAATAAAAGAATTGAGAGTGATTGCGTTACCGTGGCAATAACGCGTTAACTTAACGCCTTAGTTTTTACTCAATTATTGACCTAAAAGAATTGACCAGTTAGTATCAGCAGATGATGAAGGGAGTGTGTACTTTTTGATTATTGTTCATTTGGAAAGAAAAGGCTGTTGGCCAGAAACCAAGTGAATCACACAGAGTCTTGGATTAAACAAATAATGTTTGACCAGATAGAGACCCAAAAGGCTCAAACCCAGAGAACCATAAAACAAACCCCACTAGGGGTCTGGGAAAATCTCTCCCCCATATACTGTTCTTGAAGTCCTCCTTTTTTTCAAAAAAACGTCGTCAATACATTTAGGCCAGGGATTGGTTGAGGCCGCTTTTTCGGCTCGCAAGCTACTTTTCAATGTCATTGAGATACATTAAACATGTTAAATATCCATTTATTTATTTATATGTATATTGTCTCCTCTTCATTTTCGGTTTCATCAGCTGTCAGCAGTTTTTCTCTCGCGTCTGAACTGCTTATAACGACCGTACGGTGGCCGAGAGGGGAAAACAATACGTGCGTGATGTATTGTTAGCAGGGTACTTGGTTGACGTTTCATTCTCAAGATGTGGCGTGTGAACTGGTTGGAAGTCTCATGGTCATTGCACGGGGCTTGAGAAGCCTGCAATATGGTCACTATTGTAGATGTCTCTTGAGAAGAATGCCGTAACGCTTCCTCCAGACGAGGAAACTAAGGAAGTGCAAACTCACAGTGGCAGAAATATAAATGTGTAAATAGTCGTCAGGGTCTGTAGTCGGTCTGGGTTTCGCTTTTCTTTTATTGTTCAACCTTCCACTTTTCACCCTTCAACCCACAGGGGGGAACCCTGTTTGCCTCTACGGCATCACTAGAGGGACACACTCTCTCAAACTCACAACACTAACATTGTTCAAAGTAAAAAAACATCTGAAAAATGTCTGCATTAAAATCATTTTTATTTAACAGCCATATATCCCTTCTTAAAACACATGTTTACAGAACGTCCCTTCTTTGGTCTTCAGTGTTCGTTTGCTTATATGGAATGGTCTCATTTGCCTCTTGTATTTTCTGAAATAATTCATTTTTACACATTATGTATAACTATTTGGGGTGTAACGATTCGTTTTAACAACGATTCGATTTGTATCACGATTCGTGGTTGTTGAGACGATTCAAGATGCATACGATCCGAAACGATTCACTGAATTGAAATTGAGTGTGACTGAAATAAATTTCCTAGATTCCTGTTGTTTCTTGTAATTCAATTCGATTAAATTCATTTTATTTTGTATAGCCCAAAATCGCAAATTACAAATTTGCCTCGGAGGGCTTTACAGTCTGTACACATGCAACATCCTCCGTCCCAAGACCCTCACATCGTCACAGGAAAAACTCCCCAAAAAATGAAAAAACCCTTCCAGGGAAAAAAGGGAAGAAACCTTAGGGAGAACGTCAGAGGAGGGATCCCTCTCCCGGGATGGACAGACTGCAATGGATGTCATGTGTACAGAATGACTCATACAGATGTAGAATACATTCAATTTCTATAACAGAAATTAATCAAAGAATTCCAAGTAGCCGGCCAGATGTATGACAGGACCACTGCAGGGGCCACCACCGTCAGATAGAACCACCATCCACAGAAGACTGTGGGGAGGGAAAGCAAAGATTTTAAGAAAGGGCAATAGTGATATGAATCATATTTAAAATTATGATTATGAGAGAGAGGAGTTCGGTGTGTCCTAAAAAGTCCCCCGGCAGTTTAAGCCTATAGCAGCGTAACTAAGAGCTGGTCCAGGCAAACCTAAGCCAGCCCTAAATATAAGCGGTTGATACCTGATTCCATATAATGGAATCAGGTATCAATTAATTATGAATATAAATAAACAATAAACAACAATGAATGGCAAATGCATTTTATTTGAATAAAGTGCAAACACTGCTGTAGCAGTGTAGCAGAAAAAAACCTTGTATTAGTGATATACACAAAAAACACCCCTGCCATAATGGTTTCCCCCTACCAACCCCCGCAAAACCCCTCTATTTCAACCCGTGTGGAACATCCCCTCGGCTTTGCCCGTGTAACCCGGAAGTTGAATTGGGGCTCGGGGCGGCGGGACCTGCATACTGCGTGAGCACGTCACGCGAAAGCCTTTATCATTAAAAGTGCTAAGAAAAAACATCCATATAAAGTCTGACGTGCTTAAATCCAATGGGTCTTTCCTAGTATCGATACAATTGATTTATTCAATTTTAAAACAATGTTAGATCGATATATGTCGTCCATAAGGCCAACTCGGCCGCTATAAGAAAAGAAATTACTAGGGCTGTCAATAAATTTAAAAAAGTACATTATATAGAATGGTACGGAAGGGACAAACTGGTTTGAACCAACTTTCAAGAGCAAGAGGAGGTTATAAAAGAGGTCTGACAGCAGACTAGGGTTGCCAACTCTCCCAACCCCAAATCAGGGACACTTTCGCGGGCTGACCGGGAGGAGGGGTGGGAGGTGGCGGTTGGCGAGCGGGCCTCCGCAAGAGCCGGCGGGCCACATTCGGTTCTCGTCCGCAGGCCGCACGAAGTGTGCCGGGGGGCTGTGATTGGAAAACGGGACCGAAACAGATCAGATCAAACAGATCAAAATTGCCCATCATGCGGGATGTCCCGGGTAATACTGCAGACAGACTCTTGGAGGGATCGCTTTTGATCCGTGTTTCAGGTCTCCAGAATTGTTGTCCAGAGAATTGTTCACGTACTCTTTTTCTCTTCTTAATAAATGTTAATTTTTTTAACTGTAATTGAGTGACGTATCGGATTCAAAAACTCGGAGGGAACGGAAATCCTGACAGTCCTCATGCACTTTGCTCTCAACTGTCCATCATTTGATCGCTATGTTTGAAGTGCCAACAATCACCCCACATTTAGCCTGGATGTATTCAAACAACGGTCTTTTGAGGACACAGTGGCGGTCCTCTGCAGACTGTGTGCCGCGTGTGTGTGTCGTTACCATATGACCGAACCGAGAAGGATTGACACCGTCAGACTTACCTTGTGCTGTCTTTCTCTAGCCTCAGTACCGAAGTCCCACTTCGTCTCCCGATTGACGCTTCTTGGTCGACGGCACCTCCGCACCCGCCAAGATACTGCACCTTTTGTGTTGTACAAATAAATTCACCTTATTTGTGTTTTCAAGACGCCTCTCCTGGGTGTTCTGCACTTGAGTTCTCACCCACCTATCCCCAGCTTTACAACAAAAAAGCTCTCTCTATCTTGAGCTACGGTCTTGCTTTCTCCGATGTCACTCACTGCAGATTGCAGCAGTTTTGTTTCCGCGGTCATGACCGGAAGTAAACCCGAAATAAACCATGTTACGTTAACTACGTCCAAACTAATCTCGGCCACATTAGTCGCATACAATAAAGCGTGTATGCTGACCGCCCCAGAAAAAAACCAAACAAAGGAACTACGCACGGCGGACAGCTCTAAGGAAATCCAAGTAAACCTTAAGACTTCAGTGTAACCCTTTTCTTTTGAAATATGCTGTCTAAATGATGACTGCCTTAAGGAAAACTGTCAGCAACGGTAGATTGGAAGATCAGAAAAACGCGTATGACAGTGTGAAAACAAGTTTTACTTCCATTCCGAATGGATGTGGTGAAGGAACACCTGTTCGTCGTACCATTGGCTCCCTCTCCCCCTCCTCTCTGGCCTGCTGTGTTCTATCAGCTCTCCCCTCTTCTGACTCTTTCGCCCTCTTGCATCCGAACGCTGCCGCAGAGACTCTCCTCTCTCGAATCCCCTCTTCTTCCCTTTCTGTCCAAAAGTCGAACGTGCGATCTTTAACCATCTCCCCTCATATCTCCACTTTAACAACTGTCTTGACCCCCACCAGTCAGGCTTCAGGGCGGGCCACTCCACAGAGACTCTCTCCATGCTGTTTCAGAGCAACTCCACCCTGCTGGAGCTCTGCTGCAACTTGCGCAACCTATGGATATCCGATAATCAATCCAAGTCATCTGACCCATATATTAAGCAGCTGTCTAGATCATGTTTTTTATGTATCAGAAATATCATCAAACTCATACGTGTGGTCTCAACTGCTGAACTTGAGATCAATAAATATGCATTTCTCTCACCGTGCAGATTATTGTAATTGCCTTTTCTCATCACTGCTCTGAACCATCTGCAGTTCATTTACTCACCAAGGCAAATTGACAGTCTCACCTCACCTCCATGCTCCGGTCTATCCACTGGCTCCCAGTAGCTTTAAGGATACATTTAAAAATGCTCAGTCCACGTACGCAGCTCTACGCGGTGAGGCCCCCACCTGCATAGCTGATTCACGCACCCGCTTGCACTCTGGGGTCTAATCCCTACCTCGTATGCGCCTTAAGACCTGTGCTGATTAAGCTTTTGCAAAAATGTTTGTGGCTTAAACTTTGTTTTGTATTGAGTATTCTCTCATGTGTCTGTTATTTATTACTCTTTTCATGTCGAATTCCTGCCCTGCAAAGAACTTGGTGATCTTGGTCTGTGAAAGGCACTCTATAAATACATTCTACTTACTTTAAAAGTTGTAGCACGCATTATGGAAACTGTTCCCTCCAAGTCGGTGTGAGTGCTCCACTTTGCTTCCACAGTTCAAAATACAAAAGTACAATACAAAATCATCTGGCCATTGTTCATTTAATTGCTTCACGGTGTGAATGCGCTTTCTTTTGTGCGCCCCCACTGAGTGGATATTTTGCATTTTACACTAATAAATACAATAATCCAAAAACATGCAATCTTCTACTTGAATTACCACGAGAGCTTGACAGCACTTGATGCTAATTTCTGTGGTAATGAGAATTGGGAGAAGAGGATAGACAAATACAAATCCAATGATTATATTTCTATATTTCCTGTCCGCAACAATATGTTAACCACTTGGGAATTGTGTCAAGAGGGAGAAGCGCATTCAATTAAGAGAGAATCCAGACATTTTTCAAAAGAAAATATTTTTCAGAAGAAAAGAAAATGTCATAAATATATATTAAATAAAATATATATTGTTCCTTCTCTACCAATTGGTCCGGTGGTTGGGGACCCCAGCTCCATTTGGTCCCTTTAAATCCTCTTTTGACTTTTTTGGTAGTTCAAGCTTGTCAATACGTTGACGTCTTCATTATACTTCTTTCATTATACCTCTTCAATCATCGTCATTTTCTAGAATTAACTTAATGAAACAATGATAAATTATTCTTTATTTTTAACATTTTTTTTAAATATCTCGTTTAGGCTTCATTAGTGATTATAATACGGGTAGATAAAATGCAGCGTTCTGATTGGTTGAGAGTGAGTCACGGGGGAGCATTATTTAAGCAAAAAGGTACAAGAGGCTGTACTTTATCGTCCTATGTGTTGTTAGGCAACCCTCAAACTGTTGCACTATTAAAGATAAAGTATTGCCTCAAGTACCTTTTTATAATACTATTTATAATGTCGCTGGGGGCGACATGGTAAATAGTTGCCTTTCAGCAAAAAATAATTGTAGCCACCAAACGCTGTGAATCTAACTTAAGTAGTCTGGAGGAAAAAGAGTCCCTGTACGTGTAAACAGCACCATCTCACATCACTCAATAGGGCGTCTGAATGGTTCATGTTTATACTTCTCATCCAACCAATCAAACTCACTCTGTCCGGATGGCGCGATTTATCTGGAAAGGTTTTTGTGTGAATGTTTTTGAACGATGACAAAGAAGCCAAAATGAAAGTGGAGTAACGAGGCTATTTTTAAAATGTAAGGAGTAGAAAGTACAGATATTTGTGTGAAAATGTAAGGAGTAAAAGTAAAAAGATGACAGAACAATAAATACTTGAGTAAAGTAAAGGTACCGAAAATTTCTACTTAAGTACAGTAACGAAGTATTTGTACTTCGTTACTTGACAACCCTGCTCAACAGACACAGCTCTGAATATGTGTGTGTGTGAGCTCAGCTTCAACAGACCTTCATCCTTTCACTCGGATGAGTTCACACGACTGCAGGTGCCGCATATAAACACACGCACGCATGCACACACAGCCTCCCGCGGTGTGCAGCAGCAGGTGGGCTACTGTGTTGTCAGAAGTGATCTTGCGATGCTGGTGTTGGATATTCACTCAGACATCCTCTTTGTCGCCTTAGATCACAACAGGAGACGCCTGGGACGTTTTTTGGAATGTGTCACTTCAGCGCTGCACTTTCTCACCCAGAAGTGTCCCCGCTCATCTTAAGATGGAAATAACATACATACATACTAGGGGTGTAACGATTCAGCTGTTACACCGATGTATCGATTTATATTCCTTCGATCCAACTACATCGATCTGTGCTCGGCGAGTTGGCCTTATGGACGGCATATATCGATCAAAGATCGATTTAAAATGTAATAAATGGATTGTATCGATACTAGGAAATAACCCGTTGGATTTAAGCACGTCAGACATTTTTCTTGGCTTCTTGGCTTTCTTTTAATGATAACGGCTGTCGCGGACTGAGCCGTGACGTGCTCACGCAGTATGCAGGTCCCGCTGTCCCGAGCGCCGATTCAACTTCCGGGTTTCACGGGCAAATCCGAGGGGATGTTCCACAAGGGTTGAATTAGCGGGGGGGTTTTCGGGTTTTTTTTTTCTGCTACACTGCTACAGCAGTGTTTGCACTTTATTCAAATAAAATGTTAATGCATTTGCCATTCATTGTTGTTTACTTCTTTATTTTTATTCATAATTAATTGATACCTGATCTAGGAAATTTATTTCAGTCACACTGGTTGAATTTTTGGCTAAAACGTTACTGAATCGATTTCAAGTCATTGAATCGTTTCGGATCGTATCGTTCTAAATCAACCAATATCGTCCTTGAATCGTATCGACAACCACAAATCGTGATCGAATCGTTGTTAAAAACGAATCGTTACACCCCTGATACATACAGATTTTACACAGAGGGTCACACCAAAGTGGATGTATAATATAAAGAGTACAAATGTGCATAAAAGTCCTTCTTTCAGCCTGTGTGCCCACTAACCACTCTTTATGTGCTGGACAGAATGAACCATGGTGCTTTTACAACACAAGGACAACCCAGTGTGTCACTAAGTTAATAGAGCTTCACCCACCTGAGGGGACTGGCAGATAGAGCAACGGTTATATCCTCAATTCCATCATAGACTATTGACGTCCATGTGGTGGAGAGTGGCAGAGAGTTAAAAAACGAAATTCAAAACAGATGTTGTCCTTACGTCGCCATTTGTTTCTTAAACATTATCACTTTACATGTTTTTGGTTGTCATTTACTTTAAAGGGCCCATATTTGGATTATTTTTCAACAAGTTAAAACAGGTCTTTGAGTTCCAGAAAACATGTTTCTGAAGTTGTTTGCTGCAAATAGCGTGTAGGAAACGATTGTTACCGCCCTCTCCTCCCCTTTCAGAGTGGCTGTTTTCTGCTGCTCATTACATATTCATGATCTGCAGCTCATTTGGCCACGCCCACAGCCTGTAGAATCTTTGCTCACGCCCCCCTGACTGTTACCGCCACTCAGTGTTGCCAACTTAGCGACTTTTCAGACCCATCCAGCGACACATTTAGCTACTTTTCCTGACGTTATTGGCGACTTTGAGACTTTTGGAGACGTGAAAAGAACGAATCGTTGCAACGCTTCTTCCCAACGAGCAGCGGGTGCTGTCATGAACCTCACCCCCGTCCCAAAGCACCGACAAGCGGCCGAGTCCTCGCGCAGCAGTCCCTTCCAGCTGCAGTCAGTGCAGGAGATGATTACGGCTCCACGTCGAGACTGCAAATCAATCGCGCATGCGCGAATGCAAATGGAAAATGATCTTTGTCGAAAAGAAAAAAAGTGAAAATTGGATATTAGCCAGTGTTTAGCCCGTGAAAGCTAATGCTAGGCTAGTCTAGCTACCGATAGCTAACGGGTTACTGCTGTAGCTGGTGGGTGGAGACACTGTACGTAGCTCTGAGGGGGTGGGAATATTCAAATATCCAGGTTTGTGACGTAGAAAACCTTGACTTTTTTGAACAGCGGGTTCAGAGGCTGAAGGGGGATCAATTCAGAAACCCGTATCTCACTCCAAACAGCATGGATGGATTTTCTTCCAAGTTTGTATGCGTGTGGAAGCACCAGAGACACAATAACACCCCAAAACCCAGAAAAAGGGATTTTTCCATAATATGGGCCCTTTAACCAACAATGTCAATCATGTCTCTACAACTAACAGAAAATGATTTTCCCTCAAAAAAGGTCATTTTTGCCATTTTGTTGTAATGGAAATGCATTAGTAGACAAAGATGACCCTTGGTCTAAATCATGAACACGTTATTCATGGATTCAGAGATAGATGGCAAACGGAGTTGGTCTGAGAGCTCAGGATGAGGACAGGCTGGAAATCTCAGATGGTGAGCGCTCAGGCAGCACCGGCCGGATTACTGTGATCATCAAATTCTCTTATGTAACACATTGTATTGCGAACGACAGCCACCACTAGATGTTACGCAATCCACTGACCTGGCAAGGAAGAGCCATGCCTGCACATTCACACACATAGATGTTATAGTTGTGACAATTTGGAAAAGATTATACTGCTGCTCTTCATGTAAAGTGACTGCACCGAGCACACTCTGGTTTTATTTTTTTGTGCCGAGAACAGTACTTGAATTATAAAACCAAAATGGAGACAGACAAAAAACAAGAGGGAAAAAATGCAAGCGCCAACTCACACGGTTAGTGCACATAATTAGCTGCTTATATTTAACTTAGTTTACACTGGAAAAACTTTACAGACGGGGAGCTTTATGCATCAAACCTGTGTGACTTAAACATATGGTTCCGATTGATTGATTGATTGAATGCCGTAAATGTAAGGTTGCGCAGAATCTTCCTTTAGTGCATTACAGCTCTCTAGAGCAGTGATTCTCAAAGTGTGGTACCCCGCACTAGTGGTACGCGGGGCTCCCTCTAGTGGTACGCCAAAGAATCCCTGAAATAAATATAAATAAAAAAGAATTTAAATTTAAAAATATATTTTAGTGCAGTCTTACTGTTGAAACTGTGTAAAATGTTACAATGGCTGACAATATTAAATATACTTCTTTAG
Source organism: Apeltes quadracus (assembly GCA_021346845.1). Taxonomy (NCBI): domain Eukaryota; kingdom Metazoa; phylum Chordata; class Actinopteri; order Perciformes; family Gasterosteidae; genus Apeltes; species Apeltes quadracus. Next base: position 16,255,081 of record CM037931.1, on the reverse strand, counting down.
GAATAAAACCTCTGCCTTGTTTTTGATGAATACTTAGGCGTACTACGCTACTGTATAGTGTTGGTCATCATGGTGGTACTTGGAGAGCCAAGAGTTTTCTGAGGTGGTACTTGGTGTAAAAAGTTTGAGAACTACTGCTCTAGAGCACAGAATAAGCACAGGATTATTTCAGTAATTACAGACTGCCTTTCTTTCTCATTCGTCCAAAGAACCTACACCAGAGTGTTGCACTGGATCAGGGGTCGGGAACCTATGGCTCTTTCGGTGACGCCGCCGAGTTGAAAAAAGAACGTGTGTGACACACGCATTTCAACCCGGGCACATGCGCACTGTCCCGAGTCGACCATGTCGCCCCCGGTGCATGGCTCTCAATGAAATATATTTAGAAATATTTGGCTTTTATGGCTCTCTCAGTCAAAAAGGTTCCCGACCCATGCACTAGGTGCCATTTAAAGCAAGATTATCTCATGTGACTTGAGTTACACATCCATACAATGGTCCTTTAGTCAATAGAAGTTTTTTTTTCTCCTTTCGTTTGAAAAATTCATAAAATCAGCAATTAGAGGCTTATTTCATCAAAACCACATTCATAAAATCTTAAACCTCTTTTCTGTTTGCTGTGTAGCCTGTGTACAGCCAGGAGCCAGTCCTCTCTGGATCCTTTCACAACGGGGCAGGAAGGCCCCCCCACTCTATGCTGTTGTTTGTCTCTCCCCTCCGAGGCTACTGCCCGCGATTTAAGACAAGTGAAGCCAATGAAGGCATTCCCTGCACCTGTTCGCTGACCCACTCCTCCCCACATCCCTCTGATACCACCAAGGTTGGAAAGAACGCTGTCAGATTGATCTCATTGAACATATTGAACATTGTATCTGTGGATGGAATTGCTCTGGTATCCGTGTTCTTTAACTAACAGATAAGCAGACCTTAAAAAACGGCCTCTTTTCATCTACGTATAAAGTCTGGAACTTTCTGTCTCAAAGTGATGCAGAAAAAGAGTTCATGCGTTTGTTATTGTCAGGCTGCTCTTCTAAGTCTCTTAAGCCTTTTCAGTTGATTCAGAATGCTGCAGCATGTGTAATAAAGAGAACAAAGAAAAGGGATCACATTACTCCTGTAGCGCCATTGGCTCCCTGTTCAATCAAAAATAGAATTTACAGTACCGTCTCATCTTACATCTCATACATTTGTCAACGGTTTAACATCTTTCAACCTTTTGGATTGGACCTGAGGGTCACAGAACCCGGGACTGTTTATTAATCATGTGGGCAGAAGTTAAACCCTAAAACTGAAATATGAAATTAACCAAAGATTATGCTTAAGGTAAATAATCAAATTTGCTGGGGCGTGAGCTGTGTGGGAGGAAATAATTACTTAAAGAAAATTAGGGATTTTAAATAAGGTCCTTTATTACAAGGTAATCTAAAAAGGCCTTATTAGAAACACTCGACTAAAGAAAAATTGGACTAACACAGAGACACCCATTCACACACTTATGGGCAATTTTTCCCAGAGTTCCCAATCAAGCCAGTCCCAGAGCATGTCTTTGGAAACTTCAGAAACGTCCATCAGGTTATCAGGTGTAGGACTTTCCTTGTATGCTTCTGCATACTACATACAATGACTTAATTGACCTCTAAAGGCTCAGACCAGCACCAGAAGCTGACAAGCGTTTTCACATTTCACACTGAGCTGAGAATAAATAAATTTGGTTTTATTTTTAGTGGAACGAAACTGTTGAGGTCCACTATAAAATACCAGGATGTCACTCCGGATGGGATTTCAATGACAGGAACAATTGTGGCTGTAAATATTCCTTATGTGGGGGGAAGAAAAAAAGCAATGTTAAAATCCACCCACCTCTTCCAGGAAAATACATTCAAACCTTCAACGTGAAGAGCATCACATGTTCAGAGTCACAGCACGCATTCCTGCAAAGACGGGCGGAGTCTCCTGGATGTGTCGGTGTGACGTGATCGGTCCTTATTGGGGGTTACTAGGCACCCCATTGGTCACAGTCAGTTTGCTCCACCTCCTCTGACTGAGAAGTTCACGGTTCTGTTGAACTTTCACCCGAACGTCAAACACCTCCTGTATGGCTTTCTTAAAGCAGTGGAAGTTGTAGTCGATCAGTCCTGTGACAGACAGAGAGAAAAAGTGACCGTTACACTTCCTGAAGACTCCAACTGTGTAGACAGAGCACCTCATCTAACAGACTAGATATCGCCAATGACCACGAGTGAGGCTGAAGCTTTTGGTTGGGACTGAAAGATGTTCATGGTCCCCAGAGGATAACCCTTACTGACCTTGTGATCCTCGGACTCCTCACAATCATAGTAATTAATACGTGAGGAAATGAGTACATAAAGCGTGTCAAATAACCTTCTGATGGGGACAAATCACTATGTGGGTTTACAGTATATACGGCACGCGCCTATCTGCCCAAATCATTTTCATGAACACATTTTTGGCAACAAATCGCCACTCTGTTGCTGAATCTCCCCTCATTAGATCTCCAAAGCTGTATTTAATGCTGAGAGGCTTTGCTGGGGGAGGAGGGGTCTGCAATGCCAATCATTGCAACCTTCTCACTGGATTTAGAGATGTTTTTTAATGCGTGCTGCTGGCTCCTTTCACTGGGAAGGATTTGGCAACATTGGTTGTGTTTCTCTGTTGGATGATTTTTTTTTACTTTTTAGTCTTTTTGGACCAAATCAGAATTGTTGATTGTTTAAGTAGCAAAGGGTTGTTGTTTTTATCGTATTGTATTTTGGTTTCTGAGCTTGAAATTTGCTTCTATATTTTGTATGTTAAAATAGTAAAGATAGAGTATATCATAGTGACACATATATATATATATCTCCTTAAACTGCTGTTGGTTTGTACCCGAGCAAGTAGAACTAGTGAAGCACTGACAGCAAACAAAAGTACATGCGCTTGATGAGGAGCAAGTCGTTGAAGTATAAGCTGTTGGGATAATGTTGGTATTTGCTGCCTGGGAGTGAACACTAGCTGTGTGTGTTATTCGCTAGGCTGCATCCTTGTACCCTGCAGCCTTCAGCAGCCTTCTGGTCTACCTGGGCTGGACCGAGCCGTCTCTGAAATGGGACTTGCTGCTTGCGTCATCGGCTTTACCTACACTGCTCCCGTTGCCTAGCAACCTGCTGCGCTTTACAGTAAAAGTCAAACAAATTGCAAAGTACAGATAAATTAAATGAAATAAGAACATTATCTCTTTGAGGAAGCTATGCATGATATATTTCAGACTGAGAGAAGAACTTGCTTTGGTTATTTTAAGTTAGGCTATGTACCTTTAGCTAAAAGTAATAATCCAATCTCAAGGCACAGGACATTCCCTCAATCCTGTCAATAAAAAGAACAACAGCAAACACATTTATTTACTTGTATACAAGGACTCCTTTTTTTCTACTGCATAGGATATTACAGAATACGTCCAACAGCTACAGTAGCTGGATGTCCCCACACACATGGTTCTCCTTCAGCTTGATGCTGCTTCCTCCTGCCCGCACCATCATTATAAAGCACTCTGTGTAATGACAAGAGAATTTACACAAACCCACTGGGGGGCGCTTCCCTTTGTCCGTTCCACAGGGACAAAATAATGTGCACAGACGATATTCCAGCTGTGAGTCGACATGAGGAGCGTTTATTTATTTTGTATTCTAGGCAATTCCACTCTGTTAATAAGCGTTCGGTTGTGCAGGCTGAGAGCGGAACACATCCTCCTATTTGCTATCACCAGCATTTTAAAATGAATTGATTTAAGTTCATATGGTTTTAGTAGCCTTCTTGTCCGTCAGCCATTAGCTTTGCCAACCTGCTCTCATATACCATCCCACCGTTTAGTCGCCATTGACAGTCTGTATCAGGAGGTAATCCCACTTCTAGGTCAACTCAATGTAGACGTGTCTGAAGACTTTTTTCATATAGAAGTCAATGGGGGAATTATTCTTCACGGTAGCTTCTCAACATAGCATGTTATAGTTAATGGGCCGTCGTCTTCTCAATGAGCAGTCAAACAGAGCTGATCCATGTTTTAAGGCGGAGCTACTGTGCTTGACTTCTCACTGGTTGCCATTACAATGCCAAACTAAAGGCTTCAAGACCTTAGACCACAAACCATGAGTGATGCTGTGACAACTGCCTCCCATTCTTAAATCCAGTCTAGGTCCGGCAAGCAGAAAGCACCAGGCTTTCAGCTACTTCCACTGGACTTCACTGTTGGGTGTGTCCTTTGTTCAATTTTAAGATTTGGATGTTTCTTTCTGAAGTTCCCCATGAAGTCGTAGTTGACCTCTTTATATACACAAACAGGTTTTCAAATAGAGCTCTTAATCTTTGGTGCTCCTCAAGGAATCGGGAGAGTTTCATGCTAATGCTAGCCACAGGAGCATAAACTAACGGGCCCTTTGCTTCCCCAAACAGGGCTCCCTCCTCTGCTCCATGCCGTTTTACCTTTTCTCTCAAAGCTTTCCTTACGGACGAAGCAGACGATTGCAAGGAACTTGGTGACCTCCTTCAGGTACATGACCGTGGTGTTGTTCAAGTGGATGATGGCCATGGACTCCTCGTCGTAGGGTAAACCAGCTTCGCTGTCCGTCAGGCTGGTGCAAGGGACACAGGAAAACACACTTGCCTGAATTCTGGTAAGGACAAAGACATTGTGTCTCTGGCTGAGGCTTCAGGAAACTGTCCTGGCATTTTAGTATTCAAGCCCACACATTTCTTTATGATGGGGAGTGTGAGGATACAAAAAGGCCTATTCTACAGGAGCTGAAATTCATCATTTTTGGTGATATAGACTGGGTGGAAGGAGATTCTCTATTTCTCAAAATATGACACTATTCATAGCGTATTTCACTTTAGAACTGTACTTGGTTCTGTAAGTTATTAACTCCTTTTTGGATTCGCCACTGACCAGGGCAAAGTGAAAGGTACGCTGGTCTTTGCTCTGGAGGGTTTGACCTCACAGTTTCAAGGAAGAGAAGAGTCTGAGAATGTAAACAGCAGGTGAGTGGGAGGAATCCTTGATCATTTCAAGTGTGGAGTTCTGTTTTCTGCTGTGGGGTACGCATGGCAAATATAAGCGGTTTACATCTTCGCCTGTTTTCAGAGGCAACAACCGAATGTCGGGATGTAGGTGGGTGCTACACCCAGTCCAACCAAAACAGCGTGTTCAGTAGAACTCTAGACTCGTGTGCTGTTCTTATACAACACTTTAACCTCCCATTGCTTGCTATATGCCTTCCGCAGTACACAAACTTAAAGGAACCAAACAAGTGTTTTTTTCGGTTCCCTTTCCTGCCATTGGGAGGCCTTACGTTCTCCCTGCAGTGAAAAGGGACTAGGGTCAAAACTATTTTGATTTAAAAATAACAGTAAAACGTACGTAAAATAACCTCATCTTATAAGGAAAAGCCTAAAAGATGTTCCACTCAGACAGTAAATCATTGTCATGGTGACGTGACATGTTGTCACGTTTTGGCTCCACTTCCTGTCTTGTTTTGTAGTTTCACGTTTCACTCAAATTCAGTTTGTCATTACATTTGCATTGTGTTGATTTTAATTGATGCCCAGTGGTGCCGCAACGTGATGAGCAAAAGCAGTAAAAAGCCGCCGATCATTCAGCACCAGCTGCGTGTGGCTAAACGGAGAACCACACTGGCCATTGAGCATGAAGTAGAACCTCAGTGGTTCAGAATCGACAAAACCGAAGCAATCAGGCTTTATTGGTACCATGACGCCGCTTATCAACTTTGTCAACCAGGCTTTGATCCTCAAACTCTGATTACTCCGCGCGCGCACATAAAAGAGTGACGTCGGCACCGAACAACCAATCACGTTCGATAGAGAGAAATATATTTTTCTGTGGAGAAGAAATTATTCTTCAGAAATATGAAGAATGTAAAATGTTTTCCAGCACGCAGTAACACCGTCTCTGCTGCCAAAGCAAGAGAACAATATTAAAGGAACATTGCTGAGAGCGTTAATGCGTAAGTTAAAAATAAGATAATTGATGCCCAGTGGTGCTGCAATATATATATATATATATATATATGTATATATATATATGTATATATATATATGTATATATATATATATATATATATATATATATATATATATATATATATTACACATTACACAAACCATTTGCGGCTCAACAAGTTCGTTCGATAAGTTATTATCGGAATATCTGTATCTTTCATACACGGAAGTATCAGGAAAGTCAAGGGGATTTAGTCCCTAAAACTCTACGAAGTGCTCTTCTAACAATCTGCGCTGAGATGTCCTCAGGATTTGGAAGAAAAGGTGAAGCCGCAATGATGCAACAGAGAACAGAAGCTAGGAATTAACTACGTCAGCTGTTTCTTTGCTCACCGCTGATTGGTCAAACTTCTGACTGAGAGCTCGGATCCAGAACATAACCTGCCCCGGAGCAGGTGAGCCGTGCAGCGTGAGTTACCATGGCAACGAATACCGATTGAAGCCGAGCCACTTTCGTGGTACCGTAAACCCGGGGTTGGTGGAAAGTAAGCTGAAACTTAGCTGGCTACCACCTGAACCAGCTTCATGGTACAGGACCAGGTCACATGGTACAGGCCTCAGGTCTCACGAGAACAATATTGATACACTGCAATAATATATTATTGCTTATTTGCTGATACTTTTTTGAAAACATATTTTTTACCCATTCACTTGTTAGCGCTGCAAATCCTGTAGGTTTCTCTACCGTGGGACTAATAAAGGATTATTTTATCTTATCACCTTATGACTAAAGTAGCTTAGTGAAAGCATACTCTAAACACCATGTGGTATTTTCCTAAATCCTCATGAACTTTCCTTCCACACCTTTCCTTGACCCAAAGATGTTTTTTCAGGTTTAAGGTGGTTACATCAAGATCCATGTCTGACCCTTTGTGTTTAGTTATGCCATGTGCTCTGTGTTTATTTCCTTAGGCCTGGCTCCCTCCTGACTCCTCCCATGGGCTCAGCCTGATTGGTGCACATGCAAGTGTATATACCGAGGATATCGACCCTGGTCCTGCAGGCCTTGGTTGGTAGTCCGTATCGTCTTAATCACCGTCCTGTAAGTTCTCCTTTGACTGTCCATGGTAAAATCAATCAAGATCATTCTTGGGGTTAGTACAGGGGTCGGGAACCTATGGCTTTCGGTGACTCCATAAGGCTCTTCTGACAGCACAAAGTAAAAAAAAATTGTACGCGCATGCGCCACACCTTGTATTTCTAACGCAGAGAAATTGACTTTCGAGCCGCCTAGTAACAGTTGTGCCCCCGAACTCCCCGTCGGCCGTAGCGTGTTGCCCTGAGTCGACCATATCGTCGGGAGGAAGAAGTCCCCTTGACCATTTCTATATACTCCAGGCAGCACATTTCCTTCTGTCTGTGACAGGATGACAATGACTCGTCATCAACGCTTGGTCAAGAGAAGGCGGAGAGGAGCAGCAGTCTCCAGGGCTAAAAGCTACAGCAGGTTGGATTTCTAGAAGCAAATGATTCGACACAAATTTCTAGGAACCAACCTAAAAAAACTTAATTATATAATAACAATTATTATTATTGTTGTTATTATTAATTTATTGAAATCCAATCAGTTGTTTGTTTTGGGTCCATAAAGCTTTAGTTTAGCGGATGATGTTGTCAGTCAGGAGGTTTGAGGGAATATGGAGGACAGCATGTACACAGCAGCAATATGTTATTTCAGTGATGTTTGAGGAGACCCGGCTCCAACACGTCTACAGTGAGTGACAATAGACATCAATCTTCAGCTTTGTGTGAACACGGCACTAGACAAGCTACCATTACATTGATAATTATCTCTATGATTGGTCCAGCTGTGTGAAATGTAGCATTGTTACTCCTCTCGCAGTTGCAGAGTAGAAAATGCATCATCGTCAGTTGGTGGTGGTGTCCCCAAAGGAGAAGATGGGGGCTGAGCCACTGCAGGAGGATCTACACTGGTAAAAACCAACGACGTATCCGTGCCTAAACAGCTCCTCAAAATTCATTTGTAATGTATACGTCACGCTCTCTGCTGTACACACACTTTTCTGTCCTTCCTGACGGATCAATTTATTCCCACACGAAAGTCCCAAAGAAGAATGACAAACATTTAGCCATATAATTATGTATCTAAACCCTACTGTTCGCTTCTCTACAGTGATAGGGTTATTGTTTAGTGGTATTGTCACAAGCGCACATGTGACCCTCATCACACAGTTAAGACGGAGGCACCTTCGCACCTTCCTGGAAGCTGTTCTGGGACAGAGATTAGAACCTAATTATACTTCCATCTGGAGTGATAATTGAGGGGAGACCAGAGGTAATGGTGAGGAAAAGGGACAGTGGGACTATTATTACATCCAGTGAGGCCGTTCAACGACTGCGCGTACGTCCCCATGAGGAGGAAAATGTTGTATTCTCTTCCATCAAAGGAAATCCAAGTTCTCTGAAGCGCTTTGAACAGTCTTTGATCCCTCCACACATCTTACAGCGGTACCTGAAGGCTTTCAGCGACTCACATCCTGTTTCCTTAGAATGTGGCGGTTAAAGAAAGAAGAGTAGCTGATATACATTCGGACCACAGATGAGGGACGTAGATGTGGCATCCGTCTCTGATAGGGTAGCAGCCGGTCAATCACAAGGTAGCCTCTTACCTAAGCATAATCTGCTTTATGGACCATGATTTACTAAATAAATTGTTCTGTATTAAAGACTTGAAACTAGAGACCATGAACTCATGTTTACAATGTTTACTGAGGGAATAAATCAAGAAAGAAGTAGAGCCATTTCCTTATTGTATTCCATACGAGCATTAGTCGCCCCCCGTTGGTCCGTAGACAGGATGCAGCTTTTACGACTCTTCCACGTTGGTCATAATCCCCAGAGCTGGAGTTTTCCTCCTGAGCAGAACACTCGCTGACCGTAGTGGCCGAGATATTTATTCCTTTTTTTTTGGAAGCAAACCCAAATCCCATGAGCCTGCTGATGACTGTTCTGCTATTCCAGGCTGACAAGCAGCAACGTTACCATGACAAGCGGCAGGGGGTCTGGCTATGTAATTACACTCCCAGAGAGACTAATGTAGCACAGCTGCTAGCTCAGCGCCAACACAGCTACCCAAATGGAGCGACAACAGCCGAGTCTCAGGCCATAGGTTCCCGAACCCTGGTCTGACAGAAGCCTGTTAAACTGGTTGGCCCTCAGGGCATCCTGCCGGAGAGGCGTTATTTGAACCCAAACCATGATGTTTTCCTGAAATCAGACAGGTTAGTTGCTTCTTCTTTGTTGAATTCGCTACAGTCCCAGTGTGAAGGACTATTTGAGCAGCGTACAGTTACAAGGGACTATTGTATTGAAAAGGGAGCGGACTTGCACGTGATCTAAGAAGGGGGAATGCATAGTAACACCACCCATTGGTTGGTGGACTGATGGCCTTATGCAACAAGTGAACAGAAGTGATAATTGAACCAAGGAGGAGTGAAGTCGGGTCACTGCTGTTCAGGTCAATCGGTCATGCTGTTTTGTGACGGTACAGATGTCCATCTGGTTCTTTAGGCTTACCCGTAGATGCAGGAGATGTCGATGACCACATCGATCATATCACAACACAGCTCGTATGTCTGCATGTCCACTGGGCTGCTGTCCGTGGCGATGTAAATCTTACTGACCACGTCGAACAGGAAGGCCTTCTCAATGCCCGAGTTCTGAAGACAGAGGCAGAGACGAAGAGAAGCATCACCTCCTGCTTTCCTTCACAATGCATACACATGTCAGGGAGGGACATGTGGATCCTTTTAGGATTAGCAGCATGTGAAGGCTGCAGCTAGGTGCTTTAAAGCCTGAGCTCTGCTAGTTGAGGAGCTTGTGGAGGCGCTTGAGACGAGGAACCCATTTTGTATCGCCTCTCATTTAGTCTTCTCCAGAAGAAAAAAAATGAACAAAAACCTAATGTCCCTCTGAGTGCCACAGGCATATAAATACCATGGTGGCAAGAGATGCAATGCAACCAGCATTCTGTTACGCAGCACTACCACCTAGTGGTTGGACATTGTACTGCCATTTGTGGAAAACCAACTTGATTAGATGTGCTGCTATGTTTCTATAGAGACTTAACTAGAAACGGTGTACATTTTTAATTGATTAAGCAGCAAGACTTGGTTGGAAGGTTCAGTCATCCTGGTTGCAGTACTCACAGATATGAAGATGTTGAGCAGGTTTTCCAGCGTGGGCAGCTGTGGAATAAGCTTCTGGACCACTTTGCTGAAAGCCTCAAATATGGAGTGATCGTATATACTGGTTAAGTAGAAGCTGTAGATATCAGGGAGAAAGCACTGAGTCAGAACGGATTCCTGTTATAAACTGCTACTCACAAGAGTAGCATCTCAGGTTCATCGCACACGTAGTTTACAGTCCCAACATCTGCAACTCTGAGGTGAGGTCAATTGATGCAGTGGCTTTAAACCACGTTAGACGAGAAGCCGCTAGGATAATTCAGGCAGTGTAAAGTGCCTTAGGCATTAAGGAGCAGGTTCAAAATGGCAGCACACCTATAATGCGCCGCAGAAATAGTAGGTTTGGAATGTGCAATGTTGGACTTTATTAATTTATGAAGTTATTAAAGCCCTTTCTGATAAAAAAATTGCTGCTGCTTTATGTGACTTTTTGATGAAGAGGTAGAGGAAGAATCGAGGGGGTAATAACAAGGCCAGAAAAGATTCACACCTCTAGTAGTTCTATTATCATTCAAAGGCTAAGCATCTGCTATAGTGGCTCTATAGCACTCCAATAATATTCCTACTGAAACATTGTGGATGCTTAAACCGCTTCCCTGTATTATTTTAGCTTTTAGTATCAGTCTATAACATATTATGGGATGTCTCCGCATGGAATCAACACCGGCACGGCGCATTCATTCAGGTTCCAGCAGAGGTGTCCAGTCAGCATGCCGTACATATTATACAGCAGAATGAAGACACACATCATAACATCGAGTGAGTAAAGAGCATTGAAGCGTTCTACGAGCGGTTCGATGGTGGAGCCCACCTCAGGTGTATGTGTTCCAAGCCGGCATCCGCGAGGTCATCGCTGGCCCGTTTCTGAATGTCCCGCTGCTTCTCAATCTTGTTGTCGTCTGACAGGCCGTCCACTTTGTGGATGAACACCTCAAAGTTGATCTCCGGGTTGACCTTGTAGGCCCGGGTCACGGTGAGATGCAGCCTGCTCAGGGCCTCCACGTAGTCGTCCTGCCACCACAAAAGGAAGGAGTCACACAGCTTCAGCTCTGTGGTAGGTTCTTGCATCACATCACATCACATATCCTGGTCTGGGAAGGTGTTCAACTATTGTGCAATATTTGTTAGTTATAGTAGTTACTGTACATACATACTATAATGTAATGGTCAATGTCTGTTCATACAATATTTCTTTTCTGTTATATTGCGTTCTTGTATTTGTATCTTTACTGGTGACTCAGTGACACCTAAGGGAGAGTGTGTAAACGCTGGAACTTGGCTGAGGACAGAAAAGGAAAAAGCAAGAAACCCTGAGAACTCTTAAAAGGGGAAACGTAGTGCGCGCCATCAGATAATGAGCCGATGGTTTACGCCAGTGATTAAGTCTTTATCGTGGGTTAGTCTGGGTAAGGACTGGTCGGCAGTCTATTGCTGTGTGGGCGGAGCCTGTGTCGCTGCTGCACTCATACCTTTTTGTTTCTCTCTCTAAACCCCTTATTTCTATCCGTAACCCCCACATACATTTAATATTCTATGGGCTGTGGACTTTACTACAAGGTTAGTACAGATGACGCAGTCAGAGGGCTTCACTTGCATTTTCTTGCAACGTTAAGTGCAGAGGTTGCTTTCTGACTTGTCTTCCATCCATTGTGCACCCATCATGAGAAAGTCCTACTTGTTTCACTAGTGGTCCCCAAACTTTTACTTGTGAGGGCCACAAAATGTATTTCCTCTTCCTGTCGGGGGCCGGGCTGACCGGGAGGGGGGGCGAGCTGAGCGGGGTTATAGCGGTCGCCGGATCTCTGCATGTGCCTGCCCGTGTCCATATGATCGCGCATAAAGTGTGCCGGCCGCATTCGGTACTCCAGCTAATTTACAGTAGCCAAGTTGCGTTAAAGAAAGATTAGTACTGTATTATATTTTATAATTCTTTTTATAACTGTATTTTTCCTTGCACAATGTTGTCCGGACATACTAGGAATGTAAAATTCCTAGTATGTCCATTCATACCCTGGCAACAAATGTTTTCTGATTCTGATTACCAAGCTGGCTAGCTAGTTGGTTGGATACCTAATACTTCGGTGCTTTAATGCTAAACTGGTTACAAAAAATCAGGCGAACAGCAGGCTAGTGGTCTAACGACCCCTTGACCTCACTTCTTGCTGTAGCTAGTCGGCCTCCGTCCTTTATGTTCCTGTTGGATGTGCAGGCTGACCTGTGAGTCGATGACAAAGATTAGCGCTCCGGTGCCTCTGAATATCATTTCATAATCAAAGGTGGGGTCGAAGAAGTCGATCTGGCCAGGGAAGTCCCAGATCTGGAAGCTGACGAAGGAGCTGCTGGACACATCCTCTCTGCAGATTTTGTTGGTGCTCTCTAGGAACAGGGTCTCGTTGGGTGACATTTTATGGAAGACCACCTTCTGGATGGAGGACTTCCCACTCCTCCTCATGCCCATCAACAGTATACGAGGTTTCACCTCTCCATTCAGAGAATCGCTGAAGCCCAACACTACACAGCAAAGGGATAGAGACATTAAATAGCTTCAAGGGTGACTGGTTTCCATTTACTAGACTGCTCATAAGAGGCTGAAGATATGGCGTCAGTAATATCATGATGTGATGGAGTGTTTCTGGGATATGGATATCTATGCTACAGCCATTAAAAACTAAAGGTAAAGTTTACAGCCAAATCCCTTTCCCTTTTTCATTCAACATTTTAGTTCCCATAAATGCTATCAAAAAAGCAAATAACGTATATAACGAGCAGTACTGAACGGGTCTCAGCCTTGCATGTCGGGGGGGCCAGCGGTCAGCCGGACATGCTGTCAAAAGGTGAAAAAAATCTGGTGCCAGCTGGGAATCAAACCCGGGTCTCAGGTGTGCTAGCCGGAGTCCTTATCTTTGAGCTACTGTCTGTGCTGAGGGATCTAACAAAGAACGTCATTGAAATATGTAAGATTACCTCCGTTCAGTCAATGCAGAGACAAGCAGCTAATCACGCCACTTCTGCTGTGCTTTTATCAAGTGGATCATTTCGCTCAACTGGATCATTTCGCTCCAGTGAGGATGTAGACAGAGGTCCAGTCATGTCATTCACAGTGGGAGTGTTGACCAACTTGATTCATTTCTTTTATTCTGCTGATATGAATTTGAAATCGATTGGGTGTAAACTCTCGGAGGAAATCGTTCATTTGTAAATAAAAAAAATGCAACTAATTGCCAAAAAATATTCTGAAAATTTCAGGGTATGTTCTGGGATGCAATCCAAACATGTGATCTCAATTTGGTCATGCCTTGTAGTTTGGAGGATCTGAGTCTTGTGGGAAAAGCCACGCCCCTTTTAGAAGTTAATTGGTCCATAAAATCATAACCAAATGAGATATCAAAAAGCTTTCAACAATAATAGATGGCGGTAAGCCAATAGAGAATCGGACTTAGCGTCTGGGAGGAGTTCGCAAAAACGTGTTTTTCACAAAATTCAAAATGGCGGAAAATCTAGTTAGGTGCATTTGCACAACATGATTGAATTTTTTGTAGAGCATGTCCAAGAGCACCTGTGTGCAAAATTTCAGGTCAATCGGTCAACAGGGGAAAAAAGTAAGCTAATGGGGTCAAAACCAACATGTAAAGGGGGGCGCTAGAGAGCCAAGTTTTTTAAACACAAAAGCGCGACCCCAAGAATATCTAAATTTCACGCATTTCCGATGCACGTGCTAAGTTTCAAGTTTTTGAATATGATAAAGGCCCCAAAATTGTGTTTAAAGCGGCAAATAATTCTTCGAAAAACAATAGGGCTTTGCCAGACTTTCAGTCGGCTCAGGCCCTAATTACACACCTAATATCTGACAATGAGTGACATAGTAACATTAATGACATATTATATTTTTACTTTTTAGTCATTCCATTTCAAATTGATGAAGAAGGTAGCATGTGCTAACTGCACATTAGGCTGGGCGGTACCAGAGACTATTTATTAAGGAGACGAGCCACTTCCTCAATCGTCAATACAACTCCCGTAGGAAAACCCGTAACGGCAAAGATGGCGGTTGTATGCGTATGTCCCGCCCCTCCCGCTGGAAAGCCAATCATCTGCTTTTTAACAGTCAAGCCGGGAAACATTTAAGCCTATCGTCTGGTTCCACTGACGCATGCGCACAGTCGATGGCGTGACACCGGCATTCTGGATAGAGACGTAAATGAAGGTTGGTGTCGTGAAGCCTTGCGCATGCGCAGTAACAGTAACCTGTGGGGGGGAATTTTGGGGCAAAGTCATCAAACTTGTTCAGCGATTTTTATCATATTCTACTGCTGTTTCTTTACATGTAGGTTTTATGTCCCGATGACCCGTGAAAGTGCAGTTCTGACTCTCTGCCCATTCATTTAGATAGGAGCCTGGTCTTGTTAGTCCGAAATAGCTGCCTGGAGGCGTTGCCAAGATGGCGGCCGAGTGGACTTGCCTAGAAGGACTTTGGCGGTACCGGTCATACCGGTGTTACACCTCCTAACGGGAACCGGTCCTTCTAGTGTTACCTCCTAATGGAGGTAATTTTTTGTCTGTCTTTGAATGAGAATCTCCAGAGGAAATCCATAGGCTTAACAGACTAAAATGTCCACTGCACAGTAAATTCCAGCTGTAAAACCTTCAAGTTTGTTTCTTTGTCTGGGACTATAGAGAAAAGTATTTTCCAACTATTGTTATTCGATTTAAAAAAAAAAAATCGTATTATTCTGTACGTTTTTTGGCTCTCCGCAACATCTGCATACTCGGCTATTAAAACCATTTAACTTTTCAAATGTTCAGATCTTTCAGCTAATGATGGGACTCCCACAGGTTTTTAAGAAGTTTATTTCAGAAAAAACATAACCAGATATTTTACCTAAGTGGGAGGGGTATAATTGACTTTTTTTTCTCAATATAACTTAAGTTGCACGTGATTTTTGGTTTGTTAAAACATCTTGCATTATGATACAGGAAATTGATGTGTCTATAAGAGAAGATGCCAAATTGCCGGAGTCCATGGTATTACTTTTCACCGGTAATATTTGATAATATTATGATGATATTTGGGATAATCGTTACTTACTTAGTGGATTTATGTACATGAGAGTTCCTGTTACAAAGGAACAACGGGGCAATGACATACTAGTATTGCAAGATTGTTGTTGACCCAAGGCTTTTTAGAAGTTTCCACCATCGCTAAATATTTTTGACACCTTTTTATAACTAGTTTTGAGTGGTTGTCTTATTCTCAAGTACATACATGCATACAAACAACTACCACACATGAGAATTTAGGTGTGTATTTTTGTCCTCGGCATTAATATGAAAAGGGGTCAAAAGGATTGGAAATGTTGTTATATATCTGGGTACATGTCTCACGTTTTTACGGTTTCCCAAAACCGGATGATGAGGAGGTGTTGGGAACATGCCCTAAGAAGGGACGGTTTTGTTGCCGCTGAGGACACTGCTCTGTAGTGAGCACAGCGAGTTATCCGGCTTAAATATGGTGTTGTGCCAACCATGTTCAACTTTCCAGCTCATCTTCAAAGGGTATGTGTATCGTCGACCAACAACAAATCAAGGTGTATAAGATTGATATACAAATATGGGATTAGATGTCACTTAAGTTTGTGTAACTGCAAGTTATATAATGTGTTGTTTATTCCGACACATTTCAGACACTCAATGTCTTTACTTATGTAAACTAATGGTCACTCATACACTTAAATGAATGAACATGTGTAAACATTGAAACTACACCAAGGGGTAGGCAACCTGTTCAACTCAGAGTTGGGACCAGCAACCAGAGTTGCTGTCTGTTTAAAATAATTTTCCTCAGCTATAAAGCTCTTCATGGTCAGACCCCCGTCATATGTTTTAAATTAAAAATGAATTTAGGCCCACAGAAATAAAAAGTAAAGATTGACTAACTTATTAATTTCTATGTTACTTTTATTTATACATTTGTATATTTTGACAACACCAGGGAGCCAGTGGAAAGAGGAGTTTGAGCTGCAAGCGGCAGGCCATGGACCACTTGTATGCATTGCCTGCTTGCCCTAATGTTATGAAGGCCAAACTTGAAGAAGCCTCAGCAGGAGTGAGGAAATTACAGCGGAGAAGAGTAATGCCCTGAGGAGAGAAAAGAGGAACATGCAGGCTCATCTGGAGAAACTGAACGAGAAACATCTCATCAACGCAGAGCTGAAAGACAACCTTGAATGCTACTCAGGTCAAATTAAAATATTACATTACAGTATTTTATGTTCTTTGTTGACTTCCTATTTACGATTTAAAGAATACAAAATGATTCACTTTTGCTAATTTAATTTCTGAATCATATGAAGCACTGCAGACAGATTATCATAATGGTTAAACGTACTGATCTAACAGCTCATGTCTCATACTGATACATGTTGATATTATAGCAGCTATTTTTGGGGGTTAGATATTAAGGAGCAGCTCGGTGACCACCAGCAGAGGATCGGTGAGCTGGAGGGGGGAGTGAGCGTTGTGGAAGACGTGGGGGCGGGCAGCACCGTGTGATACGCTACCTGTTACCGGTTTCAACGAGAAAAAACTGTTTGTGATGATTTACAAAACAGGCTGAGGAGAAATAACCTTTTGAATATTTCAAATACCAGAGGAGAGTGAACATTGTTTTAGTAAACCTCAGATCACATGTAAAAGAACAATCCATATTTAGGCAATACCGATGCCTTAATATCATTGTATACTTTGTGTTTTTGAACTTGTCTTTAATGTATTTCATTTTTTGTTGTCAATGCAAAGTTTTTCAGTTCCCTTCTTTTCAAGCAATATAGTTCTCATCTCAGCTAAATTGATGTTTTTTCGTTCTATGCAGTGTATATCACTTTTTAAACCGATTTCTACTTTTTCCACTTCTTCTTATGGCTTTGAGCTATTCAACCAGTTTAGCTTTAGCAATTCAGCTACTCAGCATTCCCACGCATTTTCTGCAGGAAATGCGTTTTCTAGTTGCTGTTCAAATCTGTGTCACGGTGTGGGTTTGTGTCCGGTTTTATTTTGTAGTTTCCTGCCTCTTGTGTCCCTGGTTAGCTTCACTTCCTGCCCTGTCCTGGTTTCCCCTGGGATTGTCTGCCATGTCTCTTGTGGTGTCCAACCACCAGCACCTTCACTGTGTATTTAAGCCCTGTGCGTCTCTTGTCCTTTGTCGAGTCATTCCGTTCTATGAGTTTTCTATGTTGACGCGTTTCTCGACTGCGTTTTGGGCCTAGGCATTTTTTATTTAAACTTTGATTACCTTTTTTGTAAATCGGCATTTGAGTCCTGTTTCTGCCACCTCGACGTGCCAATTTGGAGAAATTGTCTTTTTGAACTGGCTAAAATAGGACTTTTACTTTGGAGAAATCTCTAAATTTGTACAGTCGGTACAATACTTTGTCAAATGTTCTTTGACTGGAATTATTATAACTTCTTTTGAACTTTGAAATATATGGCTTTTCCTCTGCACATGTAAAGCTATTCCCTTTTTTCAGTCATTGTCCAGAATCTCTGGTTAAGTAGCTTTTATTCCGGTTACTCGTTTATTACCGTAATGTCCGCACAACGCGCACGTGTCTGCTGAGTTGACCGCGCTGTGAAAAGGAGGCTCATCGTTTTATTATTTGAAGCTGACGCAGAGGGAAAAGCTGTCATACACGAGGGGAAAAGCCCGGTACGTGACCTTCGCGAGCGGCGCGGACCTCCGCCTACCTCCGTCCTCCTCGCTGCCCAGCTCGGCGTCGTAATATCCCGCCGCAGCCGAGTGTTCGTCCTCGACGTCCTCCGCGCACAGCGTCGCCACCCTGCCGCTCGTCATGGCGTCTGCCGCCGCTCCTCCTCGTATTGTTCGCTGGGTTTGCGCGCGAGGCGGCTCGCCGCGTCCAGCTTGCCCCACATGGTCACCTGATACGTAGGAGCCATGCCGGTGACCTTTCACCCCCTGCAGCCGCAAGTCGAGGGGTCTGGGACTATTTGACTTTCTGGATCAGACCAAATCAAGCGCTCACGTCTCATGTGAAATGTTGTTCAAATCGGCTTCTAAATGTGTCCCCTATGTGCCCACGTCCGACCCAGTTAGCCGTGAAGAGTCCCTTTAATGCCTACTTGTTGCCTTTGCACATGGTGAATGTGGACTATGAAGTGGAACCGATATTTCGGTTCCACTTCTTGAATGAATGTGGACTAAGAAGTGGAACCGATATTTCGGTTCCACTTCTTAGTCCACATTCACCTTCATTTCAATAACGTTAAAAATGTGAACAACTACAGAAATAAAATGCTACTTTTTTTGTGGTGTGATTATAAAAGGACTAAACAGGGGAAGGAGGCCGAGAGACCGGGACAGACCAACATCCATCTGCTGTTTACAGCCCATACCATACAGGTTTTTAACTGCTGGCTTTCCTTTCCCTTTCTTTTAGCTAATGGTACATGTCTTCAAACCGACTCCACAGAACGACTCTTTCTTAACACTGCTGGCTTTTTAAATGTTTCTGTGTGAACAGTTGTGGAAGGTGTTTGTGGAGATTGTGTTAGTATGCTATAACCAAATATATTGGAGTCATTAGAGTTCATAAATAACATGTATATCCAATAAACGGACTAAATAGATTGGATCCGTGTTGCTGTTGTGTTCTGTAAACCTTCTATAGAGAGAAGTGCCATAATACTACGGCTCTCTAGCTCTGTGAGTTGAATGTAGTATAAAGCATTGATTCTATCTGACTGCAGCCGTTTCGTGTCTCCGGAAGTAAACAAAGTTGCTAGGCAGAAATTGTATTCTCTCTATCACTTTTTCACTATATATTTATTCTGCATACCAATTGAGTTCATACATAAAATGTAATGATTTACTTTTGGCATGTTTGTCATGTACAGATATGCAGTGATGATTGCTGGCTGATATGTTGTCCGCTGCCTTTGCTTGTTTTATGAATTGTCACCTGATGTCACCTGTCTAGGGTGAAGAATTAATATGTATGATGGGATCCAGTGTTGGTCCTTTAACACAGTTTGACATGCTGTGTGGTTTGGATCAGGCCCCAAACTGCCCTCCACGCAGGACATAAACACCTCCAGAGTCAGGAAGCATCACTGCGGACACCTCACAACCTTTAACGACAAGTCGTTCCCGCTTGTCCCCTGTGGAGGGCGCTGCAGAACACTGAACGGCAAACCTCAGTCACACAGTCCGTCCTCGACCAGTGAATTATACATATCGTCCGTACCAATACAAATACAAGCATCACTGTCCAACCAGTTGATGCACACAAAGCACCGTGCTGCATGTTTATTACAGCTAATGGTCTAATTGTTCATGACCCGTGCTCAGTGCTCACCTTTGTTCAGCTATTCCTGTAGATAAAATCAGTGGTCAGGGGTAAATAAACCATCAATTACTGAGCCTGAACATAAAAGGAAAAAAGTGTAAAAATCCATCAGATTATTTTGTTATCTATTATCTAAAGAACTAAAGTACTCAAACCACTTAACTTAAACATCTTGGAATACGGGAACGCCGTTCCGTTTTGGTTCGTACGTTTTTAGTTGTGTGTGTTGACTCCGTTGTATGATTTTGTGTGTGGTTTTGGAATAAATGATCATCCAGGATCTGCTCTGACAGTGTTGATCAGAGTATAAACGTTACACAATTCCAAAAATATGTTGAGTCATTAAATTCTATAACATTTTACAGAGGTTTCTATTTCATGTATCATTATACAAATACATTGTAGTAAATTGGAATCCGTGTTGATTCCCCAGTACCTTATTCATTCACACACTCTGAGGACCACATGGGAACCAGTATGATGCTCTGTGCTAATTTTATTTTTCGTTTTCAACGGTACCACCGGATCCCGCAGCCTCGTGGGCCCAAACCAGATAGTAGCAGAGAATGGAGCTGTTGATGGAAGCCTTAGCGCTGCTCCTTCTCCTCACTGTGTGGAGACGCTGCCGCTCTCTCCTTCCCCTCTGCTCTGATGAGACGCAAATATTGAAATGAGGTTTTGGGCGTCGGAGGCTCCGGTTTGCAGCACAGGAACAGTGGGAGGGTGGGCACATAATTAAAAATATCATTTCAGCTCCCACTCGGCCTATTTCCATCCAGCATTACCGCTTCTCCACAGGTGAATTGCTCCTTGTACTCCTGCGAGGACGGTAATGAGCGGTGGTTAGGTCTGACACCACGTCTCTTTGATTTAACATAAATGAGAAATTCGCCATCAACGGGGGGACTCAATCATAGCGACTTTAAATGTGAACCAGAGGGGGTGAAGTATGATATTAGGTTGGCTGATGGAACAGGATACCCACAGCAACAGCGTTCGCTATCGC
Source organism: Apeltes quadracus (assembly GCA_021346845.1). NCBI lineage: Eukaryota > Metazoa > Chordata > Actinopteri > Perciformes > Gasterosteidae > Apeltes > Apeltes quadracus. The sequence continues at coordinate 16,234,439 of CM037931.1, read as the reverse complement.
CTGAGTCACGCCGACTGCTATTATACAGATAATAATGGGTCAAAAACACATCAGCTTCGCCGTCTGCTCTGTCCCCGTCCCTCGTGGACTGCAAGCTGTCTCTACACATCACTCACACGTTCAATTAAAGATACGATTTGATCTCCTCCAACAAGAAATGTGCTCATCTGAGAGAACGTGTTATGGACTCTGAGACCCTGTGATGTCACACCTCCATTACATCCGGCAACTACTCTTCACTCCTGAAGAAATCACAGAACCAATCCTTCATTGGAGAGCTGCTTTAAAGTTCTGGTGCGTTCATGGGGGGAACCAACCAATCCGTTGGAAGGAGAAGACATTGGTAGAAACAGTTGTACATACCTGTTCTGTCATTCATCCTGTAGATAAATAAGAGATGTTTATTGTGACATCGCACTGTATTTCGTTTAATGGAGCGGACTCAGCTCCCAAACACAAGAAGACACAAACCGCACTGCTACAGTATCTATCACATGTGTGTAGCTGAGTGGGGCTTAACATTTCCACTATGTTAGCCCACGGTTATTAGTCATTAGCAACCCGAGACAAACGCGTTATCCGGGCTGTGTCTGGTGCTCTGCAGTCGCAGCAGACAATGGAAGCTTTCGGCGTTGGACCACAGTAATCGGCGTGTCGGTTTGGATCAGACGCCCATCCCGTCATGTAGACGCTGGATTGGCAGTGGCGTTTGGAGGAGTCCTGATGAACGCAGTGTCAGACCTTGAGGATAAGCACTGAGTGCAACAGGAAGGGACAAATGTGCAAAAGCCGGGCTATTTGCATTTGAAGACGCCATGATTGTTTCACAGAAGCTCACAGGCTGTTTGGGATGTGATCAAATGAAACAATTCCATTCATTTAATGCACCGGCATTTAAATAATATTTAAGGTGATCCTTCTTGGATTAGTTGACACAAATATTGAATTCATAAAAGACAATGGTGTCATGGTTGGCTTTATGTAGCTTGCCCACACGCAGAAGCACACTTGGGAGAAACAGGTGGAGTTAAGGGTTTATTTGAGAACCAGGTAGCGGGAGGCATGTCGGGTCCGGGCGGCACCGGGGAATCCAGATGTCCAGGACAGCGAGAGGAGCCAGGTGACTCTCCGGGGGTGGCAGGGGTCCAGGGGAGGGGACCCGACTCAGGAGGAACCAGGCGGTGTGCAGGAAATGGGCTGGAGGTGACTGGCTTGATCTGGGAGACGTGGAACATGGGATGGACACAGGAGTGGGACGGGAGACGGAGACGAACGGTGGTAGGGCTGATGACGGAGGTGATCTCATAGGGTCCAGAGAAACGGGGTGACAACTTACGGGAGGCAGCTCGGGAGGGAAGATCTCGGGTGGAGAGCCAGACTCGCTGACTGGGGTGGTAGGTGGGGGCTGGGACCCGCCTCCGGTCAGCGAATCGGCGGTTCTGCTCTGCAGTGTCCTGGAGGGCTTGGATGGTCTGAGTCCAGAAATGTTTGCAACGGGTGATGTGTTCGTGGACGTAGGGAACAGCGATCTGTCGGTTGTTGTCGGGAAGGAGTGGGGGCTGATAACCTAGGGAAACCTCGAAGGGGGAGAGTCCAGTGGCGGTAGAAACATGACTGTTATGGGCATACTCAATCCAGGGGAGGTACTTGTTCCAATCCGTGGGGTTCTGGGAGGTGAGGCAACGGAGGGCGGTCTCCAGCTCCTGGTTCATCCGCTCTGCCTGGCCGTTGGTCTGCGGGTGGTAGCCGGAGGTCAGGGAGTACCGGGCCCCAAGGGCCACGGCAAACTCCTTCCACACCCGCGAGATGAACTGGGGACCACGGTCGGACAGCATCTCCCGGGGAATCCCGTGGAGGCGGAACACGTGTCTAACCAGGAGCTGGGCCGTAAGGAGAGCAGAGGGGAGCTTGCGGAGTGCGATGAGATGGCAGGCCTTGGAGAATCGGTCGATGACGGTGAGGATGACTGACATGCCCTGTGACGAGGGGAGTCCAGTGACGAAGTCGAGAGCAATGTGTGACCAGGGGCGATCTGGGATGGGTAGCGGTTGGAGGAGGCCGGCAGGGGGTCTGTTGGAGGGTTTGTTCTGGGCGCAGGTGGGACACGAGAGGACATACTGTTTGACGTCTTTGAACATAGATGGCCACCAGAAACTTCGGGCTAAGAGGGTTTGGGTGCGATGGATACCGGGGTGTGCGGAGAACTTTTCGGCGTGAGCCCACTGAATGGCACGGGATCTGACGGCGGAGGGGACGTAGGTGCGATTAGGTGGACCGGTTCCTGGGTCTGGGTCTGAGGGGAGTGCTTGTGTGATGCGATCCTGTACCTCCCATTGGAGGGCGCCGAGAACACAGAACGAGGGAATGATGGTGACTGGTTCCTTCTCTGAGTCGGGAGCGGAGTACAGGCGGGAGAGGGCGTCAGGCTTGACGTTCTTGGAACCGGGGCGGTAAGAGATGGTTATGTTGAATCGGGAGAAGAACAAGGACCAACGGGCTTGACGGGAGTTCAGTCTCTTGGCGGTTTGGATGTAGGCGAGGTTCTTGTGATCGGTCCAGATGAGGATGGGCTGCTCGGAACCCTCCAACCAGTGACGCCACTCCTCTAGGGCGAGCTTGATGGCTAGTAGCTCTCTGTCTCCGACATCGTAATTCCTCTCTGCCGGAGACAGCCGCCTTGAGAAGAAAGCGCACGGGTGGAGTCCTTGATCCTCCCCGGACACCTGGGACAGCACGGCTCCTACCCCTGTATCAGAGGCGTCAATCTCAACCACAAACTGCTTGGTTCGGTCTGGGTAGATCAAGATCGGGGCTCGGGAGAATCTGTTCTTGAGGCTGGTGAAGGCTGACTGGGCTTCGGGATTCCAGATGAAGGGGACTTTGGTGGAGGTTAGTGCGTGGAGGGGGGCGGCGATCTGGCTGTACCCGCGGATGAAACGACGATAAAAGTTAGCAAATCCCAAATATCTTTGTAGGTCTTTACGGGTGCTGGGTACAGGCCAGTCGAGCACGGCTCGAATCTTCTCCGGATCTGATCGGACCCGCCCGCCTTCCAGGATGAGACCAAGGAATGCAACAGAGGGCTTGTGGAACTCGCACTTTTGGGCTTTGACAAAAAGTTTATTTTCCTGTAGGCGCTGGAGGACGAGGCGGACATGCTTCAGGTGCTCGGAGGGACTGCGGGAGTAGATTAAGATGTCATCGAGGTAAACAAACACGAATTGGTTCAGAAAATCACGGAGGACGTCATTGACAAGGGACTGGAAGACTGCGGGGGCGTTGCATAAGCCGAATGGCATGACCAGGTATTCAAAATGACCGGGTGGAGTCTTAAACGCTGTCTTCCACTCATCTCTCCGGCGGATCCGCACCAAGTGATAAGCATTGCGTAGATCCAGCTTAGTAAAGATGGTGGCCGACTGTACTGGCTCAAGTGCGGATGAAAGGAGAGGGAGTGGATACTTGTTCTTAACTGTGATCGCGTTTAAACCTCTGTAGTCGATGCACGGGCGAAGGGAACCGTCCTTCTTCCCGACGAAAAAGAAACCTGCCCCTAGGGGGGAAGACGAGGCACGGATGAGTCCTGCTGATAATGACTCTTTAATGTAACTCTCGAGCGGCCCAATTCCGATTTTTCTCGCCCCTATGCGACCTGTATCTGATGTTTTCATGACAGTCTGAACGACACAGAACCGATCTTTTCAAATGCGACCCAGGCCACTTGGGTATGTGGACCCAAATCCGATACGTATCGGATGTTTTTAAATGCGACTTCAGTCTGAACGGCCAGGTCGCATGTATCCGACCTGCACGTCATTGATACTCGACAAACGTCATAATTCCGTGACAGAGTTAATCGAAGGTGCTCACAAACAAACAACTCACATCAGTATCCCGTGACTGACACATTTCTTTGTACCGACGTTGCTTCCACTGCTCCACAAAAAGCCAGAACTAAAAACATCGCTCTCCTCCGTTTGAATTTTTTTCTTAAAACGAGAAGATTGTAACTACTGGCTCCGTTGGCAAAATAACTTCAATATGTTTAATATCACCAGAGAATGTCTAATATGCCCGTTTACGGGCTCTGATATCACTCCACTGTTGACATCCATGTTCAGCTAACAAGTGACGTCATTGATCGTTGAGGACTCTTCTGCGCATGCGGGTCACTTCTGGGTGATTTCACGTTCACACAGGAGATCACATATAGGTCACATTTAATTAGAAATGTGAACGGCCTTGCAAAAAAATCGGATCTTTTCAAAAAATCGGAATTGAGCATTAAGCCCTGCAGTGTGAACGTAGCCTTAAATCCCCTTCCTTCCCCATCCTGATGATCGGTTTGAACTGCAGCAGATCGTCTTGACCAAGTCTACGTGCCTAAATGCATTGAGTTGCTGCCATGTGATTGGCTAATTAGAAATTTGCCTTAACGAGCAGCTGGACAGGTGTACCTAATAAAGTGGCCAGTGAGCAAATATATATTTAATTTGAAATGTACTAATATATGAACTAAAGGACTATAACTATAACCCTTAGTTTTTACAGACAATTTAAACAAACGAGGTGCTTTCTATAGCACTTCCTACACTGTAGTGTGAAGGGAATATTTGTTACAAATAACAAATTAAAGATTGGTCTAATCTCAACTGTTTTTAGCTACCTCTGAATGTTTTTTTTATATACTTTTAATGTTCAATGTCTTTTAATGTTTTTGCTTGTGTAAGCACTTTGAGATGTGTCCTCACATGTAAAGCGCAATATAAATAAAACGTATTAATCAAATATAAAACCAAAAGCCACTGGCAGGGCATGAATGTGTTATCTAGAAAAACACATTATATTATAACAGGCAGCTACCAAACAGAAACCTTTCTATTTTAGCAGCGAGCAGCATAAACAGTCTGTGTTCAGTAGTTGTGGTATTTGTCATAAATGTTTGTTTGGTACATTAATGTTCATAATGCTTATAGATGTTTATCAGAAACACTACGTGGGGGGACTTAGGACCCTAGGGGGGTGAAGAACGTCATATTAAGTTGCCATTTGCAGAGATACCAAGAATGACCTTTAAAAAACAAACCAACTGTTATTCATAAAACTAAATCCCACACACACAGATCTGCCGAGGAACTGCGAGAGTTAAGCTTTCCTTGGCCATCCACACATCAGCTGAGCTCCCATGGACGCTGAGCCCAGTAGCATATTACGGCGACTCGTCCATCAAGCGTGACTCGTTACTTGTATTGGGAGCAAGTCATGAAATGTACCATGAAGGGAATAGAGAAGCACTGCTCTTTTTAACCTCGAAATCTAAAATCTGAAGGTAAACTGCTGGAATCTGGGTCACGCCTTTGGTGGCCACCGAGGCTCCAGATGGTTCCGTTGAGAGTCTCAGTGACATTGACACTGCCATAGATAAGCCACAGCATCTCCTCGCACAGGGAAACCGCAGCAGTCTGCGTTGAGCGGCTGTGATTGGTAATACGGTACAGCTGTGACCATAAAATCAGGATTTAGCGTAATTAGTCACTTTGAAGCAGAGATTTAATACCAAAATCTCAGACCAAATACTAGGGGATCTGGTGCTACTTAATGATAATCTGATATCCAAGTCTCTGGTCTCATGTATTTTCCTTCCTAACAACCGAGCGGTGCTGGAGTTGAGAGATGGGACCTGGGTCCCATTTGAAGCGTCTGTTCCCGAGCCAGACACAAATACCCGGGTGCGATACCCTCTATCCCATTTGGAGGAGGGAGGCCGACGCAGAAAAAGCAGCTTAAGTATAATATTACAGTGTTATTAGGGTGCTCTAAATACCTCTGTATTGGCTCCATGCAGCTTTAGCAGTGGTGTCTTTCCATGCAAGCAGCAGAGTTACGGGCGGTTAATGTATCTTTTGTGTTCCTTTGATGCATATATTTATAAAAGTTCACCAGCACATTTTATTTGGACATGTGTGAATGGCAAGTGATATATTTTTACATAAACAACGGATTAAAGGACTAGATGGGAAGTGACGGGTCCGAATGCGCTGTGGTCTGTTGGGGAGAGACACCGCAGGTCCTTCCTTCCAACCAGTAGACTCCCCATTACACACAATCGACACTCATTCCGACAGGATGTCAATGTGCAAAACAACACTTCACAGTTAATCAAAGTTACACAAATGTGTATAACAGTGTATTATTTGCTCCTGTAGTTTTTTGCAATTTAGTTGTGATTATGCCTTCTCCGTTTGACTATTTACACTGTTTTCACTGATGTCTCTTCTTCCACGGTCCACTTTGCTGCGATCCTGCAGGGTTCCCTGCTCCGGACGGGGGGAACACAGAAGGGGGTAATTAATTGTAGCACACTTGGACATACGTCACATCCAGCCGGGAGTTAGTTTAAGAAGAACATGGTGATAAGTGCACATCAGCACCAAGTTACAGCACCCGCTTGTCTCCTGAACAAGGAGCCCTCAGGTGACCTTGGTGAGCAGAATATCTCTTAGCAAAAGAACATATGCCAGTTTAATAAACAGATAATTAGAAAATCAAAGAAATAGATGTCCATTGCCTGTAGCATCTCAATCCTGTGGAGCCCACATTCATTTATGAAAATGTTATGGTCACTCAGGGTCAGTCAAAGTCACAAAATAATAATCAAGCACTTCTGTAAAACCAACTTTAAAGAACAAAGGAACTTGTCAGAATTGTAATCAAAGTGAAATCGCATTGAAAATCCATCCTGAGAAAATGGCTCACGGCATTGAAGTCAGCATAGTTTGTGATCGGATTCATGGGGACACACAAAGGCTGTAAACAAGACGTGTCCTCATCGTCACGTCCCCACTGGATGGAGACACCTCCAGTGCAGATGAGACTGGTGCATCTGCAGAGGTTGTTGTGATTGGACACGGCCCTTATTTGAAGCATTGTGACAGGTCGAATGCTGCTAGCATCTTCAACCCCAGCCGGGCATCATTACACAGACACACACACACGCACACGCACACGCACACACACAACAAATGTCAAACCTCTGGTCACCTTTGACAGACAAACATATTTATAACAAAGCTGTATTTTAAAGAATGTGTATCATATGATAACTCCATTTTTGTTCAGGATAACACCTTATTATGAATAATAATGTTATGATCAGCCTCCATTTGATGAGTAGCTGAGTAGCTCGGCTGAGTATGTACATATTTATTGGGGCACACGTGGCTCACCTGGTTTGTTATTTAGGGTCCGGCCGGACTGGGACTGGGAGGACTGGGAGGACTGGAGGACTGGGGGGGTTGCATGTTGGATAACTGTGACTTGCTGCGATTTCAACACATTCATGTACAAACACAGTGCACAGAAATATCTGCTAAAGAGTACAGTTGGCAGGAAGTTAGTAAAGTCAAAGCTGAATGCTGATTCAGTGAATGGTACAAATGTATGAGACATCTTTACTCTATATGTTATACATATTAAACACGTCATGCTCACCTGTTTCTGATGCCATGCAGCTTCACTTTTGTATGGACAACAACATTTTTCTACGTACTTGGGAGAAAAATATAACCTCAATAGAAAGAAACTAAAAATGTCTAAAACAGAAATGTAATCCCAAAAAAAACTGTTTGGATCGACATATAATACAATATTCAAAACTTCTTAACCTTAATGTGTAAATTACTCTGCAAAAGAAAAATGAATATTAGGAACTTTAAGGCGTCAGATGTTGCGTTTGTGTAAATGAATGCATCAAATGAAGCATGTAGCCGCTGTAGCTTTGAATTGTTTTGTCGTTTGATAGACTAAAGACGGGGTCGGCAACCCAAAATGTTGAAAGAGCCATATTGGACCAAAAAAACAAATATGTCTGGAGCCGCAAAAAAATAAAAGCCCTATAGAAGCCTTATATTGAAGGCAACACATGCTGTATGTATCTATAGTCGCTATATTAGCCTACTATCGAAATGACTAAGTTAACTACAAACACATAATGAGCCTTCAGGATTGTTTATTGTTCCTGCAGTGCATCCTGTAGAGAATGACGCACCACGTGACTACCTTCAAGTTTAACTTCATTACAATATTAATGAATTATGTTTCATTGCTTTGATGAAATTAAAGAAATGCAATAAACTTTATTCTCGCTACGGAGCGAACATTCAGGCAATCCTTCCTCATTGGCAATGAATGCAAATGATTCGGTCCAAGAAACGTTGAATCCTCTGTTCTCCTCAGTTATCTTTCTCTTTTTCCCTCTGGGGTCCACGGCCCATCACACAGCCGCCTGCCTGGCATCCCGCCTTGGCATTGAAAAACGTTAATAATGTCTGTGTCATGTTTGTTTTCCTACAGTCGTACACCGCGGGTAGCCGACCCCTGGACTAAAGGAATATTTGTCTATTCGTTTTTCAGCCACAACAATCCCTACATGGCCTCTTTGCTTCTCCCCTTCCCCCCATTTACATGCTATCAAGCTCAATTGTTTCAGACAAAGTGATCCCTCTAAACTCGCAACGGGCTGTTTGTGCAATCGCCCTAAACTCCTTCAAAGCTAATTTGACCGGCCGTGACTCTCCAGCGGCGGTGTAAGCTGAGACCCCTCTGGCCGATGATGAGGCCTAAACGGACCAAATCAGGCTCCACTTTGGGCTGGCTGGGGCCCCTGCTGGGGCGGAAGGCCCTTAATGAAGTGCCTGGAGAAAGAGAAAGGCTTTTTGCGCCATTAGAGGAGAATAAGAATATTAGCTAAGCCTCGTCCATGTCCCCCGACCTCACAACCCCGTCCTAACCTCCAAATGTACAGACCCCTACACAAGCCTTCGCAAATCCCCCGATCCCACTTGTCCAGCCCCCACCAGCACGACCCCCCTCTAATGAAGCTGTGATATATTTATGGCCAGCCAAATCCTGCTCTAATCCCACCAGGTAATAACAGCTCGGTAACTATTTTCCTTGAGCGTGCTTCCCGAGCGGCTGCAGGCCGTGCTCGCTAACCTAATCTGCACTTGCTGTGCGTAATGCACACCGATGCGTGGAAGGAGGGGGGCGGGGGCGAACAGGTCAGCGGCAGGCTGGTGGAGGGGGGGTTAACACTCAAAAAAAAACAAAAAAACAACAGGGTCCGGTTTGCGTCACGAAACGGGCACCTCGGGAGGTTGAGGAGGCAAAGGCAACAGCAGGGCCACGCCGGCGAGTAACGAGGTGTTGCTGGACCTGTTTTTACATCAGGACTCCTGAGAGGCCTCGTAAACATGGACACAGCGATATTTGAGAGAAAACAAGCATAAGCCTGTACAAAGGTGACGTAAGAGGCATTAATACTGCGTTTCTAAAAACATTCTGAAATGTCTGCTGGCAGAGATAGAGGTGATTTCATTTTTGACTCTAAACTATAAAGAAAAATGTAATGGACATAAATGTGGAGGACATTTTGATGGACCTCCAGAGTCATGCTTGAGTTAATGGACCAGAAGTGAAAGGATTCAGTGTGTAATACCAGATCTGTACTGCGTGTACTGTACATGTGTAATAGGTTACTTTATTGGGTCAGTTGTCAATTGTGTGGAGCAAAGTCAGCGTGTCTTGTAAGCTGGACTTGAATTTGAAGTAGAGGAAGGAAGGTTGGAAGGGGAGTCGGGGTGGAGTTGCTCTTTGATTCCCCCAAGGTGAAACTTTCACACCTGAGCTGTCAGCCCCCCCCGACCCCCCGGAGATGTCAGCGGCGGCAGTTGGGTCGCCTGAGAACTCACAGGGTCCCTCTCTGTGGGCCGTTGGTGCCATTTCAGGCGTGCTGTTTATTTTCACCGTTTCACACAAGAATTTTAATTCATTTCATCGGCCTTTCATTTTTCCTCGCCGACGTTGACCGTTGCTTAAGGATACCTCGGCTCCCGGGCCAATTAGTGTGTCAGGAAGAGTGAGCTTAAACATCTGCAGCCGCTGGGGGAGATTTAACTCGTAGCATGTTGGAAGCTCCTTCCTCTGAGCCAGTGCTGAGTACGGAGCTGGATGCTCATCAGCTGCAGAACCACACCTCAAAGGCCTGTTATCTACCATCCTCCATTCTCAGCCCAGAAAAACCTCCACATTACCCTTTTACACCGGGACAATTTCTGGGGGCAATGCCTTTTGGAGTATTTCTTTGTTTAAGCTCTGTGCCTCTGCAAGAGGGATTCAACCCAACGCACATGGGCAGTGTCAGCCGTAATTAGCTTTGACAGGGGCATTTAGTGGTTGTAATTCAAATCTAATTCAGAACATCTTAACCCTGAAGTCTGTCGAGGCGCTTGGAAAGCGCTGGAACACTCACAGGCCCAATCAGTGTGGCAGCACGCTGATGTGTCAACATTCTGAAACACTCCTCTACAGTAGAAAGCTGGAAGGCATCTGAACACAACTACTGATGAATCTGCTTCAGCATCGATCACCCCTGATGCAGGAACCTTTTACCTTCATGCCTCGCCTCACCTTTTGAACTCGTTCCCAATGCAACACCCCCGACCTTCAGCCGAGGAGACCCCCGGTCCTTGAACGCCTCGGAACTCGGTATTCTGTTTGAACTGCCAATGCAGCACTTAGCCTTCTGCGAGGAACACTTCACAGTCACGGTTTGAATGTTCTACTTTTGTTCCTTTTTCTCTAATCTTCAAGCCTCAGTTGCGAAGAAGTCACCAATATGCACCAACATATAAACTGTTTATTTTATGCACTCACCTGGAAACAATGGAAATGCCTCTACAGCTGGATGCTGTGAGGTGAAGCTCAGTGCACAATCTGCTTTAACTTTAGAGATAACTTTTAGCCTTGGCTGAGTTTGAGTGAACAAACTGCATTGCAATTGTATGGAAGCCGAGAGAGGGACGCAGGAAATAAAACCACGTAACAAATGTAATATTCATACTGGCAATCGCCTCCTTTCTGTTCTTTTATATTAAATTTAAGTCATGTCCAAATTATTCAGAAAAACGTGAAAATGAGAAGTTTCAAACTCAATTGACCTGGAGGCTGCTGAGGGGGAGTCTGGGTGACAACTTGGCTTTGCGTTTCATGTGGCACTGCATTTGAAACACAGCATTGTGCACATTGAAGGAAAAATGGTCTGCAAACCTGTGACCAAATGCATCACGTTACCATTGAATGATGTGCCTGCATCCATGAGCTCAATGCATGCTGGGAAATGGCCAGGCTTTCCATAACACATGTCGATACATTTAACAAAGACAGACATCACATTGCCAAACTTCAGGCATTTGCTGCAAAGGGCCTGCTGATGGATGATAAGAGCAACAGCCTCCTCTTCCAGGTTTCCTTTAAGCCACCAGTCCATTGATCGTGCTCCGTCAGCTGTTATTCCAGCCAACCTCTTCCATGGTAAACCGGCCTCCACAATGGAATATGGAATATGAGCGCTGGCGTGGCAATGCATCGGAGTCACTGTGAGCAACTCCTCCATCACTTCAACATTCATTGCGAGCTGCACAGCGTCAGTGATGTCTGTGCTCGTATCAAGAGCGACTGAGTGTGTACGGAAATGTGTGCAGTTGATCGCATGCGTCACCTGACGGATCAGAAATGCGCTTTTCCGCTGTGTTGGCTGGAAGGCTGTTGCAGCTAAACTGTTTTCTAAACTCACCTTTCTTTTCCCAACAGACTTTCAATACTTGTGCCTGTGATATGCACTTTTTTGTGAACTTTTATGAACTCGCCATCTTTCAATGGCTTTCGCGCCTTAGCAATCATCTCACTTAGCAAGTAGCTAGCTTCAACTGCCACATCACTTTCTTTGCTTGCTTTCTTGAAAAAGAAAATCTTTATTAACATTGGCAACGTGGCCCCTCCTCTCATCATCTCCCTGGCATTTTGCATACTCCTCAGCATGTCGAGTTGGGTGCTGACATCTGTGATGTTCTGTTCCTCTCTGTGCATGTAAGACGCCCAAAAGAGAAACATTTCCATCTCCCACTTTTCCTGAAAGTTTCTGTGCTCGTCGCCAACCTCTGTCTTCACGGAAGCTTTTGAGAAAGACATGACTAACATTTGCTTTGTATGCCGCACTTACATGACACTTACACGTCAAGTAGGGGGCCACAAAATGTCGTTCCGCAGGTAAAACACGTAGCTTCATGAAAGCATTGAAACGAGGCGGCAGAATCCTCTGATCAATGCCCAAAGTCATATAACAGATTACCAACACACATTCCCGACTAACTATGGGAAACCCCCCACATTGCTATTGGACAGTCACAGCAACTAACGTGGTGTAAAAAGCAATTAAAAATAAGTAGCACAGGGGAGCCAGGAGGTTGGTTGGGTGAAAGAAACACAGCACTTTGCTTCTGAAATAACGCTGCTCATGTCAGGTAATAATAGTACCTCCTGTCTAGCTCATTTTTGTTAGTTGCAAAACGGACTATGAGTCCAAATAACACTTTTCCCCACGACCAAACCAAGTGCTTAGGTTGCCAAACAAAAACCAGAAGAAAGAAATTGCAATTGTGTGCATGTAACAAACAGAAGCCGTCAAACGTCCCTGACTAATTCAAAATGGATGATTTTCAGTATGAATGAGAATGTACCAGAGATTATTCATAAATATGGGTGGTTCATGATCACAATGGTTATCTACAGAGACATCAAATCCACGAAGCTTCCTGTCGTTACTTTCCATCAGCAGTAACTCCCTCCACTCCCAAGTGAGAAGTATCCCTGAGCATCTGGCGCTTTCGTCACATTGGTCTTGTCGTTTGTTTGTCGAACAAGAAACGCTTAGAACTGAATGACAAGAAAACCCTCACAAGCAAGCCCGTGGAAAGGGCTTCATGTTGTATTTCAAAGGACTTTATGGGGTGACTAAATGCTCAGATGCTCACATTGGGTGTGGGTTCAAAACATCGAAGGAACCTCAGTTGGCGACATAACAAATCCATCCCTTACACCGTAACATAAAATATCCAAACTTTGTTGAATGTATGGGCAAATGCACAACATCAATATTTAATGTTTGCCTTCCTTTCTGACTTCCACAACGTCTGTCCATTTTAATGACATGCTACCTGCAACGCAGCGTGGCTCCCTGCTGCCAGCCTTCATTCACGCCTGATACAAACAGGCTGAAGCTGTCGGACAGCATGCATTTAAGCCGCCGCATTTGCATCTCTGCCCATAATATAACGCTTCTGTTAAGTGACACATGATTGATGACGGGGAGCGAGGTGGCTTTTTTAACCCCTGTAAGTGCTCTAAAAACAAATTAAAGCTTTCATCATTGTAACGCGTCTATTACAAGATGTGGTAATAGGCGCTCGTATCGAATTATTTGTGTGTCTAAATAATTTTGAAAAATTAAACTATTAATCATCCGCGAGGGTGTCTGACAAAAGATCAGGGCGGAACGTGCTGAGCCTATATTCACGATACACTTAGGAGGTGTTTATGGCTTACTTTGTGAAATGGCTGTAATTGCTTAATTGCTCATCTGTCGGTGGCTGCTGTGTCTCTTGGAGTAAAAGTTACCGTCTGTACTTGAGTTTCAGCGGAATTATCCAAAGTAAAACCAAATGTTGGCTTTGAGCTTTTCACTGCTAATTTGAAAATGTGAATGTGTTTGTAGGCTTTTTTTACGGCCCGCATAGGGTATCGTTCAAGGCTGAGGTGTCAAATAAATAAATAGCCCATCCAAAGAAAATAAAACGCAATTCACTACTAGATTTCTGTGTTCTAACTTTCTTTCCCAGAAAGGTGGAACAGGTGGAGCTGGTTGGGTTTCATGCACAGGCTTTATTCCAGCAACACTCTTTTTATCCAGTGATGAGCAGAGCCGGACAGTAACCGAGTGCATTTACATGAGTACAGTACTTCAGTACAATTTTGAGGGATCTGTACTTTACTCGAGTATCATTTTTGGGGAGTACTCATGACTTTACTCAAGTACATTTGAGAGGCAAATATTGTACTCTTTACTCCACTACATTTCTATCCATAACCTGAGTACCCGTTACTACTTCTAAAAAAAAAAGGAAAGAAAAATCTCGGAAACGCTCAATTTTTGTTGTTTCCCTCTCAAACGTGATTGGATTGTGCCGGTGCTGCTGATTAGCACACAGGGACAATACACTTTCTAGCTTCTACATTTTAGCTGTAGAAAAGTGCACTAAATGATTTGCCAGCTGCGATAATGCAGCTTTTTACATTCTCGGTTACGTTTGAGTAGTCAAAGCCGCACTGTAGCTAGCCATGCAGACAGCTAACTCTGGCCTGACAATAGTTAGCATTAGCCGAGGCGAGCTAATCGTGTCACTGATAATCAACTGAAGCAAGGGCAAAACTTTGGGTACTATTGGGGGTGTTAAAAGTTTCGCGGCATGTACCAAAAAAATGCTGTAGCCTGCAAATGAGAGATATGCTACCCAAAGTCTTGTATTTGCCTGACCTAATATTGCAGCACTTGTTGAATGTCACAAGCACCTAAATACTTTGCTGGTCCACGTAAATTAAAGTCTGGAGCCGTTGGAAAATTCTGAACAACCAGCACATCATAATTAATAATACTGCTCATATTGTAAACTGAAATGTTATACAGAGAAGGCATGAGACACATCTGGAGGAATACTGTCAACCGTGGCATATTTAGAAAATGTACTCTTGTACTCTTGATACACAAGTACTTTTAAAAACAAGTACTTCAGTACTGAGTACTAAGTAAAATTTAGCAAAGGGTATCTGTACTTTTACTCAAGTAATGAATCAGTGTATTCTGTCCGCCTCTGCTTGGAGAAGAGAAGTTCACACATGGAGGCTGGCGAGGTGTCGCTCTTCATGCTCCAGCGGTCTCCTGAGGCAGAGCGATCCGCCGGCCCTCCGTCCCCTTGCTCTTTGTTATTAAGCAGGTCCAAGCAAAACACAAAGGGATACTGTGTTTTTTATATGAGTAATGCATTAACCTGCTGGAGAAAAGTTCATGTTAAACGTATGGTCTCGGACAGCATAAGATTTATGGCGATGGCTGCAGAAATTATGCTTTTCTTCCCCCCCCAAAGGCACTTTAATTATGTAATTATTGCCAGCTGCTTTTCATTTGTGGTCCCCGTTAATTGGGGGCCCGGGGTCCGCAGTTCAAGTGCTGGGTCTCTCTCTCTCTCTCTCTCACCCCTTCTCTCTCTGATAAGTCCAGTTGTCCCGGGGCGGCCTGAGATGATTAGCCAAATCCTCAACAAGACTCATTCCTTATTCAGGCTCTGACCGACAGCCTCCCGCTGGGCCCGAGGATCAACCGCGGA
Organism: Apeltes quadracus; assembly: GCA_021346845.1. Classification (NCBI taxonomy): domain Eukaryota; kingdom Metazoa; phylum Chordata; class Actinopteri; order Perciformes; family Gasterosteidae; genus Apeltes; species Apeltes quadracus. The sequence goes on along the minus strand of CM037931.1, from coordinate 16,219,164 downwards.
GCCCGATTCCCCCACATCCTCCGCTCCTTTTCCCTTCGGCTCATCAGCAGCAGTGATATCTCTGTTTGCTTTCCTTATTAGGCCCCCAGATGCAGGGAAATCACGAGGGGGCCTGATACTGTGAATGACAACGGAGGGACACAGTAGTTGTTATTGATGTTGAGCCGCACAACCGTCCACATTGGGTCCGACACTTTTCATTTGAAATATGAATGTGATTTCTTTTATTTCTTTTTAGACGCTTTTTTGCGGGTCACACATTTTGTTTGGGTCTTCTAAGATTAGAAGTAGTTAAAGTGAAGAGGTGCTTTTACGTTGATGAATTATCAAAAGAGGATCTTTGTGTATGTGTGTGTGTGGTGGGGGTAGTTTTTTTAGAAAGAAACTTTGTGATTTGGTACAACGTATAGGTGAAATAAAGACAACACTATAGTAGTTTTTCGTGTTGAGAAATGTTGGGATACTCTCCATTTAAATCAAAATTGCAGTAATAAAAACCGTAGAAAAGCAAAGTAATTCCATAAAATATGTCAGATTCATCCTAAAAAATCCTACATGTTTTAGGAGTACACAGTATTCCTTACAGCCTTCTATAAAGCCATGTACACAACTCAGAAATGGGTTGTAACAAATGTCTTATATAAAATATAAATATATAATATTTGAAAAAGTCTGTACATGAATTGGGTTCACTATTAAACTGCTTTATATCCGAGTAATTATGAAAGACTAAAAAAACAAAAAAAAGAGTAAAGGAAAACAAAAGGTATTTTCCACAAACCTCTTTAACGGACACGGTATCTGTAAATTGTGCTATCTGAGGACAAAATGACCAGCTCGGGGCAAAGTGCTGCCATTGCTCAGCGACTGTTCAAGGCTGCCGGCCCACAAAGCAACAGTGAAAGAAGACGAGCGCCGGCCCCTCAAGTGCCACAGCTGTGAATACCAATGTTCCCTTTTCTTCCCCGACAGCTATTGCATCCATTTGACACTCAAAACGAAAAAGTCAACAATGGTAAAAAATATATATCTTTGAGTTTGAGTCTGTGTGTGTGTGTGTGTGTGTGTGTGTGTGTGTGTGAGAGATGACATGTCTGACAGGGGCTTGATATTTTACTCATGGAAATGATGCCCCCACCCAGCCATCAGTGTCAGGCAGTCTTCCTTGGTGTCCATCACGGTCTTCAGGAGCAATACAACAAAAAAAAATGTATAAAGGAAAAAAAAGGATGTTGTAAAAAGGACAGGTTTTTTTACGTTTGGAGTGGCCGACCGATTGGCCTGTCAGGAGGGGGAAGTGGCGAGAAGTGACACACATGTGATTACCTATGCATTAAGGGCCTTACAGCTCACGGAAGCCTCAGAAGAGCTGTGAAATACTGAGGCAATCTGGCATCGAATGCATTACAGTATTGGACTGTTTATCAAAAGCTTATGTATTCCAGCTTTTATAATGCTGATGAGACGCCCGCGGCTGCAATTCATTGAAGCAAGCGAAGCATTCAGCTTTTCTGCTTGGCTTTTACGCCCTACTGAAATGGAAGGAAGGATTTCCTACACTGTAAAAAATAATCCTAATTTTATAGGAAATAACTAAATCTTTACAGTAGTTCTTCTGTTATTTTTAATATAAAAATCTCATACATTATCTGTAAATTAAAAACCCAACTCAATTTTTACAGCAGTGTTACTGCATGATTTATACAGTATTTTACTGCTTACTCAAATTACATACAAATGTAAAGTAACTATAATTATTTGTAATTAAAAACCCAGCTTGTCATATAAATGTTTATGTCAATAATAATAATTTAACAAATTTTCTTCCAATTTCAAGGTAAAGGTAAATCAAATAGTTTTATATTATTGTGTACTTTTATATTCTGAATGTAATTTTGGATCTTAATTTAGCTTAATTTTTTCACTACATCAAATATAATGAAGTGTTTTATAATGAAGTACAAAGCTGCAGTGCTTTTCCTTTTGAATCTGCCATGTTGCCCCTCTGACCAAACTAAATCAGTGATGTGACATCACAGAGAGGAAAATCACACACATGCCAATTAATCTGACAAAGTAAATCGAGTGAAGGCAAAGCCAGGCAGGAAGTACAAGCAAGATTCATAAGTTTCAAGTCCTTCATATGTGCAACAAAGGGTGACTGTGGCGCCCTGCGTTGTAGTGTCCCAAACACATCTGTTCGATTTAAGTTGCATCGATCAAAAATTACAGCTAAATAGTATTTAGTGTAAAATCCTTGAAAGTAACAACCTCAAGAAAGCAGTAGGGCAGATATGTTATGCCATGATTGATAAGTAAGTAAGATAAGTAAGAATAGAGGAAAATCATTAAGAACTTTTATCTGCTGCCATTGTTCTTTGAATCTTTATTCTTTAATTTCTTCATATTTTTATTGATGGAATGTTGCTTCAGCCACCATTTCAACTTTAAAATGTTGATGAAACCATAGCTATTATAAGAAAATACAGCTTTTTGATATTTATTTAACTTTTATCACCATAACTGATTATGTTTAATGAGTTTTTCAGACAGTTTCTGAGATTTACTGGGTGTCTACGGATGTGCCAGACTAGAGGGAAAACTTGCAATAGAGAGTCTTAATCTGCTTCAAAAAAATATTGATTTTGTCAGCATTGTAAGTCAGGGACGCGATGTAGAGAATTGTGCAGAACTGTGCTGCAAGGATAGGGTGAAGCAAAACAAGTTGTTTTTATTGGCATTAATTCATTACATAACATTAAATAACATGCAAGTTGTTTTGGGGTTGGTGGTGACGCCCCCTTAACGTGTACCTTTTAAAGTGGAAATCCATAATATCTTCCCCTTAACATGAAGCTCAGAATTAAGCTGTTTTGTTGAAATACATATTGCTGTCAAATTAAACTACACCTACTACTACAACTAATATTACTACTAATATAACTACTAATAGCACTAGTAGAACTTATACCACTACTACTACTAGTATTTCTACTGGTATTAAAACTAGTAGTAAAAATACTGCGAGTCCAACATTTTTCATGACCTTTTTTCAGAACATTTTGAAATATATTGCAGCTTTTCTCATTTCTGTATTTTCAGCAATTCATTTAATTCATTTCAGCTTTTCTTCTGTATTTTCAGCATTTAAAATACATTTTTAAAAACCTTTTAGCATTCCAACGTATTTTCTGAAGGAAATGCATTTTCTTATGTTATTTAAGACATTCGACCAATGCATTAGTATATTGACGATTTAAATGTTGTCTATTGAAACAATTGGGCTTATTTACTATTTGTGAATGAGGCTCAATGTTCCTTCCACTCCATCATTTAAGAGGGCAGATTGTCCAAATTGTCCAAAATATAAATTCATAAATCCCCCCGTTTGGTCACAAATCACATACAGGTACTGCTGAAGAATGTAAAAAAAAGTTCTGCATTAGCTTCATACTGGAAAAAGGGATTAGGGGTTGTAGTGTAGTCTCAAACAGATATACGATAGCTCTCGTTGGGATTCTTCTATCCACTCAGCCAAAGCGTTTCAACAAGCAGTCATCAGTGGAAGTCCACATATCATCATCTTCACAGTTGTATTGAGAATGTGGTGGAAGAGGGTCATTTAAAGGGACCATAATTAAGGCCTGATTGCCATTTCAAAAAACCTCATTTAGATTCCTCAACTTTTAGGGCATTTTGACTTGTGCACATATGTTTTAAAAATTTACCCTCAGTTCAAATTGTGAACTTTGCTTTCTCTTCAAATGGCAGCTTTTTTCATGAAATGAATGAATTAAAAATGTGCTGTTCAGGCTCAGGCAGGTCGGGACTCGGGATATTTTTTCACACCTACATGAGTGAATCGGGAGGCAAAGGGGCCTCGGGCTGTTGCTTTTCGGGCACCATACTTCCCTGCCAATGAGCGTCCATTAGTCAGGTCATCTTTGCAGGGCAAGTACTCAACCAAAGGGCCGCTTCACTCTTCACCATGAGCTGAGGGAATCCTGCCTTGCTCTGCTCTCACTCAAATGAAAAGTACCGTTGTTGGGAATTCAAGTTTTTTCTTTTTTAACACTGGGGGGTGGAAAAAACAGTATGCATGGAGGAGGAAGGCGGTTCTTGATTTTTACAAAGTCCAGGACTCCAGAGCTAAAAGTTGGGAGAAATACCCTTGATAGTTCCTTTTATGAGGGGTTTTGAATTCCCTGTCTTGTAATAATATATAATGCCTGCCTGGGTCATCTGCAGTGAAGCAGGCGGCCGTGACCTGGGGCCAATTACAGACAGGCATCAGCGAAGCCTCCCTTTAAGTCCATTCACGATTGAATTCTCCCGACAGTACGCATTACTCTGGTGTCAGGGCACGGCCACGACCAGCCCCTCACCGGGGCCATGAGCTGGCAACTTTGCTAATGTTTGGCTCTCTCGGAAACTGTAGAAGATTATAAATCTAATAAAGGCCGCCCTGTCAGGGGTGGGACTCTTAGGGTCAGGGCTTCCATTCTAGGGAGATGGAAGAGGTGACGCCGTCTTGCTGGAAATCTGACAAAACATAGCGGGTTGTTTTTACTCGCAGGCCTGTTTTCTGCTGTGTAATTTGTTAATTCAGCTAACACTCTTTCACTGTTAAGGTTTGCCAAGTGGTGGGTATTTGGAAGGGAACGTTCAAATAAGTGCTGCCTTTTTCCTACTCTCTTTCTATTATGCGTTCTTATTTCTGTTGGAAGCCTGTGATAATGGTTAGAATCCACACGCAGCTGTGGATATCTAACCCTAACCCTAACCCTAACCCATTGACGCCGTCCAGCCACCCAGCGAGTGAGACAGAGGACACTGCCAACTTGTTCTGACAGTAAACGTATGATCTCTGTTTTCAATCCTAATCCTTGCTGATTTATTGGTGCCGTCCCCTGTGTTCATCCTGTTTCTTTTTGTTACACTCCCCATTCTCCTGTTCACCCTCAGGCAGGAACCAATAAAGGTTTTACAGGGTTCAGAAGCCGTTTATTAGCTCCAGCTGCCCGACTCCATATACTTTTATGGGATAGCAAGGATCCTCATCCTCAGGTCGCCGTGTTCCAGCAGCAAGGCTGAGCCATTGGGGTGAAGGTTATGTAACCAAAGCCAAACCTAAATGAAGCTGCTGTCTCAGGTAAGATCAGTTACGCTTGTAGTTGGTACTAGCTTGGATTTAAATAGGTTAAAGGGTGAGCCAGAGGACTGGGAGAGGAATTCAGACTGACATGCAGTGATTCACAACAGACCACAAATACGGGAAAAGCTTGGAATATTTTTACTGTTTTCTTTTAATGCCAGTAAAATTGATTTTAGTTGCATTCCTATACAAGGAGCTGCTTAAAAAATAACAACACATATTTATCACTGACTATGTTGAGGTCATATCTTTGTAGTATAAAATGCCACTTTGCGCCAGTTATTTTCTCCTTTTAATGCGCTCAGTTAATAAATTGGAAAATTTCAGTGGAAAAAATAAAGTTGCTAAGGAGTAGTTAATCTCATGCATGAAATCAGAGGTGACGTTTTATCCCAGATTTGCATTTATTGGCTGTTTTTTAATTAAATACCATGATTGATCCACTAGCATCAACCATAAATCTATGAATAGAAAACTTCATTCTTTAAATCTCTTTCTGAACCGTGTAGACTAATTTTGTTGCCAAAACCTAATAAATCCTGTGGAGACGGAAGTTTATTTTGAAAAGATGGAAATGAATGCGTTTAACAAGCGGAAATTGATACATGTTGTTGAAAAGACATGAAAATTGTAACATAACGGAAGGCATCATACCGTTGAACCGTCATATCTCTACTACTCTACAAGCTACCTTCAAGCATAACTTAACCAAATATGTGTATGCCATAACACCCTAACGCTAATTATAATACGTTCTGATTGGTTGAGAGTAAGTCATGGGGTGTGCATTATTAAAGCAATACAGGTACGAGAGGTTACTATAATGTAACAGGTCGATGGCGTTGTTGGGGCCTAACAACAATGACAGAGTGCAGTTGTGTCCGTGAGCTCAGTTGGCCTCTCTTGATGAAAAAAAAAGAATGATTAACCAATCAGGTGAGGCTATTGTGACGACACTGCTCACCTCTGATTGCTCAGGACAGCGTCAAGGGAAGCCGCAAAGTCGTTGGCATCACACCAAGAAATCACAGTATGTCATCAGCGTCATTGAATGAAATAACGGAAGATTTGTGTTGGTGAGCAGGGCAAAGTATGAAGCGCAATGATGGAGGCTGGAGAACTGGAGTATTTAGTGAAAGATCATTTTACTAAACTGACGGCAGGAAAACACCAAAACTAGAGGTCTGAACTGAGAGGAAGAAAGGTGTTCGGACTTTCAGTGAGGAGAGTTAGATAACAGCGTGTGTGAGTCCTGGTAAAATGATGCTGGGCTGTAATAGTTCACCCAACTACATGAAATAGCAACATATAAATTGCAACATAGGATTTTCTGTTCCCCTCGTGAAACACACACAGCTTAGAGGTTGTGTCTCACTTGCCTTCCTCAGAAGTGTTCCCCACGCCACGCCACTGTATTTGACCAAGCCTGTTTGCATTTAGTGTTAAGACTGACACCTCCGAGATCGGATCTCACTCGTGTGGTTCTGAAAAGCCAGACCGAATCTAGACAATTTAGAGACCAACATTTCCTCATTTTGAGTTGTATTGAGAATAATCACCTACTATGCCTTTGATCCTTTAGACTAAGGGTACAAGTCAAATGTAAAGAAGTCCTGTTAGGAAAAATTTCCAAAGGCAAAGTTCCGGATGATCATAAAGTAACTATTGTGATTAAAGTTGTTTCACATCTGCATGTAATCTATACACTACTAACAATTCAAAAACTCCGATAATATTGAATGTCACATAACAAATAACTGTACATGTATAAATACAAATAATGTTCTTTCATTGACTAAATAAAAGTAGGACTGCATTTGAAAAATAAGAGAAAATAAATATAATGTGGAGATTGAGCATGTTTAAAAAGTCGAGAGAAACTTGAATTTTCCCCTTTTTGTTTAACATTTGGACTCAACATTCTCAGCCAATTATAAATGATATATCTAAACACAGTAGTAGGTTTAGTAGTGCTCCCAGTAGGAAGTATAAACGAAAATGAGTCTGTCTATTCTGGATGAAATGCTCAACTTTCACCGTCCACTTTTTTTTTTCTTTCTCACCCGTCCCTTTCTCCGTCTCACTCATCTTTTTCTCAAATTTCGCTATTTTTTCTTTTTCTTTTCTATGTCTTTTTATTCGTAATTTGCAGCTATCGCTCTTATTTCTCTGCATTGTTGAGACAATATTTTCCGATTGGTCGTGTGGTATCACATGCGATGGATTAACTCAAATGCAATCGGTCTGTTTTTTTAGACTACCATAGCTGCGCCGGTTGAAATAGAAGTGCTCCATCAGGTCCAGATGGGACGGCTTCTGGGTCGGCATCCAGGCAGCGGTCCGCCAGTGACCTCTGCTTTAGAAGGTCGCAGGAAAGGGCTGCAGCCAATCCGAGCTATTGGGCGAGACACGGGTTACACCCTGAAATGTTTGCCAGTCACTCACACCGGCAGGGTGTGATTTGTCCGAGGGGGTATGGGGGGGATTTCCCCCCCTCTGGTTTTCCTATCCCCCCCTCTGCTAAATTATTTTTATCTCTGGGGGGGACAAAGATTTCTCCCCCCTTGATAGCGATGAATGTAACTTAACTGCTCGCCTCCCTTAACTCTTGGAATCTAACGATCTTCAGTGTCGATGCATCAGAGCAGCTTTCAGCAGCCTTCTGGCAGAATGTCATCCAACACAAACACATTGGAACATTTTAGTGGGAAAACAGCGCTGAACCAAACATGAACCGCGTTCAGAGCAGCATGTCGTCTTACTTTACAGGAGCCAATAAGAAAACAACTAAAGTAACATTAAAAGTGTTGCCATGTTGTGATGGGGACTAATCCACGGACCCGAAGAAGGGCCTGTCTACCCTTTGGGTTTTTCTCCCTAGTTATGCAAGCTAAAAGTCACATGTTCTTGTCTATCAATATCTGTTTTTTTATCAATACGCAGCCTGCACACAGCTGACATTGCGACACACAATCAATTAAGAGTCACAAATGAGAGTATTTCTCTGTGCTGTGGGAAGAAGCCGCAGTACCCGGAGAGAACATGCAGACTCCCGCTGGCGGCCGGTCCATATAGGGCAATGGGGAAATGTCCGACCTTGAGCCCAAAAAAAAAAGATTCTAATTTTTTTTAAATTATATTAAAAATATATTTGACAAAAAGTCAATGTGTCTAGTTGTGTTTTTGAAACATGGAATATAGCCAGTTTTATTTGTAAATGAAGATTCCTGCTTTTCCTGCATGTCTCAGCTGGGCTCGGGCTCTGTCCCAAACCGACGGATCGAAGAAGCAATTAGCCAATCAATGATTAAAGTTAATGAGTAACATTATAATTTCAGAGTTCTAAAATACATTCAGTTTTGAGCATAGCCCTTCGGCGCCCTACGCTGCACTCTCAACAGGGCGAGTCTCCATAACAAGAGCAGCGTCCTTCCAAGAAGACCCGACTCAAACTCTGAACCAGAGAAGAACTTTGCCAGAGAAACTGGAAGTAAAACAGCTGGAGCAGATCAGCCTGACGTCACCATCAGACAACGGACCGGCGTGAAAGGGAAGCACATAGGAGGCTGTAGAGATGCTACACTGGCAGGTTTAGCTAGCTGGTTAGCTGCGTGCTAACGGCGTATATTCACACAGGCTTGACTGTGTTTGGAAGTGGAGGCTGGTTGACCGCAGCGATAACGCAAGTCAACATCGTTACCCAGCTGCGACGCACACAGGACTGCGGTAAGGACACACAACCAGGACGTGGATGAACAGGGACATTTTGTCCAAAATTATTCATTGTGTGAAGTTTTGTGAGGCTTTTGAGCTGGTCTTTCCCCAACAAAATAGGTCCATCTCAATATATATAAATTAATATTTTATCCTTTAGTATCATATAATAAACTGCAATATAAATAAATGATATGATAGTTATGATATTAATATTTATAATAGTTACGATATGGTGGTTACATCATATTATGAATATTGTTTTATATAGTTACATACATATTCATTGATATATTGAATTGTTTGAAACAGACGGGCTTATTATGGTTTGCTACCTTTTTTTTGCATTGAATCATGCTGGGATGCTAAGTGAAACTGATTGGCTCCACTGCAGACCCCACACTGAAAAGCCACTGGGTGGAGTCGAACGCTAGACCTTCTTGAGGCGACGGTGCGAACCACCTCACCACTGTGCTGCAAGAAAATAGAAGTGAGTATGTTTAATATTATACTATTTTATTTTTATATATAAGTACTTTGATTAGTTGATATATTAACATTTTGAATCTAGGATTTGTACAAAAAGCAAACCACACACTGTGTTAAGATTAAAGCGGATTGATCCGACCTTTTACTGAAAGTGTTTGAACCACCCGTTCTCCATGTTCATGATTATCCGTTTGTGCCGGGTCTCGTTCTGTGATGATTGTATATTTATATGTGTACTTGTCTGTAATCTGGAGGTGGATTACATCACACCCCTGTGGTTCTTCAATTAGCGCAGTGACAGGCTGGGCAGCGGTAATGACCTGTGAGCGCTCGGTTCTGCTTTCTGGCTACGCCAGGCCTCCGTAAACCAGTTTGACTTTGGGTGTCCGTCAGAGCCGGCCTGTATTTACACATAACTCAAACAAGTGGGGGTCTGCACCCCGTGTGAGGTATTCTGGACCAAGGTTGCCTATCCTCGCTCTTAGCCTAGACATGCTAATGTCAGGAGGCTACGCTGATGGAAAAGGATAATTAAGTCATTTCTTTGTCAACAGCCAGGCGCGGATGATGTTGAGCCGTTAGCTCTTTCATTTGGAAAGGAAAGAGCTAGCTTTCTCTTTTTCCTCATCAATGCTAACGCCCCGGCCCGTGTGCCCCCAGAAAATCATTCTGCTGAAGTGGTCCATTTAGAGGCTCTCCATCCACTCACATCCCGTCCTACTGATTTGTAGGTAAATCATTGCTGTCAGTATAGTAGCAACCCTGATTAAAGTTCAAGGGTTTAATAGATCATTTTAAATAAACCCAAAGTGACTCTCCTCTCCCCAGCTGATCCACCTGGACCGCTGCCCTGGGTGTATGGCAGTTTTCCGCCGTCGCGGGGCAAGCCAAGTCCAGCCTCGTCGGTTCCTGCCTATTCCCCCAGGATGCTGCGCTGCAGGCCTAGACCAACATTCTCAGCTGTGTTCAATCTGTCTGAGACAAGCTGGCTATGAGAAAATGCAAAGGGAAAAGGCACTTATGCGCGCGCACACACACACACACACATACAGGAGGAGAGACATGGAAAATCCTGGACAGTTAGCGCACTTTGTTCACTTAGTTCAGCTGGAATCTGTCTAGAAACACCCTAACACACACACACACACACACACACACACACACGTACAAACTGCCTCCAGCTCCCCGGGCGACTGGAGTCCGTTCCAATTAATTGTGTTTAACCATTCTAATCACACTTTAGCACATTAATCCTATTTTCAGTCCAAAACACATCTGAGACGACTGGGATGTGGCCCGCTGACTTTTATTTTTTATTTGTATTTTCTTTATTGCCATCGCAAACCTGATGAAAGCCAGAAGCGGCTGCAGGCCCCTGTTTCAGCCTGCACTCTCACTGAACTTGGACTCTCAATCTCTCTTTTTTGTTTCTCCTGCTCAACTCAATGGTAGAATTTATAGCATGACGCTGATGCCTTCACTCAAAATACGTCCCTGCAGAATTGAACAATTACCTTGGGTGAGGTAAGTAGAAGTGCAATGTATTTTTTGGTTCCTTGATTAGGTTCTATTATTGTGTATCATGTAGAAACGGTTCGAGTATCTTATCAGTTCGACATCCTTAAGTTACCAATCCATCTGCCATGGGAGCAGCCCTGGAGGCCAGTCACGATATTCCATCTCCACTCTCATTTAAAGCTCTTGGAATGCGCTGTGGATCATCTGGAGGCTAACAGTTATCAAGAAGAGGGAGGTCGGAATTACTTTAGGGTCCCTAAAGTTTACAAAAAGGACTGTTCTGCCTTATTTGTGTGCATGGAAACTTTGGCAGCGGTGGAGGTGTTTATAGCGCCTCCCAAGGTTCCTCCTGGAAGGCCATAGAAAAATAATCGATCTAACCTCTCCTGGAGCTCTTAAAACCTTCCAACGGGGGCCTGTAAAAGGTGCTGGAGCATTGATAATTGAGCCCTGTAAAGCAAACAAAGTGTCACAAAGGGCGTTTTAATGGGGATTTCTTGGGGGCTCACAGCAGCGCCGCTAGAACGCAAGAAACATTAAGCTAATTGAGTTTTAGAGTCCATGTAAAACTGGCAAAGACTGATATTCAAAATCATGAGAATAAACAAAAGGGCTACTCATAGGAAAACAAATGGCTTGGAAGCTGAGTGACATCAGCGACTCTCAGCTCGCCATGTGGCTGGAATGATGTAATGGGAGCTGGAGCTGCTTGCCTACCTTTGACTCTAACCTTAAAGACATTTAACTCCCCCACCCTCCAGATGACCCGGCCATCCACGCAGCCACAGCGCTGCTCCAAGCGACATGTTTTAATTCATCACATGGTTGATTAGAACAGAGAAGCAAACCTTTAATTGGGACTATTAGACACAGGAAAAAACGTTTCTCCTGTTAATGTGGCTGCGTAACATAATGGTAAGAAAACAAGACATTAATCCAGGAGGAAGTGGGGGAGAAGTGGGCCACGAGCCTTCTGCATAATCTCCTTGTTGGACGTCAGAGACAACGGCTCCTGTCCTCTGTCTGTCTGAGGTCAGAACAAGTCGTTAAGTTTCCTTCATTTGTAATCAAGGGGACACATTAATGATCCAACTGCATTCTATAAAATACATTTGTATTATCTGTCTTTGATAAAAAAAAACTGCATTCAATTTTTCCCCAAATTAAAAATTGACCTTAGAGGGCTTTACAATCATCACCTGTCCCGGAACCTTCACATTTACACAAATAAAAAAGGGAGAACCCTCAGGGGAGACGGCAAGGAAGGATCCGTCAGGATGGAGAGAAGATTTGATGGAATCCAGTATTCGAGTAAAATTCAAAATAGGCGTAAAAATCCATTTTTTTTGCGTTACACTTCTAATTTACGTTAAAGTGTAAGTATTCTTTAATTATATCCATTATAATAATTATGGATATTCAATATTGGTTGATTTTTTAACTCCCACAAAAGCATAGAATTCGACACAACTACACAAGCATTTTTTTTTACCTTTTTAACCGAACGTTAACGTTACTCTGTCAACAGCCGATTGTCTAAATGACCGGAGCTACGTAAACGGCGCGAACATGAGAGCACCGACTGCAGACGTCAATAACGCAGCGGAATGGAATAATCTCCCGATCAAACTCTGCCTCCCGAAAGTTATAAACTGCCTCCGGAACCTAGTTAATGTACAAAAAATCTATTCAACAAAAATAGTGATGCAGTTAAGTGTTTGTTCGGCCTCTCTGTTGCTGTGTGGAGCAGCCTGTGTCAGTCACGTCTCCCCCGACTCCTGAACGTCACTCACTCATCCGGGCATGCACTGCGGTCTCATAAGGAAACGCAGCTTTTTGATATAAAGTTTCCTTGTTCCCGAATACAAATATTTTTTTGAGTATTTGTTCGAAACAAGTATTTGTAAAAAAACATGTTTTTTGTGCCTTTCCGAATACCGTATTCGGGTTCGGCTCCACCGCTAATATAAAGATATAGCTTAAGTGCACCATGCGAGGACATGAAATCATAGCAGTCAGTAATAGTTCAGTTTGTGTATGTCTACGTGTGTGTGTCCCATCCCAACCAGACAATTTAAAACTTAGAGTATCATATGTCCTACTAAAAGATACCACAATGATGCATCAACGATATATTGTACAATTGTCATGGCTTTGAGCTGTAATTTTTAACTGAGGTTGGCAAGCAATAACACCTAAACTTTCTCAATTCAAAGTTTTCTGCATATTTAAATGCTAACATTAGCAACCATATATTCTGGTGTGACAGTTATCTCATGTTCAAATCTAATACTGTAAGACAGTTGCAGACCTACGATCCGGCACCATTGCACCCATAGACAGTATTGAACTAAGTTAAACTGCATTGAAATACTGTCACCGTTCTGTTTGTCTTGATTAACAAGGACGTTTGAGATAAATATAATTGTAAGATAACAGTTATTACGACCTTAAAAATAAATATGTTGATCAATTTAGGCCTCTGGATTTTTCACCTCAATATATCCATTTTGTGTGCATGCTGCACCTGTAGAGGGACGGTGCTTAAAGGAGTCTGGGAGAGATTCATGCAGAACATTACTAACAACTTGGATGTCATACGGCCATTGAAAGGGATGATGTAAAATGGTCTGCAGTTCCTCAACTTTGACTCTGTGAAATATGTAAGCCCTAAAAAGGCTGAAAGCGTGCTAGATTTTCCCACTCAACAGCGGAACGGTTTGCAAAAAGTTTTCTATATTAACCTAACACATGGTTTGAGAATGACTCTTTGTTTCCTCCCTTTTCCACAGCCCCCACTTAAAGCTGTGCAGAATAAATAAACTGGCAACGCAAGGAAATACTAGAGACAGCATGTGTTCTCAGGAGTCGTGCCACTGCTTGGTTGTCAATGCGATTGTAAGTAAGCCGCAAGTGTGAGCATTCACTGGAAATTATACGCTTTCACAGGGATTTGGTATAAAAGGTATTAAGCCGGTCTGAGGTGTTTGGCAGTCCAAATCGATGGCAATTATGTTAATGGAAATGATATGCGCCACAACTGGGGTTTGTTGTCAGTTCCATGGTATTGCACATTTTCCGACTGAGCGTATGAAGTGGATCCCAGTAGATTGGTGTAATAGGATAAATGCTGCTATGGAGTGGGCACCGCATGGTAGGTGGGATGGAAACCCTACTCCCCAGCCCTCTCCCTTTCCTATAGCCTCTTCCTAACTTGTAGCGTCATCGGAAACTTGAGCCAGCCTATAACAGGCTGCTGAAGGGCCGATGGTTAGAATGAGCCAGGTCCGTCTTCATATAGACTGCACTCTTACCCTTCCTTTCCAAGAAGGGATGGGGGGTGGAGAATTAAGAATGTCTGCTGCGTTCAGCCTACGGGACGCTTCGGTTCAGTCTACCATCAACTTCCAGTGTGGACTCAGCGCAAACGATGCAATCAGGTCCAACTTTCAAGCTCGGTTTGGTGCAGAGATGCTCACAAGTCTCTGAGCTAGAGTCCAAATCAAGTCTCAAGTGGTTATAATAAGTGTTGCCTCACCTACAGTATCTAGCAGTTGGCGTCCATATGCTTGCGCGCACATGGTGCTAATTAGCGTGCCACACGGAGTGTGCCGGCGGGCCGCATTTCAGACCTCGTCCGATTCTGAGCGCGCTCACAGCCAGCAATATGTGTTAATGTACGTAGTACGTGTTACGTAGGCAGGTAACAGAGGGAGTTGTGTAGCGAGCTCATCAGATGTTTCCTGAAAATAAACATTGTAAACATTGCTCGAGTCTGAGTCGAGTCTCAAGTCTTTCGAGGACAAGTCTCAAGTCGAGTCTGAAGTCACTGTGTGTGCGACTTAAGTCGCACTTGAGTCCGAGTCTCAAACTCGAGTCCCCATCTCTGGTTTGGTGGGCATCCAACCTGGTTTCCCTGAGCATGCAACGTCGGGGGGGAGTTCTGACCATACACTTGTGTGTCACCTTCGGGTGTGGAGGTACGGATCTGATGATGTTTTTGAATTCAATGAATATGTGTTTTTGTGTGTGCGTTGGGGAAATGAAAGTGGGTACATATTATTCCTGAAACAGGTGGACGGGGGGGCAATGACTAGACATAATGAGCACACAACAATATCTCTATCAGTTTAAGTTTGTGACCATTGCTTTACCTCTCACGTTCTATGGAGGACTAAAAGTGCCACAATTAAACAAATAAATACATCATTAAATAATTACTTAAATGTGTCATTAATTCATTAAAATTATAAAATAGAATTAAATACATAAATGTGTCATTAATTAAAATACAGATTAATTTTATGTAAAATACCTATATAATTATTTCACTATTTACATTTACATTTCATGATCCTGCGTTGCAGTGCTTCATGAAATACTTAAACCGTCAAACTGACCCATCAAAGTCAGTGGGCGGGGCTAACGCGAATCTAGTCTGATCCGTTGCTTTGGTGGAAGTAGAGAACCTTGATAGAAACATGGAGGATCTCCGTGAACTTTGCAGGGAGTTGGTGGGAGACATTTTAAACTTAGCAGAGGATGTAGAAGCAGGACCTGCTGAACCAGAGGATGTAACTGGTAAAGCAGAGGAACTTATTGAAGTTGTTGGAGCTTAGCTTGATGATCAGGTAGGTTCCGCCTACCAACTTTTGATGGGTCAGTTTGACAGTTTAAGTATTTCATGAAGCACTTTAACGCAGGATCATGAAACGTAAATGTAAATAGTGAAATAATTATATAGGTATTTTACATAAAATGAATCGGTATTTGAATTAATTAATGACACATTTATGTATTTAATTCTAATTTTAATGAATTAATGACACATAATAAGTAATTATTTAATGGTGTATTTATTTATTTAATTGTGGCACTTTTAGCCCTCCATACGTGTCAAGCAACACATACATTTTGCTCTATTTAAAGCCAGAACAATCCTTTGGCAAAACAGTCATTTTACGTAAAAAAATACAGAAGTTGTCAAGTTATCAATTTGTGTGATTTGTGTTATTGTGTGACTTTTGTGTCTCAATGGGTAAAACTACGTGCACATTTATTCCAAAAATGAAACTATCAAAGAAGCATGTTAATTTAGGAAGCGCAAGTGTTAACAACCAATAATATAATCTTTAATTTGTTTAAATAC
This sequence comes from Apeltes quadracus, assembly GCA_021346845.1. NCBI lineage: Eukaryota > Metazoa > Chordata > Actinopteri > Perciformes > Gasterosteidae > Apeltes > Apeltes quadracus. Next base: position 16,203,139 of record CM037931.1, on the reverse strand, counting down.
AATATAAATATGTCAAGAATAGGTCTCAAAAGCAATGGAAATATACTGTATTACATCGAAATGATAGGGAGTGTAAAAAGATGGGGATCAATTATTATTGAATACATGCAATGATAATGTTCGTAAAACGTCAACCAGCGGCGTAAATAACAGTGAAGTGGAATAACTCTTTCCACATGTATTGAATAAGAGATGAATTGAGCTTTGTGGGAGGAGGTATGCCCATGTGATTCTCTATCTCCAATCCATCTCCTGTATCATTAGAATCTAATCCAGCCAAGGCTGTGGCCAGCAGCCACATGCACTTATTATGTTTGTGCTCATGGTGTATTCATAAGGTACAGTGGACAAATGAATAGATTTTCTTATTCATCACCAACAAATTCCAATGTTTGCTACGTGAGGTTGACATAATGCAAAAGCTAAAATGCATTTGTGGAATTACAGCAGGCGGGTGGAGCCGTTACTCAGTACAACAGAGCCTGTGCCTGACGTTTCCCAAGCCTCATGTAGGGAGGAGATTTCTGTTATATTGCTTGTTATTTCATGTATGATTGTGTTAAAATTGCTTGTAAAAAAAAGCCATTTGCCCTGTCAGAGTTTTTGTAGTTGCACATGAATGTATTTACTGTCGGATCTGAGGATCTGGTGTGACTTTTTATCTCTCAGTGATATCGTGGAGGAGGAGAACACAGCGATTCCAGGTTTTACCTTCAAATATTGATTGTATATGGCAGAGGAAACATTCTAGAATCGTAATTGAGTTCAAAGCATTGTGGTTCCCCGCGACATAAATTAACAGGCAATTTAACAATAAAGCGTAACAGTTATGGTAAATATGTAGAATAAGAAAACTAATTTACAAGGTCAAATAAAGGCAAGTAAAAACTGTCTCAAAGCATCATTATGGGAAGACGTCTCGACTCCTGATTTGGACCCATCGCGATACTCTTGCTCTCTTAATTAGTGGGGAGGGTTCGATTTTATTTATTCTTCTCATCAACTTCTGCATACTTTCAGCTATTAAAACCATAAAACCTTTCAGCTAATGATGGGACCTCTTCAACTTTTCTTCTACTATTTATATTTCTTTAAAATATTAAGCTTTTAAACACTTTTTTGAACACTAAAGTCAATGAGAGCAAGCTTCAAATGCTTTAAATTGTTCACAACATATTCAGCTTTTTGAGGTCTACTTTTCAGTTTGATATCTTTTACACTTTTTGTGAAAAAGCTGTTTAAGTTTAGTGATAATATCAGGATTTTTTATTGAATAAACAGAATGTGTATGTGGCTTCCGGTGACTTCTTGATAGAGACGAGGCTCCGTCAGAAAACAGTGACAACTGCAGATATATAAAGCTTTCAGGGTGGAAACTAACTCGTGAACAAGATGACTACCACATCCAAAACGAGAGGACAAGGAAAGTCAGGACATTTGAAAGAAACTGACAACAAACAACCGAGCACAAATAGCGCTGGCTTAGATGCCACCAGAGCCCCCTAAGGAGAGCCTGGGCTCCCTATTCGGGGCCATTGAATCGATCTTGGTTGCAGTTCCGTTAAATTCCACTGGAGGTGATCGCAGACGAGTGCAGATCGTATTGGACTCTATGGAGCTAGACGGCTAAATTTAGCTCTTTCTCCTGCTTGTCGTTGAATCAACGATTTTATTGTTGATTCCGCAAGTTCAATATAGATTATAGACCAAAAGTCGAATGAATGAGTGCTTATGTCCTTTCGATTTCTTACAGGTTGGGCCGTTGTTGGCCGGAACACGCTAGCATTCTGCTAATGAATGCTGATTGGTCAGTGACGGATTGCGACCGATTACGACCAGAGACCCCGTTTGATGGCAGCTGGAGCTAAAGCAGAATCAGAAATATAACGTTTAGGAGGACTTTCTGTCCAAGTTTACCTCAAATAGCAGCTGGTGTTATCGTTGTCGATCATGTTGCTGATGTCATGAGAAAGGAAGCCATGATTCAGAAGTGCCGAAGAGATCGCCGAAGAAATGGCCGTAAAGCAGCACCTCCGGCAGTATGCAAATAAGCGACGTCATCACATTTTTTGAGCGGATTTTTAGAACAGATGAGTGAACTTAAAAATTCAATTTTCAGCTGAGTGTATTATTCTAGCACCCTATTTTGAATGCAAGTTTCAAATAGCTTGACAAAAAATGATATCCTGAGAAAAGTGGACTTTAGTGAAGCCTCATAGAGTCGCATGCATTCTGCACTCGCCTACGAGCGCCCCGCGTGGACATTACAAAGTGTCCGATTTAGGTTCACCCTTTTCGGGCACAATTCTTTAACTTTGAGGAGGCTGAGGAGAAATAACCTCTCAATATTTCAGGCCATTGTTTTCATGTATGAAAAGGCCCTGATGGTGTAAAAGGCCCTTCTTCTGGGATACACCATCACCGTAGGCCCTTCTTGGTGTATCCCTTAGGAAGGGCCTACATTGATGGTGTATCCCAGAAGAAGGGCCTACGGTGATGGTGTATCCCAGAGGAAGGGCCTACGGTGATGGTGTATCCCAGAGAAAGGGCCTACATTGATGGTGTATCCCAGAGGAAGGGCCTACATTGATGGTGTATCCCAGAAGAAGGGCCTACATTGATGGTGTATCCCAGAGGAAGGGCCTACGGTGATGGTGTATCCCAGAAGAAGGGCCTACGGTGATGGTGTATCCCAGAAGAAGGGCCTACGGTGATGGTGTATCCCAGAGGAAGGGCCTACGGTGATGGTGTATCCCAGAGGAAGGGCCTACGGTGATGGTGTATCCCAGAAGAAGGGCCTACGGTGATGGTGTATCCCAGAGGAAGGGCCTACGGTGATGGTGTATCCCAGAGGAAGGGCCTACATTGATGGTGTTTCCCAGAAGAAGGGCCTGCGGTGATGGTGTATCCCAGAGGAAGGGCCTACGGTGATGGTGTATCCCAGAAGAAGGGCCTACTGCTCATCTATCTTAAAAGAAATCCTATTGCTCTGTCTCTCTTCTATCCATCGGAGCAGCGGACCCCTGTGCTCTATTAAGCATTACACCATGTCCTTTTGCAGAAACGGTCACAATAGCCTGTTTTAAAAGGATGGACATTTGACAGATGGTTTACATTTTTTTATAACAGTAACCAATGTCACAGTTTGGTCTACTCCATGTCTTATTGTGAAGTTTCATGTTTCTGGTGTCCCTGGGTAACTTCACTTCCTGCCTTGTCCTGTCTAAGTGATTCCACCTGTGTCCAATCACCTGCACCTCCCTTGTGTATTCAAGCCATGTGTGTCTCTTGTCCTTTGTGGCGTCATTGTTGAATGTCGGCGAGCGTCTTGGCTGAGTGTCAACGCCATAGTTTGTTCTCGCCCTTTTGACTATTAAAGTCCTTTTTGTTTTTGTGAAACTCTGCGTTTGAGTTCTCCTTTCCTGCCTCGCCATCTCGACCGATTCTGACAACCAAAATGTCGACAAAGCCGTCGGTGCAGTGATCCAGGTGTTCTGGATTCTCCTATGATTCTGTTTTCGCCCTCATGTATGCTGCAGAAGACAATCTGCATAAAACAAAGAATTCCAAATAAAATCAAGAGTGGGGAACCAAATGCAACTCTGACCCCATGAATGTTAATGTCCGTATTGATTATGTATTAGCTCTCCTCAGCCTCCCTCCTCCTCATCAAAGCCAGTCATGTTAGGGTCTATAATTATGTTCAGATGTACTCTGAAAAGGCAGGTTTCATCAGCCCTGCTCATCTGTCACCTTAAGCAAGACAAATGAGGGAGCAGGTAATGGGCATGTACATTTGTGTGCAGACTACACAAAGCCCATACATCAGGCCAGCTAGGTTCACTGCAAAGGCTAGCGCTGGTTTCCTGCAGGCTGAGCTCAGATACACCACGGCTAACACACCCTGTCACAACGACTCAATTCCCCTACAGGGGAGAAACGGTGAATTCGGTGGAACACGTCAAGTTAGAGCTCAGTTCCTTTGCAAACTTTACAGGACATGCTGAAAAAGCACATGCTTTTATTTAGATGGAAACTATACAGCCTGTCTTGGACTCTATTTGTAGTGTACACATGACTAGACTGCTAGATGGAGATATTGACTCACTTTCCAACATATCAGCTCAGATGAATGAATGAGATTAGATATAGATACCGAGAGGTTTGGAGACGCACAGATCGTGTTTCAAATGTAAGCTTTATTAAAGACAGACAATCAGAAGATCTTTTAATAAGAAATATAATATATGTACATAAGCTCTTTTATCATATTCTTAATTCAGTTCAATGCAATTCAGACGAGTCTAGAAAGTCCAATAACGTTTTCAGGGACAGATTTGTGTCTTTACATTATTAACAAGAAAAACTTTTTTGAGAGAAAATTTCGCAAATGAAAATCAAGTTTGCAAGTAAAAATATATAAACTGAGAATAAATTATTTGTTTGTTTCCCTTATGAATCTAGACTTAAAAAAAAAAATGGACAATAACGTTCGCGATCTGAGTTTGGACGTAGTGGGCGGGGCATACGCTGCTGAATGAACCAGCAACTGCCTGAGGGCCTTAAAGTCTATGACCTCATTAAAGTGATGAAGACGACGCTAGAAGGGTAGGGCAGTTTATCTTCAGAGACGACGAGTCAGTTTGCAGTATCGCTTTGAGTGTTTCCTTGTTGCAATGCACAGTATTTCCATAACTTATTTTTTGCTTCTATTATTAAATACCAAGTTAGTAATTGTTTGTGATTGAAAGTTTAGTTTTCCACCCTAATTCTATAGCTTATAACTGTCGTAATAAGCAATATATTTTACCGTTTGCATATAAAATGACTGAAGGGATTTATTTTGGTTCACACTATTTGTCTTCGAGATGCACAACCTGATGGTGACGATGCAGAAGAGGCTTTGCCTGTAGCCTCAGAAAGCTCACAGATCATTTGTGTCTGACCAACACTGTATGCTACCCAAGTGTCACCATCACATTCCCAGTAGCCCACATCAAAGATTCTCAAACACTCCTGCAAACTGCCATTAAGTATGGTGCAGGATTTGATAAGAGTGTGATGAATGTGTTAAATAGTTGTTGGCGAGACCTTGGTTCTGTAATATGGGTTTAACTTGTGTTCCACAATCATTTTTTTCTGGGCCACCTTGTTATAACGTGAGTGAGCAAAGTAAACACAGAAGTATCGTCTTGCGATTATTTAAAAGTGCATACTTCTTTAAGAATCAACACATGAGATGTGTATCAGGTATGTCGATGGGAAACTTCATCCAAAAGATGAAGCCAGCTGAAGGACATGCATGTAGGTGTCCCGTCCAGAAGAAGAGGAATCCATTGCACTGCAGCAGGACCTGCATCGCCTCTGTTACAGTGACCCAGGGTGTGGATTAGCACCGGCAGGTTCCTTATCATGTTCTGCCTGCACAATCTCAGACCAAACACATTCATTATGATTATAGCAATTGCCTGTTTTTTTCACATAGTGTACAGGCCAGAAGATGTAATCTTAAAAATCTTTGTTATTGTGCTATATCTATGTAACCAACGGGTGGGTTTCTCAGTGAGTGTGCACCACAGTAGTAAACAACTCAATTGAGTTTAAAATACAATTTCTTTCACTCTGAATCACAAACTACAGTTAAAAAATCAACACCGTAAAAGTTCATTAAAAGAGATGCACCTCCATTTAAAAAGACAAATTAAAAAGGACACCAGTTTGGGCCAGCTCATGTGGTTAATTACATGTATTTTGTCTTACTGAAACATGGATGTCAGATGGGGAATATTTGACCTTAAATGAAGCGACTCCTCCGAGTCATGTTAATACTCATATCCCTGGAGGCACAGGCTGAGGGGGGGAGTAGCAGCTATTTATGACTCCTGCCTTTTAATAAACTTTCAACCTAAACTAGATTATAACTCATTTGAAAGCCTGGTTCTCAGTCTTTCGCAACCAACCTGGAAAATGTTCCAGCCGGTTCTCTTTGTAATAGTGTACAGGGCGCCAGGTCCTTATTCAGAATTTTTATCTGAATTTTCACAGTTCTTAACGAGTTTGGTCCTTAAAACGGACAAGGTAATTATAGTGGGTGATTTCAACATTCACGTGGATGTCGATAACGACAGCCTTGGTACTTCATTTCTTTCATTATTAGATTCAGTTGGTTTTTGTCAGAGGGTAAATAAACCAACTCATTGCTTTAACCACACACTCGACTTGGTTCTTGTGTATGGTATTGAGATAGAACATTTAACAATCTTTCCACAGAATCCTCTTTTGTCGGACCATTGTCTGATAACCTTCGAATTTCTACTATCGGAACCTCCTCCTGCCAAAGGTTTCTACAGTCGATGCCTATCAGATACCGCTGTAGCTTCATTTAAAGAAGCGATTCCTTCTACTCTAAGTTCAGTGTCCTGTTTCAAGATACCGGACGACTCCTATGAAAAGTTCAGTCCGTCCCAAAACGATAATCTTCTCGATACTGCTACGGACTCTCTGAGAGCGACGCTGGACGCTATTGCTCCTCTGAAAAAAAGAATGGCAACAAGTAGGAAGTTTGCGCCTTGGTATAACCCTCAAACCTGCAACTTAAAGCAAACTGTACGGAAGCTTGAACGACTATGGCGTTGGCCATGGCCACCAAATCAGAAGGATCTAGGCTAGTCTGGCAAGACAGCCTTAAAACATATAAGAAGGCTCTCCGGAGTGCAAGAGGATCTTATTACTCATCACTAATAGAGAAAAACAAAAACAACTCCAGGTTTCTCTTGAGCACTGTGGCCAGGCTGACAGAGAGTCACAGCTCTGTTGAGCCATGTATTCCTCTGGACCTCAGCAGTAACGACTTCATGAACTTCTTCAATGATAAGATTCTGACTATCAAAGAGAAAATTGATGGTCTCCTGCCCTCAACTAGTGCCGACCAGTCCTCGGATGTAGGAACCCTGGATGCAGCAGTAGGCCCTGATACCTACTTGGATGGCTTCTCTTCCATCACCCTGGATCCTATTCCAACTAAGCTGCTTAATGAAATTTTTTCTTTAATTAGCACGCCTTTACTGGATATTATGAATCTGTCCTTGTTGACAGGACATGTACCACAGTCCTTCAAGATAGCTGTAATTAAGCCTCTTCTTAAGAAACCTACTCTTGCTCCGGAGGTGTTGGCTAACTACAGACCGATCTCTAATCTTCCCTTCCTCTCGAAGATCCTTGAGAAATCCGTCGCAAATCAACTATGTGACTTTCTTCAAAACAATGCTTTGTTCGAGGACCCATTTTATTTACCCTTTATATGCTTCCTTTGGGCGACGTTGTCAGAAAACACCGCATCAACTTCCATTGTTATGCAGACGATACTCAATTGTATCTGTCGATTAAGTCAGAGGAGACCGAACAGCTCGTTAGACTTCAAGAATGTCTTGGAGACATCAAAACTTGGATGACCTGCAACTTCCTGATGCTAAACTCAGAAAAAAACAGTTATCTTGATAGGCTCAGGGCACCTTGGTGGAATGGAATTTCTATGTTATCCAGCAGCACCGTCAAGAACCAGGGTATGTCCTTCAACTCTCATATAAAGAAGACTTCAAGGGCGGCCTTTTTTCATCTACGTAATATATCGAAAATCAGGAATTTCCTGTCTCAAGGTGATGCTGAAAAATTGGTTCATGCATTTGTTTCCTCCAGACTGGACTACTGTAATTCTTTGTTTGCAGGGTGTTCTTGTAAATCTCTTACATCTCTCCAGTTGATTCAGAATGCTGCAGCACGTGTATTAACAAGAACTAATAAAAGAGACCATATCACGCCTGTATTGTCTGCTTTGCACTGGCTCCCTGTTAAATCAAGAATAGAATTGAAGGTTCTTCTCCTCACCTACAAGGCGCTTGCTGGTGAGGCACCTTCTTATCTTAAAGAGCTTGTAACACCGTACTGCCCTGCAAGGCAGCTGCGCTCTATAGATGCTGGGTTACTTACTTACTGGACCAGCTCTTAGTTACGCTGCTATAGGCTTAATCTGCCGGGGGACTTCTTAGGACACACCGAACTCCTCTCTCTCTCTCTCTCTCTCCCTCTCTCCTTCTACTAAAATCCACTAATTCAGCTCCTTCCTGGGAGTTCTTTGTGCTTTCTCGCCGAGCAGGTCTATGCAGATCGTAGTTCACTGCCAATATAATAATCAATAATCAAAATATGGGCCCTTTAAAGATTTCCCTGATTTGTGATTGTTGTTCAGGTCGCCATTGCAACCACTATTGTTTACATGTTTTATTTATTTTTAAATTACCTTTTATTTAGGTTTTACTGAAGTTTTAGTTTTTTTGTTTCAGGCAATCTCCACATAATGCAATCATATTGCCACTAGGATTAAATACTTGATTTCATGATTGCATATTCATAAATTCATCAGCTATTTTAATAGTACACACAGTTCCTCCCTGTAGCGTCACAATGCTCCATAGTACCAGAAAGTGGGGCTTCATGTCTACACAGCAGCCCTCCATGTGGTAAAGACGCTGCGACTCAGTTTGGTGAACATTGAAAAATACAACAATGTAGATATAAATAAAAATAAGCGGACAAAAGTATTTGGGGGTTTAATTTATAGTTTTGACTCAGTTCTATAACTTTTTTCAATCTTCTCTTATATAGTTTTATATTCTTTATTTTTGATATTCGCTGCATTTGTACTAATTTAAAGAAATCTGGCTTTATTTACCACCACCAATCTATAATTTGACGATCACAAAAATGCAATCTAATGTATTACTTAAGGACTATTGTAAAATACTTATTACTTATTTCACAGTTTACATAAAAGCTTGACTATTTTAAGCCACCATCATAAATGACAGTGGAGGAAATTTTTCAATAAATTGTATTTACATTTCCAATTGTGTTGGCCTAATGATCAGGTTGCGATTTGACAAAAAATCAAAGGGGGGGGTTGTTTTTTATTTTTTATTCATAGACAAGAACATGTGACTTATCTTGCATAACTAGGGAGAAGAACGGTAGACAGGCCCCTTTTGGGCAAGTTACTTCAAAAACGTAATACATTATGTATTACTTGTTACTGTCATTTCAAAGTAATTTCTTACATTATAATATTACTGTCTCTGAAATGTAAGGCGTTACACTACTACTGCACTACTTTTAAGTTACTTTCACCAAAACAACTGGAAATATATACATACACAGGGTGCGATTTGACAAAAAAGCGGGGGGTGTTTTGTTTTTTTATTCATAGACAAGAACATGTGACTTTTAGCTTGCAAAACTAGGGAGAAGAAGGCAAAGGGTAGACCGGCCCCTTTATCGGGTCCGTGGATTAGTCCCCATCACAACATGGCAAAACTTTTAATGTTAATTTAGTTGTTTTATTATTGGGTCCTGTAAAGTAAGACGATATGCTCAGTGCCGGCGCTCCGCACATGCACATCACGCACTGCGCCAAAACATCTGGGACGTGGAAAATCACAGTAGGCTAGTAGTATAAATCACAAATAAAATATGTCTAAAGCCTGTTAACATGCAAAACCAATACAAAAGTAATGCAACTCCGCGCTGCTCTTATTATTAAAGAGCTGGTTCCTATTCTCTGCTACGGAGACCCCCCCCGCCCCACTCAGCGCAGTTAATGGGATCCAAAGTCCAACTGGCTTGATGCTCACTTTCACACGCACGGACGGTTTGGCTACGAGGAGGAAGCAGAATTAAGCGCAGAGCGGCGCACAAAGAGGGGGAAACGAGCGCACGCGCACCCCTGCGAAGTGCCCGACTAAAATGTTACAATGTCTTTGTGTTGGATGACGTTCAGAAATATGCGCCGTCTGCCAGAAGGCTACTAAATAACTACTCTAATGTATTGACACTGAAGATCGTTAGATTCCAAGAGTTTAAGTTGCATTCATCGCTATCAAGGGGGGGAAATCCTTGTCCCCCCCGGAGATAAAAATAATTTAGCAGAAATCCCCCCCACAAATCGCACCCTGCTAATAATGGTGATACTTTGAAACTCTAGGATGTTTCCCTCTGTGGTACGTAAAGGTTGACATTGTTAACTATTCCAGTCCCATTGGTCCCTCCTTTTCGGTCAGCACTTTAAAAGCCCCGTTGAAGCTATTTGAAGCTGTTCTTAACACACACAATGTGCACCTTGTGCATAACACAGGTGTCGAGGACACGTGTCCCTGGCACTGGTGGCAACGTGAACAACACCATTCCTTCCCTTATTTCCATTGGTCACGCCTCAGAAGGTCTCCACGGAGCAGTGGGAGGTAGTGAGGGCGCCCCCCGGTGTCCGTCAACAGGAACTACAGTACTGACGAGAGTGCAAACACACTGTGTCTCACTTGAAGTATGTCGTTCTGGTATAGAGAGGAAATAATCACACAGAAAACAATAGATCTTCGTTATAAATGAGGAATTAGAATCTACCTCTGTAAAAATGTCATTGCATACAAAACGAGAGATGGATTGGGGTATTCCACGCGGTCAGCAAGTAAAAACTAGGATTAGAAAAACTAATAGTGATTCTGTATTTTTTAGCAGTCTTGTTCTAAGGTCTTAATTTGGAGATATTTCACATTTTGTTGTAATGCTTCTGCTACACCCGTATGTATGCATACAGTATGTGTGTAGATATATTTATGTGTATACATAGGTGTTAATGTACCTTCTTCTGCAGCTGGGTGACACTGTGGGGTTGCGTCACATGGCGGTGCTGGTCAGACCACCCGTAAGGATCAGATGAGTGTTTGTGGCGAGCCTGGCCCGGATCAGCATGGCACAGGGAGTTAACCCCCCCCCCCCCGCCCCTGCTCAGCCGAATAACCACACTATTCCCTTGTAATAGATTTCCTCTGCCGTTGTTGGTTATTGTGCAGAGTTTAGCTGGAGGAGCCGGCGGATGGTTTCTGTACGTATCAGAAGTAACTTCCGTGGCCGGGGATCAGGGGAAGAGGAAAATCATCTAAGGGGGAGATTTGCGTTAGCTGGGGCCTTCCAGTGTGCGCACACACACACACACACACACACAGACACACACTGGGATTAAGAGTGGGTGAAGAGGGTCCGTTGCACCCCCGACCCCCCCTGACCTTCTCTCAACACACCTCAGACCAGTTTAAAAAGCAGCCAGGAACAGAAGTTCTGCTGTGGCAGTTTTATATTTAAGAGGAATTATTGGTTCTTTTGTGTGGCTCTTTTTTGTTGTATGTTTGCTGTGCAGCCATCAGGCCAAAGGAAATCTGTTCTTAGGGTTAATGTTATTAATTGTGTACTTCTCAAAAATGACTCCAGTTCTAGCAAATCCCGGTGTGCTGAAAGACTTTCTGAATTCTAGTCTGAATTCTTTTATTCTTTCAGTTATTTTCAAAAACATGAAACAGTGGCAGAAATAGGGGACAGTCATTAAGTCATTTAGCACCGACAGCTTTTTACAAGACGACATTTGTTGCGAGTAATAATTGTGTATACAAGTGCGTAAAGCGTATGTACTTAAACAAAGTACTGGTGCCTTGAACTTCAGTACAGTCCTTACAGGAAGCTTAGCTTAAAGAAATGCTCCATGACGTCTGCTGAAGAAACATTCACGCGTGTGACAGTGGCTTCAAACACACAGAGGACACTTCATGTCCATTCGTGTCTTCAACTTACAGGATAAAGCAACTTGTTTTCTTGACCTTAAGTTTCAGTTTCAGTAAGTGTGGCTGGACGTTTGCTGACGGATACAATCGAACCGTTTCCCTCCCGAATAAACCAGAGTGCAGTTCTTCTTCTTAACTGGCGCTCTGTGTCCCCTGCATGGGGGCCTGCTCACCTGTGTGTGTGTGTGCGTGTGTGTGTGTGCGTGTGTGTGTGTGTGTGGGTGCGTGCGTGTGTGTGTGCGCATCGGGGCGAGGCTCAGCCGTGTGACACAGTGAGACGGAAATAACGGCGTCATGTAAATAAGAAGAGTAGCAGGAGGCTGAGGAAGATGACGGCAGCTGTAGAGCATGTTTCACATTACACGTATTAATAAGAAATAATCATTTAAACCTTCCTTACCCTCTGTGTATGTCTTCCAAGCATGCCCCAACACACCCAAACACACACACACACACACACACACACACACACACAGCTGCAAGTCTAATAGCTTTAGCGAATGAAGACATTTGTTCCGCGGCCTCCTCCATTGTCCGATTAATTACAGAGCTACTCATTAGTGCATTCTAATTGAGATGGGATTAGGCTGCTCCTCAATGGACTCCACAGAGGAGTCTGCCGTTTGCATTTGTATTGACACAACACCTACTTAGTGGCTCCATGTGTGGAAACAGAGCTGCCATCACCAGGAGAATGTAGAGAGATGGCTGCTTCATGGAATCGGTCTTATTCATCCTAAACATTGTATGAGGCCCAGCATAATGTCATAATTGAGTCTAAGGGGGAGTCCAGGCGCAACGTGATATATAGACTCCAGCAACAATTGCATTTAAAAAAAAATCATTGGTCACCACCAGAAAGCAGCCTGGGTCCCTAAAGAAACACTGGGAAACTTTATCCCCCACCCGGGTAGGACGCTTGCGTTTCACTGCTGATTTAATAGAAAAGAAACAGGATGGATTTGAGGATATTTCATTAATCTTTCTTCCCTTTCGCTGCAGAGGAAATTAAGGCAAATAGAGTTCAGTACCAACTTTTTTAAGCCCCTGTTCCCTTCTTACTGGCTAAAGTCTGCCAAGGACTATTCTCCTTTCTTTCTTCCAGTTAAGCCCCAATTAGCCGGCTGATCCCTCCGACTGAGTGGATGTGTATTAGATACACAGTATAAGCAGAGGCGTCAAATCCAGTCCTTCACTCCTTAATACTGAAAAACAGGCATGTCATAAAACACCTACATAGGTCAAAGGTCAACATTGGTAAAGGCAAAGCCTAATTGTTATGCTTTTTACACGATCTAACGGCATTTGTTACCTAAAAAAGAGATTTGCTTGAAAAATGTCCTACAGTGAGTAATGATTGTGTACACAAGTGTGTAAAGTGTATGTACTTAAACAAAGTACTGAACTATTGAACTTAAAGAAACAAAATACTTAAAGAAATAATCGGTAACATCTCGTGTACAACTAAAGAGCATCTTTTTCTAATCATAGTGAGCACGTGAGGTCACAATGGAGGAAGGATGATGTTTCTCTGGACCTGAACTTACAGTTAACCATGTTTTCCAGGAAGTGTGGCTGACAGATGTAATCAAACCGTTTGAATACGTTTCCCTCTACATTGAAGTTTCACTTTGTTTCAATGAGTGGTGCACTTTCACAAACCCAACGAACAGCTACTTTTTGTACGTGTTTCAGACATAAATGTTTATTGTGTCCCGTCTGCATGGACCCTGCTCCTGCTGTTCTGCATTAAGTCTGTGGTTCGCAGACGCTGCACATCTGTTGATTTGTTTGTGTCTTTATAGAAAGAACCCCCCCCCTTTTTTTTGCTGTTTACTTCGAGTTGTATTATCTGAAAATCTCCCAGGTTTTTCCAATAAGGGATATTAAATGCGCACTACATTACCCATAACCTAACCAGTGGATGGCTGCGATGCCCTCGTGCTTATTGAATTAGCCGCGCTGCGATCGAAATCTGCAGCAGTTACGTGCCAATAACAACATGCTGAGAGGGCTCTAATTGGTCAGGCTGAATAAGGGCTTCAGAGCATTATCTGCCATTGTTTATTGCAACAACTATGCTCACTGTAATGAAATGTTCTGTCGATTTCAGGCATGAAGTGTTTTAAACGGCTAATGTGACAAGTGAATTCCATCTGTCAGACTCTGGTCTCCTTAAAACGTCGCTTTCCACTGAATGCTTTTCCAGCTGGATTAAGATTGCGTTTGATGCCTCACATCCACCTTTAATCAAAGTATTTGTGAGTCTGCGTAGGTGGAGGTGGATTCATGAGTAAAACAGGAGGCTTAAGACAGGCCGGCCTTCTTCAACGTTTGTACACGCAAACAGGAAACAAATGACAAATGAATCGAGTCGCTGGCTTTTGTGGGAAAACACTTAAAAAGGAGGTATAATTAATCATAACAGCCCTTTTACAGGGATATTCTGTCATGTCTCTCGGAAACACAAAGGTGTTCAACTCCATTTTTTGTTTTGTATAGCCTAAAATCACAAATGAAACATTTGTCCCAGAGGGCTTTACAGTCACTGTTAGTTATGGGCTGTCAAAAATAGCATGTTAATCAGATGTTTATCGTTAATTACGTCAATTTTTTTAACACATTTCACGCATGCGCAGTGTGACAAATTATTCAGGTCAGGAATGTGTCCGAAATGCGGTTGTGGTTGGACTATTATAACAAACGAATCCTCCTCCTCCTAGAGACAAATCTAGTGACGCGTATACAGCATATTTCTCATCATTTAAACAAGTCTGAGGAGAAACGGTATCGCTCTCTCCCCCTTCCGCCTGCTGCGCTGTGAACGTGTGTGTGTGTGTGTGTGTGTGTGTGTGTGTGTGTGTGTGTGTGTGTGTGTGTGTAGGCACTTTTTGGGAAGTTTTACCTGCCAATACTCCCGTTTTTCCTGGGAGTTTCCTGTTTTTTACCCAGACACCTCCCGGTTTGTTATTTCTCTCGGAAAACGTGGCATATGCGCCCCCCCCTCCCCGTCAACAACTCACCAGAAAGCGAGCGAGAAAAATGTCAGCCCCCCCCTCGTCCACAATTCCTGCACTCGGATCTCCCGTATTTTCGTAACCTGATGTGTTGGCAGGTTTGGTTTAACTCTGAAAAGACTAGTTAACCAAAGTTAACCACAGGTTCCCGTTGATCTTATGATGGACGTGTGTTGTGAACAAACGAACCATCAACGGCGAAATAAAGGCCTCATATTAGAGCGGTCTGAGAGACCTCCAGCTCACAGCGAGGTCTCTGCGGAGGACTGTCCGCCCGACGAGCGAGCGGCCGGGCAGCACAAGATGGCCGTCATCGCTTCATGGAGCTTCTCAAGTCCGATAATGGAATCATCCTTTTTCTCCGTCTCCTAGCACCTCTTCTATCCCTGCACTTCAGCCTGCACTCACTCGGGAACAACGTGCAAATAGTGATTCATCATGATTAATACACTGAAAAGTTGGATTAATTTGATTAAAAATTGTAATGATTTGACAGCCCTAGTTGTATTACATTAGGTCATATTACCCCAAATCCTCCCTGCGTAGCCAAGATGCTTGTGATTTGTTTTGAGAAGTACAAACTTTAACACTTTACCCGATATACTAAGGATGATATGTGGAGTAGGGATCGACCGATAGATCGGTCGGCCGATAGATCGGGCCTATATTTGCAATTTTTACGTGGATCGGCATCGGCCGATACGCGGCTGCTGAGTTCGCCGATGCGGGAGGGGGTCCTCGGGATGCAGACAAATGCTGACGCTTTCTTAAAATATTGTGTTTTTCACAGATAATACGCCGACAGTCCGCCATGTTGTTTTATTTTAGCTAACGTAGCATTGTCACAATGTGTCACAATTTCGAGGGGGGGGGCCAAACGTGACAATACTACGTTGGAGGTGGAGCGTGAGCGCATGCGATGGTGAACCTGGGCAGGGCGAAGCCAGAGGAAGCTCTGGTGGAGGCCTGCAGTGGTCCTGCAGTGGTCCTGGGTGTAGGGACTTGTAACATTTGTTATCATCATTGTGTCATTTTTATGATGTAAATTGAAGGAGCAAAAGCAGTATCGGCTCCAAATATCGGCTTAAGAAAATCGGCAGCCCATATCGGTCATCGGCTAAGGCTGATGAAGAAAAATCGGTATCGGCATCGGCATTAAAAAATCCATATCGGTCGATCCCTAATGTGAAGCCATATGTTCCTTTAACATGTCTGATTACGTGAGGCTACTTTTAGCTTCATGAGAATGCACTTTTGAAACAGTAGAAGTGAAAATGGTTCAAACACTGTACCGCTGATATGCATGTATGTACACATGTTGTTCTATATTTCTGTAGTTTGTAGGTTTGTAAGTTTCATTTCGTAAATCCAGGCGATAAATATCTGCACTGTGTGACTAAAGTACATTGTGGTGATTATTTAAATAACCCCAAAACTAACACAATCATTTCATTTTACGAAAATTCCAGCAGTAAAAACCTCTCCCTTCCTCCGCTCTGAAAAGGAAAAGCTGGGAATATGGAAGTTGACCTTGTAAACTTGTGGCAGAGCACAGAGCCAGAGAGCTGCGGGGAATGATGCTGTGTATTTCCAGGATTATTAAGTTATGTATATGACAACATCTCAAAAAGCGTGCAGCTTTGGCCTCGGGCTTGGAAGCAGGTCCTGGTCATCTCCATGCTCCAGTTACCCCTAATGATGACCATTATTACACAGCTTAACTGTAATACTGGATTGATTCTCAGGCTCCTGAATAAAGCCAACAAAGGCCAGGTTCAGGCCGGTGAAGGGCGCAGCGCGCCTCCCGATGGGGCTCCTGAAACGGGCTGGCAGCCTGTGCCACATACAGATGGGATTAGGGCCTGGGCTTCCACAACCAGGAAGAAAATTAAAAGTTTGGGGGAAATATGCAGCTAATTCCTTTCTGTCATCAGTGGATATTAAAGATTTCTAGCCGCTCTTTCAAATTATTTGTAAATCACAATGGAGGTATTGTTAAAATGAGCTTTCATTTCCAGGGGCAAGAAGTGAGCAGGGAGTTTAAGTGGGGCATTGGGTCATTTCAATCCCCCACTAGACCTCAAGGTTTTTAAAGGGTTTTCGTCCTCCTGTTGAAAAGAATCTAAGCGTTTTGTCTTGCCTCACTTTGGAAGTGCTCTATTTTTTAATCCTGTGTTCAGAGGGCACATGAAAGCTATAAAATGTATAAGATATCTGCATATTTAGGTATTATTGGGTCTAGAATGGGCTGTTTGGCACCTGTACTGGATTAATGGGAGTCGGCTGCCAGTAGCTTGACCGAGTTAAGCTTTTAGATTGAGTTACACACAGAGGGGTGGGACCCATGATGGCCAGGTGCTGGCTAGGCGATACCTCCCAGAACCCAACAATCTGGTTCTGTTTCAGTGTTGCTCACTGCGGCCTCCCGCTTTGAGTCAGTGGTGTTCTAACCAAGCTTCGTTCCCAACCAATGGAGATTTTAGATCAAACTTAAGATGCATGTGTCCTATGAACTGTTGCTATGCAACGGTTAAAGAGATAGGAGAGGCTAATATGGAAACAAAGAAACAAAAGAGTAAAGAATAGATTACTATGCATTACTTTTTTCTACATTCATATCAAGTTCAATAATTTATTGCCATGTCAACGTAGTTGATTGGAATTTGTCTTGGTGCGATTCCAGTTAAAAATACAACACAATACACAAGACAATACATACATACACACACAGGAACATACAGAACATAAAAGACAATCACATAGACAAGCATTCAAACCAGTAAAAAGCAGTAAAAATCTTCCCATAAAGTGTCTTGATGAAAGAGGTTATTTAGTACAGGTTTGCTCCGCAAGGCGTCTGAGCGTTAAGGAGCCTAATAGTGCTATTGCAGAAGCGAGATGTTCTACCGCTGAGACTTTGGACTCTACTACAAGAGGGTAGTAGTTGGAAAAGGTACCTGGCAGGGTGGGAGGGGTCACCTAGTACTTTCTGGGCTTTATGGCTAATCCGTGTGGCATAGATAGAGGCTACAGATGGGATGATATGTCCAATGATTTTGGATGCAGAATGCACCACCTTCTCCAACTGCTTCCTCTCTGAAGAGGTAGTGTTACCATACCAGACAGTAATGGAGAAGACAAGCACACTTTCCACTGTAGCTCTATAAAATTGGAGCATTGCATCCCTAGCTACACCAAACTTCCTGAGCTGGCGCAGAAAGTGAAGCCTCTTGTGGGCTTTGCTTATAATGAGGTTGGTGTTGACCTCCCACTTTAGGGACTGACATATGGCGGTACCAAGGAATTTAAAACTAGACACTCTCTCCACTGCCTGGTCATCAATGATCAGAGGAGAGTGAGCTACTGTATTTTTCCTAAAATCTATGATCAGTTCTTTTGTCTTGTTGACATTTAGAAACAGGTTGTTCCCCTTAAACCATACCTCTAAGGCTGCCACTTCAGATCTGTAATCTGACTCACAGTTCTTACTGAGAAGTCCCACCACAGTTGTATCATCGGCATATTTGAAGATTTTCACATTCTCAGAATGGGACACACAGTCATTGGTTTATAGAGAATAGAGGACACATCCCTCTGGGGTAGGGATCGACCGATAAGGATTTTTTAATGCCGATACCGATTTTTCAGTCTTATCCGATGACCGATATGGGCTGCGATTTTCTTAAGCCGATATTTGGAGCCGATACTGCTTTTGCTCGCTCAATTTACATCATGAAAACGACACAATGATGATAACAAATGTTACAAGTCACTATACCCAGGACCACTGCAGGACCACTGCGGATCTTGCAGTGGTCTAATCTTCTATCAAGAGAATGTAGAAGACCTTCCGTTTATTAGTTTCTACGTTGCAGCCGGCGCTCGGTCGGCCCCCGGAAGCGGCGAGCTGCGTGCGTGCGTTCGCGTGGGGGAGCGCTGTAGAGCCGACGAGTTGCTGGCGGGGGAGCGCTGTAAAGCACGCCATTTTCTCCGCAGCCACATTCGCCCCGAGCGTTTCAAAGCCGAACGGGAGCTGGTCGCGCCGCCACGGAGGAAATGCGCCAGGGCACAAGCCAGTACCGGAGGCGGGGGAGCCCGAGGACCCCCTCCCGCATCGGCGAACTCAGCAGCCGCGTATCGGCTGATGTCGATCCACGTAAAAAGTGCAAATATAGGCCCGATCTATCAGTCGATCCCTACTGTGGGGCCTCAGTGTTGAGAATACTGGGTTTGGAGAACAGGTTGTCTATTTTCACCACCTGCCGCCTGTCTGATAGGAAGTTTAAAATCCAGTGACAGAGGGATTGATTGATTTCCATCAACTGGAGTGGGTATAATAGTATTTATAGCAGAACTATAATCTATGAATAAAACTCTTGCATATGCAGCTGGGCCTCCACAGGATGCTGTGGAGGCCCAGGGAAACAGCATCCTCCACAGACCTGTTAGCACGGTAAGCAAACTGTCCATCCCAACACAGGCTGTCTACAGACGAGCCGTTCAAAAACCTTCATTGCATTACATACTTTATATACTTTACTCAATCTAGCAAAGACCGTTCTTCATTGCATAGTTATGGTAGTAATTTATTTAACAGACATAACAGACATTTACCAATAACATAATCCATATATGTACATTTTGTGTCTTGTGTTACGCCTCTCAGGTCAGAGAAAAGATCTGCAGATTCTCGTAGGAATGAACTGTGTTTGTCTTTGGACAAATACAATGATGACAATAGTTACACTGTTATTATTATTATTATTATATACACTATTTTTCCCACTTGCAATGGAACAATGTGTCATGTGCCACAATTATCTCTCGTCCCCAGGCTCTAGCATATGATGTAAAGAAATGTGTGCCTAGCCACAGTGACAAAGCAGATGCTATTTTATTAGTCGCAGAGCGCCTGTGATGTCAGCTGTCTGCACATCTCCAGTTGTCTTTGACCAGGATGTGTCCTTTTACTCGCAGATGTAATAGAGATAACAGACCTTTTCACAAATTGATTAATTAAAATGAAAATACATTTAAAATTGTTTACATCTTGAATAGATTCCTGCAAATCTGTATGAAGTCTCTTCAGTTGATTCAGAAAACGGATCATATTATGGTGTTAGCTTCTCTGTTAAACCATGAATATATTTAAAACATGCTCCTCACTTATAAGGCACCTGCTGGTAAGGCACCGTCATGTCTTAAGGAGCTTATAATACCATATTGCCCTACTAGAGCTACTTGTTGTTGTGTAGTAGGATGTGTAGGATATTAAAATTGTTAATCCACTTTCCTTACTGCTTATGTAATTAATAAAGATTAATAAAGAAATGAAAATGATGTAATGCCTGTGTACAACTGTAAACTAAAAACAAAACAATTGAGTAACAGTGCATATTGTATTACATGTGTTATGCACGTATGACCATACGTAATGTAACCGTCTACATTTACCAAGAGACATTCAGAATCCATGTTACATTGAACGCAGCATTCAGTGTAATACCTCATTGCACCATATTAGCTATAGAAAACTCCAAATACCGAGTCACTATGAACACTCCTGATGACGTCATGTGCCCAGAGGCGTGGACACTCTGACACTCGGAGAAGCGGCAAATCCTCCATCGAGGTGTTAACTTTTTAGCGCGCGCTTATTCTTTATTAAACTCTTGATGATTTAAGGATAATTATCCTTTATTCCTCCGGAGTTTCTTCATTTTGAACATAACAAATGGAAGCTAGAGCCTTCAGACACAGCCAGCTTAAGACCAAGCTTAAGACTTTCCTCTTTGATACAATTATAACTAGGGCTGGCTCAGGTTAGCCTGGACCAGCCCTTAGTTAGGCTGCCTGCGGACTTCCTAGGAGACACAAGCTCCTCTGTCTCCTTCTAGAACAATTCTCATCTCATTAATGCACATCACAAGTTCAGCTTCTTCCCCAAAGGCTTTCTCAGCCTACAGGTTTCCATGAATCATGGTAATGTCTGGCTATCCACTGCTCCTGCTTCCTGCCACGGGCCTAATGACACTTAACGCTTCCAACACTAATATAAGTCCCATTACTATTGCCATCCACATTAATACACTTCAATAACTTTGTGAGTATTTGAGCTCTTTTGTAGATTGTGGTTCTATCTGGACCCTGGTTCTTCCTCTTGGAATGGTCCTGCTGACAGCTAATATTAATCACATCATAGTATTATAGTAATATATTTTATTCCTTGCACTATCTTGTCTTGTTGTCCATTGTCGTCTGTTGTTATGCACCAACTGCCAAGTCAAATTCCTTGTATGTACATGTTTTCTGATTCCTGATCACTGTGATTGTCATCGGAAACCAACATTACCAACTGCGCTTTGTTCCTGAAGCCTTTGTGCTTTCCCTCCCCACAGGTTTCTCTGGATGCTGGTTGCTCCTGCAGTGGTCCTGCCGTACACCTGCCTTACTACTCTCAGCATTGGAAACATGTGGCCCTCATGTACGTACATTTGGAAACAGAGCGTTAACATGCAGAAAGCCCTCGCTAAGATACTCTAGCTTACAAACCTGCAACTCATCAGCACATCCACCCACAGTAACGCACATCGCAGACACACTTCAATGGACTTCTTCTCTTCCTATCATTGATCAGCCAAAGTCAAACCAGCGAAAACTCTAATTTAGTGACAACAAAGTGGATGTGTTATTTGGGCATTAGTGGTGGGGAAATGTATGTACTGACTAGTGCGCTGTAGCAAAGCGTGAAGTACTTGTATGTATGGTACGTGAATGTTTGAAAGGATCCTGTTTAACATCTGCTCCAGTTACTGTCATATTATTTGGCTGCTTCATCTGTAACGCGTAATGATTTTGTGTTCACTCAACTGAAAAGGTGTGACGCTTTCAGCTCGTCTCCTGCTGTCATTTCACCAGGAGGCACATGTGAGGAAACCTGCATTCTGCTTTACACCTGCTTTTATGAGTCGCAGAATTTTCACTGAAAAGGGGGGCGCGCTTTCACGGGTCTCAGTACATAGCGCAGCATATATAATTAAGCGCACTTTATGTATTCCCTCCCATCTCTTTATGGGAAACCACTTTCCCCTTGACCCTCCCATGAATGCACATTCTGCCATTTTCAGGCTTTCACCTCAGTGCGGCTTGTTTGTACATACCCAGCCACGTTGCAGAACAAATACGCCTACAGTGGCCCATAAATCATTTTACATGAGGCCCTAGGAATCTTCCACCATCTCAGTGAATGCAGCATGGTTATCTTACTTATTGTAGACAAGATGCAGATCCAGCATTCCTCTACTGCACAGGTCATGAACATTTCCTGTGTGTGCATTAAATTAGCCATTAATCGGGGCGGATGTAAGTTCTTTATTAGCTATGCCAAAATAGTAGTAAATGAAATAATGCTGGTTACAACTAGTTCTTGTCAGTGATCTTTAATTGGATTTTGATTGTTAAAATTGCCAACCATCGGAGAAAAATGCTACACATTCAAAAAGTAGCATTCAACATCTTCAAAGACTCCTGCTGCTTTTCCACAGGGTGAGAGAGACAGTTTGTCATTTCTGGTTTTCACCTTAGTAAACCGTAGCTCGGATGTAATGGGGGACGCATGTAAATACATAGTAACTGCTCCTTCCACACACTGGCATGGCAATCCCATGTGGACATGTCGAAGACGCTTTAAAGACAGGCTGAGGTTTCAATTCTAATGTGTTCAATCCATCCCGGTGGCGTCTGTGCCGGCTTGTTTTGATAGAATAATTCGAGGTTCTATTATGTCCCTGCCACGGCCTGCAGAGCTCATTTGAATTTCTCATAATTCCAAAGTGTTTTAAGTAGCACCTCTGTGAAAGGAGGGCTGGGGGCGGCGGGTCGGAGAGCATGTTTCAGACCCTCTAATGTGTAAATGCGTTTCTGATTCCTGACATGACACACGCTCAGACAGCAGTGTGCACGTTTGTGTGTGTGTGTGTGTGTGTGTGTGTGTGTGTGACCCTGCCACATTGCTGCTTGCCTGTAATCAGTAATTACCAGGATTGGTTGATGGATTCTGATTATAATGAATGATTGATGACCCCTGCAAGAAAGCGGCCAGGGCATTTCTGTCCTGTGACAACATGACGTTAGCACTGAATTGAAAGCATTTAAGTAGAAAATGAGTGGACAGACATGGCATGGCTGGACAGCAGGTACCACACTGCCATTTGCACTGACACATTCGCCCCTTTGAATATTTCCCTGTATTCAACTGAAATCTGTGCTGCTGTTCTTAAGAAAATAAACCCAAACGCTGGACAGACTTGAACACTTCTAAAGTGCCTTTCAAGTGCTACTTTAAACCTTTGAAAGACATATTATGTGGCATCATTTATGGAAACATTGTGTGAACCTTTTTACATCCTGCTTCCTGTTTTTGTAGTCAGTTTATTCTAATTGCCGTGACAACAGTTTACTCACAAAGACACAGATGAAAGAAAATGTAAAAGCGCAGACTGCTGTTTGTTTGTTCATCCATTGCTGGCTGTAACCGTGGTGACAAGATTTCCATTGACTTCTTAAAGGTGTACTATGCAATAGTGGGGTGGATTTTCCAGCGAGGCTCCCCCCAGAGGCCGAAGATAAAAGTGCACTGTCGTAAAGACGCTCAGCTGTTCTCCGTCAAGCAGAGGCGAAAGTCAGCCGGTACTGTCCGGTACGGCGTACCGGTAAGATATTTGGAGCCGGTCCGCCGTACTGGAAAGAAAACTATACGGTCTCTGAAAAAGATTGCACTTTCAGCATGACAACACAACTGCTAACGTCGCGCGAGTGTATGCAGAGTGTACGACCGCTACCAACCGTTGCAATATTACTTCCAATCGCATCAGCAGAAACGCAGGTCCGCTCAGCCTTCTTTCTCTTTGAGCTCTCACCATTTGGAAAAGGCTTATTGCCGATGTTCACCGTGTACGAGTCCTTTCTCTGTCCACAGCCCGTTTCCTCTTTCTTGCCTGCTCCACGTGGGCTTTCGCTGTTTTGTCGCTGGTTCCGCCATGATAAGTAACCAAATATCGCCACTGCGCTACGAGCCCAATAGTGTACGGCTGCAGCCCACAGCCTCCCGTCTCATATTAACTAACTGAAAAATGTTGCATAGTGTGGCTTTAAGAATACTTATTTCAACTAAAGTCTTTCACCAAAGCAACATGTGACTCCAGAACGAACCAAATCTAAACCATCATGAAATGGAGTTGTTTTTAGTTTCGTCGTGGCAGCTTAGTCAGCAGTAAGGACATTTAGTCTCATTCAAAAGGCATGAAAGGAATTGGAAAAAGGGTCCCTCATCAGTGCCACTTGCTTCCCAGCAAGCAGAGCCTTTATGTGAGTGAGAATCCTTGTGCTGAACCTCATGTGTGAAGTCCACAACCGCTGGACAGTAACTACATGGTGTGATTGGCGCCCTTTGATGTGAGGAGGCAGATATTAAACTTGTGGTTGGGGTTACAGGCACTTTGTGGTTGCAGAAGCAGACGCTTTTCATGGGCCAACGGCTCGTAGGAACACATGGGTTCCATCGGAGATATTGAACGCAGCAAAGAGGACGTGACACGAACAATAAACACGGATATGCATGTTTTTTATTTGGAAGTATGAACAGAAAAATATACCAAAAGTTCTCCTACACATCATAGAAAACATTACAGGGGGCCATTGTAATGGTTTATGAGGGTCAATTTCAGTCCTGAACCATTTAGTGAGGACTTGTTAATGTCAATCAGGGACCTCACAAAGGCAGAAAAACTCATTGCTGGGTTTACAGGTGGGATTGAAAGAAGTTCATTAATAGAGTTCTGTGTGTCTCGTTTCAAATACACAAGAAATAAATACACACAGGCCTGTCTGGCACCGCATCAGCCTGCATGTGTGTCCGTCACGCCGCTCACACACTTCCCTGAACATTAACAGGGCCGTCAATACAATCGGGATTTCTACACATCCAGTTCAGTTATGTCCTGCCGCATCTGCAACATCTGCTTCTATTATTTAGCTTCAGTTCGCAGCTTGTAACATCCCTCTGACTGCAATTGGCTTTGAGGATTTTACCGTTTTCTTTGAATATCTGTCATTTATGTATATCTTTAAGCCTCTTTAATGTTCCTTCTTAAAATGTTTTGGCAGCCTTTGATTAGTACAAATTGAAAGTGATAGTAGTTAGTAACAATAAGTAATAGTCATGATGATAGTAACTGATGAAGAACAACAGTAATGGCTTCAGTGAAGTCACTTTAAGAATACGATGAGCAACAGTTGGATAGAAACTAATATTAATACTGGTGGTGGAAAGTATAATAGTACTAATAGTAGTAGTAATTAACAGTATGAGCAATAAAAGTCCATTTAAAATAGGATTGTGTTTTACAGTAATATTATTAATAGTAGAAGTTATATTTATGATGGTAACAGGCACTTTGTATCATGCTAATCCAAACTCCAGAGATTAGATGAAGCTAATCCTGACACCAAGCTAACACACATGCAAACCACATTAGCTTCTAGTGAAAACCAGTGAGCCTCGATTAAAGAGGAGTAAGAAGGTGTTCTACCTTAAAGGAAATCACAGAACGTCTTTTCTTACAGTTGCAGCCTCCAGCTTTAGTTGACCAATGATGTGAAGGCCTGACAAATGCACACATTACAACTCTCCCACATCGAAGGCCTATCCAACATCCTACATGCAGTCTGATGAACACTTAATGGCATAATGCAGCATTAAGAGGTTGGGTGACATCACTCAGACTGGCTTCTGATTGTAGAAAGTGGAAGTGAGACAACTACACCCACCATCCTTCTCTGAGACAGGTGTGGCCCCCATTAACCAGCCTACGATGGGAGAGATCTCAGAAAATATTGAATTTATTCTTCTGTCCATCTCTCTGTGTACCTAACTATCCTCCATCTACCTATACAGCTTTCTGGTGTTGTGATTATCTCAATTATTTGGTCCAATGTACAAGCACATCGGAGTGAAAAGCATGTATTTATCCTCTTTTGGACGGATGCATTACCAAGTCTTGCTGTTTTATTTGCTGTGTTTAACCAGGCTTTACAGATCAGAGCTCTGATATATAAAGAGGCCTGGGCTATTGTAGCTGTGAGAGTCTTCAGCCACCATCAGCAGCTTGATTGACGCTTCTATTCACCTATAAGTGCTGCCTTCAGGGCGCTTTTCTCCACAGCTTTCATTTTACAAATGGACGTTTCTGCTTTTTTACTGGTTCCTTTTGACTCGCTCCTTTCACTGCCACTAGGAGGTAGGAATATAGAAATACATGTGGAAATAATAACAGCATATGGCCTCTCACACTGCACTGGAATCACAGTGTGACTGTATTACACACGAGGACCATGTTTCCATATCAAAAGGCAGCAACCAGAAGGGCTTCTGTCACATCGTCATGCAGGAGGACGAAAAGGCTCATCCATGTTTGCTCTGCAAACAGTCCATTTCCAACAGTAATCTACTGTTTTTATGTAATACGATTTTGTACTTCAGTTAGCAGGACCCTTTGAAGCAACACCACAGAAACAGTATCCTAGTGTTTTAGTATACAGAACACTACAGTTTCTCCAGAGGAGGATGCACTTAAGGGGCCATGTGCTACACATCAGCAACAAGTCCTGCTTCATCTGGATCAATCCGGTTGTGCATCTACAAATAGGATGGTAGTTTTCCCCTCTGTATTGTAATAAATAAGGTAACTTACTATCACTAACTGATTCCCAGAAAGCTGTCTCTCAGACAGTCTATCATTTTAAAATGTCACTTTCTAATGAGGCTGAGATTTTAATGTATATCTCCAGGGTTTTTTTTAGAGTAACTGTGTTTCATTAAATAATAACCGCTATGACCCAAGGATTTTCAGTCAGTAGCGGTTGTTGCTAGCTAGCTAATAGCCTTTTGCTCCTTGTTAATAACTTCAAATGTCACAAAGATACACTGAACAAACTTGAAGGTGGTGATAGTAGAGGGGAAGCTTTAAAGGAGGAAGATGGGTTTGAGTATGGACCCCTGTTTAGTTTTGCATGTGTTTAAACTATAACAATTTGCAGGTGAAAATTGTTGTAGGTGGAACAAATAATTAGCCAGTAATTAAACGGAGCTTCTTCTTGACACGTTGTGGAGTCTACCATTGTCAGCACACATGTCTCTACACTACAGAACATCTTTGAGTTTGAATGCGACTTCATAAAAGGTCAGTGAACTCTTACTAACTCCACAGTTTGAACATTTATCTTGCTTTGTATGTTTTACATTGGCAGCCCCGGTATCACGGACTTAAGTCGCACGCACAGTGACTTCACACTCGACTTGAGACTCGAGCTGTGGGACTGTGAACAATGTTTATTTTTAGGAAACATCTGATGAGCTCCTACACCCCTCCACGCTAACGCTAATGCTAACTAACTAGCTCGTTTATCCCCTCTGCTCGGCCCCCCGACGCTGTACGTGAGCATCTCTGCGGTATACACCCCAAATGGTGGTCAAGTTGGATTTTGGTGAAATAATTCATCTATAACATATCTATCTCTTTCCTAGTTTCAAGTAGAGACATGCCTACAAGCATTTCAATTTTGCTACCAGTATTTATTTATTTTTGCAACTTGAAATCTCTTTGGCTTGTTGTGTTGTGTCGTCCAAGTGCTTTTACAGTACCAGTATTGATGCTGACAGTGTTCGATTTATGCCTTTTCTAATTTGTTGATTACATAAAATCTATAATATGTCATATGTTTGCAGCCCACGGAATAATACAATTATATGGTTGGATTGCAGTGCAGATTTATATTTTGAGCTATTCTAAAAAGCATTAGTGAGTTGTGTTAGAAATTTCTACAGCAAACGCTGAGAATTTAAGGTAATCTACCCCTCCAGGTTTCTGTTAATTAAAATAATGTAGTAAAATTATTCAACGGTATGACTACTCTAGAATTGCAGTGTAGGAATCACTATGCAAAAGTCTAGCATGGTAATTTAATTTTTCCGCTCACAGTATTTTAATTTATATTGAACAATACAGAAAAGTACTGTATTAGAGTGTGTTTTAGAGTAAATACATTTCCAAGTATACTGTAGAATTATTATTATTATTATTTAACAGGAAAATAATTTACGCTGTTGGAATAAACTCCCCAAACACTCCCAGGTGATAATGGACAGCAGCGGAGCCCCTCAGGTCCTCCACATGATGGCCGTCTCTATTTCACACAGGTTACACAGAAAGACCAACCAGACACAGAGATGTATTGGATAAAAACGCGACTATTTATCATCTCAAATCTGCAAACAAAAGGAAGAAGATTCAGCCAATAAAAATAAAAACGCTCTCCCAAAAGCCTTCTTTCTCAAAGACAGTATTGTGTGTGAATTGTTTCAGCAGTGTGTGTGGGCTGGCGTTCATTTGAGCCCCATTTACAATGTAAAAAAAGGATATTATTCCTACTTTCCCGAGGAACTCTGAAATCCCCGCGTGTCACCGCATTAGCGGAGCCTCTAATCAGCTCCCACATCTCACCGGCACAGTTTCAATTCACAAACGTCTCCGCCGGGCCGACATGAGCATGCGTTAAGACCACATTACGCGTTAAATGCAATCAGCGAGTCCCATTAAGGGTGCGAACCGGGAATCCACGTTCCTCCACAGCAGCACTCAGCACACATGCTGATTAGCGGTGTAAATATGCAGTAAGCGCTCTGTTCCCTCCGATGAATGGAAGCGATAATGGGCCGTTATCTTATCCTGGTCGAAGGGGCGGGTTAGCGTTGGTCTCCCCGCAGAGAGGGAGGCCCTGCCCCGGGAGGGGGAACGCGCTGATCGGCTCCCCGCGGAGCAGCGAGCGCAGGCCGATAATGGTTGTTTGATTCATTTAGGCATCTTGTCTGACGTGCGACGTTTTCTCCGTGTAGCTTAAATTAATAATACATTAAAACTTCATTAAAGTATAACAACACGGAATGATTCCACATCATTTGGTGGCATGTATAATACAACACATTCCTTTATTAGTCCCACAAAGGGGAATTTTACAAATTCATGGAATATAATACAGCAAGAAAACCATTTATTGAGTTTTCGTATACGCAGAATTACTCATTAAAAATTGGCTTAAAATAAATAACATCCCTTTGAAATAACGTGACGCGGGATAAGTCACCTCTGCTTTGCGTGTTTCTCCTCTGTATTTATTAAGAACCATTTAAAACCGTATACAGGACACCTCCTGGTAATTTGAAAGGTGCACGAACTGCTGAATAAATGCATGTTTCTAAGGCGTCGTTGTGGTTTTGACTGACTTAGTGAATGAAGCCATCACTGTAAACGCTAATGTAAATGGGTTGCATAGATTGTGATGCCTTCGCTGACAAGGAAATAATCGGATTACTCTGTGACCCGGCAACGGAGTTTTTCCAAAAGTCTGCAAACAGTGCGGATTATCTTAATTGAATTAATTCTCAATACACAGATGCAAGTTGCTCCAGCTGACCGCAGAGCAGCCGCTGCGCCGTGACGTCAGCGGCGTATAAAAGCCGCCTTGCTCCCAACAGGTTTCCTTCAAACCTCGAGACGAAGCTCGCGCGCAGGCAGGGAACCAACGTGCCTCCGCAGTCATGGCGCACTTTTAGGAGAACTTTGGGTCCGGGACGTTTTCTTTCACCGAGTGCCTCTTACATAGCCCCGACTTCCCCCCGTCGCTTAGCCCGCCGCGCACCGGTGTGATGCCCGCCGGGATGTTCAGCATAGACAGCATCCTGTCCGGCAGACCCAGCTGCAAGGAGCCGCTGCTGCTGCACCGTGGCGGCCCGGTGGTGCTGTCCGCGGGCCTCACGGACTCTATCTACACCGACTACAATGGACTGTATTCGGCCACATGTGGCCCGTCTCCCCCCGGCGTTCAGTCCTTGAATGGGACCCGGATAGGATATAACGGCTACTACTACGGACAGCTGCACGTGCAGGGCGCCGGAGGAGCGCCGCCGTGCTGCGGCTCGGTGCCCGGCCTCACCCCGCAGCAGTGCCCGTGCATCCCGGCAGGTAGGACAACCAACGCCTCCCTCTCTTCCCGGTTTTACCGACGTACATTTGGGCCTGCAACTCAATTTAGAAGATCAACACATCTAACGCAGATAAATCCGTTGTATATTGTTTCTTTGAATCCTATTATTGGCGGTTTGACGGGGGGAAATAGTTGTGAGGTTTAGACGTTACTCCAAGTCGGATATTAAAACCATGTTTATGCGTAACCTGAGCTGCTTTTGCAATTTGGTGTCTTTATCAAGTAGTTCCTTGCAAAATCACACAATATACAGATATACAATTTCCGCATTTGCAACGTTATTTTGAACCCAAATCTGCACATTTAAACAAAAGACAGCAACCGCTTTATTCCCGCGGGGTGATATTACCTTCTGTTGTGTTTGGGTCACGGACCCGAACGGATCCACCTCGTGTAGAAACGATCTGCGTGCGGGGAAGTCCGCTGTTTTCCTGCGTGATTGTGCACACTGCGGCCGTTTGATGTGGTGTTTCTCTCCGCTTGGCAGGCTTACGACAGCCCGGGCTCCGTGCTGATCTCTCCGGTGCCGCACCAGATGATGTCCTACATGAACATGGGCAGCTTGTCGCGGACCGAGCTGCAGCTCCTCAACCAGCTGCACTGCCGCAGGAAGCGGCGGCACCGCACCATCTTCACCGACGAGCAGCTGGAGGCCCTGGAAGGCCTCTTCCAGGAGACCAAGTACCCGGACGTCGGCACCCGGGAGCAGCTGGCCCGCAAGGTCCACCTCCGGGAGGAGAAGGTCGAGGTCAGAGGCGCTTCGTGTAGCTACTGCTCATTAAATCACGTGGTTCAGAAGAGGGACGTTTAGTGTGTCACAAAAGCACAACTAACATTAAAAGGATGCTTTATTTGGTGTGCTTCATTGTGCTCCGTAAACAATACATTTGATGTATTATATCCCTCATTTCTCCATTTAGAGTGTAGTTTAGTTAAATATTATAACGTGGACGAGCACGTTTATTACAGCAGCACACACAGTATTATTATTAATGGTATTATTGTGTGCCTTAGTCTGTAACTGAACACCTTATTCATAAATCAGTGTTTTCTGTGTGGTCTCTTCCACTCAATTGATTTTTTTATATAAAAAATCTAAACAAAAAGGAGGTGACCGTATTTTGGATTACTTGGATTTTTTTTGTTGCATTTTCAGTACATCTTTTGAATTAATTTATCTTTGGTTCAATATTCTATTCGGTGGCAATATATAAATGGATATTTTCTATGGTTAAAACAAGCAACTGAATAATAATAATTATTGAGATAATGATTATTATTAATTCAATATTTATATAATTATTATATTAATCGAAGTAACTAAACTCTGCAAGATGTAACGGTTCCGCTTGACGTATTTTGAAGCAAACATAAGTAAAAACAGTCAATCTTGTTGCAGATGACATCATGATATGAATAATATGTTTTATACAACAGTATTGTGTAAATAAATCAATAGATAAATATATTCCTAATTAAGACAATAATCAATGCGGCTTTAACTTACATTCACATTTCAAACTGCTTTCTTTTTATCGCGCAGGTTTGGTTCAAAAACAGACGGGCGAAGTGGAGGAGGCAGAAAAGGTCTTCGTCCGAGGAATCCGAGAACTCTCAGAAATGGAACAAATCCACCAAAACCTCCGCGGAGAAAAGCGAGGAGGCGAAAAGTGAGCTGGACTCGGACAGCTGATAGGGCGGCGGGCGCGTGTGCGCGCGCGTGTACATAAGGGGGGGACGTGTCGCCATGTTGCACAGTTGTACATAAACAACAGCTATTTATATTTAATTTAAATCGTTGTGGCGGACTGAATATATTGTCATGTTCTAGGTGAGATGTCTGTGTGCATGTTCGATGTTGGAACAGTCTCATCCGGCCGCAGGGAACCACGTGGTCTGAGCCGGCGGCCACACGCAAACATTCATTCAAATATAAATGAAACTTCAGCGATATGTTTGTCTGTAGATGTTAATGTTGAATCAGATGGAATCTTCCCGGTTTCCTGAACTCGATGTTTTTTCCTCACAGCGACCTGCTACATAAAAAATAACCAATTTGAAACATTTTTGACGTTACCGAAAATAATGCCCTGTAAATGTAGCACGCATGTCCACTGTGGATGGAATTAGTGACACGTTCCTTACATTTAGCAAAGCATCCTGGTCACGGTGTCCATTTCTCTGGTGAACAGAAAGTATATAAAACTACATTTAGCCAGTTTGACATATACTACAAATCGTCTTTGATCCTCTAATGGTTTTGCGGGTCACGTATGCGCGCGCACCTCTCCGTGCGTCTCACTGGTCCGGCGACAGCGCGAGCGGATCCCTCACATCAGAGACAAGCCGCCGAGTGGAGACAACGTCACAACGTGCTTATTGTTCCCCGAACGACAGGCACGTGTCATCTAAACACGTGCGCACGCAGTGCGTGCAGGACAAAAAGGAGCTACCAGCTCCATGACGTCACCTCCGCGGACAAACAAACAACATGCCGCTCGTGCGCGTTTTGTTAGTTCATCAAAACAGCTTTAACCGTTTAAAAAGAAACTAAAACGATTCTGTAAAAAAAAGAAATTCCTGCCGTAAAAGATGTAATCGCTCTAGTGTCGTAATGAGTCCAATAAAAGCTTCTGTTCTTCTATTGATTTGAGCTGATGCGCGTTCTCATTATTTTTGTTTGTACAAAAAATAGAAACACCCGTGATTTATCATTGAATTTACATATTGCCAACAATGTTAACTAAATCATGATATCCAATTCTTTAATGCGTTATTAACATTATTATAATGTGTTGTAGTCTGCTTATGTCCCGCTTTGATTGTAATTGCATGCATTCATAAACATCCATAATGCCTTATAACCATATTTAATGCACATTACAAATCATGTCCTAATGAATAAAATCTTGGAATCTTCTTATTTGCTGCTGAGTTACCTCAGTAAGCCTTTTTCATATTTTATTCTAATGTTATAAAGTGAACGTATCTGCTTTTAAATGGCACAGCTCTTGTTTTGCACAGACAGGTGTACCTTTTAAAGTGGACACAAAGACTAAACGAAGACTAAACGAGTCACAAAAATATTGGGTGTTCGGCTTTTAAAAAAAGGTATCCATTAACTCTTCTTTCATTTTGATTAGAAAGTCAAAGTAGATCAAGGGGAAATCAAACGCCTTCAAAATAAGATTCACCGAGCCATCATTTCAGATAAGAGCCACTTGAATTGGTGTAAACATTTCAAGATGTATACAAAAAAAAAGAATTCTACTAAAACACTATTAAACAGTTGTCTCCTTAAGAGGCTGACTTCTTTGGATAACACGTTGTAGGAGGCCTGGTATTCTCTCTATGGCCATGAAAAGACTAATCAATCCGTTTACAACAACGTGATTAAGACAAATATATGCAAACACAAGTGACCATAAATTGACATTTAGCTGCTTATTTTGCAGCAGATGCTCGTGTGGAGCTTTTATCTGGAATTTGAAAAGTTCTGGCAGTTCGTACTGACATAAACTAGACATGAACTAAAAGTAGAGCAAATATAGTTTTTATTCCTGCATTCTGCTCCTGAGACTCTGCTCAACAACCTCTGACAGTTTAAAAAAAAGCTTTACAATTCTTGCAGCGAGTTCACCTTCACCGAGTGAAGGATGCCGAGGCTGTGAAGCAAACCCCCAAACACACACACACGCACACACGCACACGCACACACGCACGCGCACGCACACACGCACACACACACACGCACACACACACACGCACACACGCACACACACTAACACACACACACACACACACACACACACACACACACACGCACACACACACACGCACACACACTAACACACACACGCACACACACACACCCACACACGTAGCGTAGCATAGACTGGAGATTGGAGACTGATCCATCCTCACATGAATACTTTCATTTCATTGATAAGATTGGTCAAATGTTTGTGTAGAAGAATCGTGTATGCAAAGTAAAGCGTAATGACGATGTTTTACGACAGTTCTCCCTCTCGTGTCCTCGTGCACTGTGCGCGCTCCTGGAGCAGATCGATGTATCTGTGCTGTTTGTGTCGCTCTGTCGACTGTGCTACAGTCATCATTGTAAATGACAATTGGTTCTTAATTGTTTTTTCTGGTAAATAAAGGTCAAAAATATGATCCCACATCCAAACAAACAAAAACAATGTTTCAATATCTGATTCTGCCTATGATTTTTTTTCAGCTGAAAAAAAGCAATTGAAGCATCACGTGAAATTGCAATAAAAGCTTGACTTTAAGAATTTATCTTGTGGGGAGTAAAAATCCAAGTCTTTATTCCCGACCGTGGTATCTGGTCTCGAATGAGCAGCAGGCCTGCAGCGCCTCCTCGGCCACCATGCAATGAACAATCATGGCGGCTGGCAAGTTCCACACTAAGGTTGAGTTTCAGCTGAGGACCAATAACCCTTATTACTGGCCACGGGGCATCAGCAGCAAAAGCAAGACTAAACATTTCACATGAGTAAAACAGCTTTCCAAAGCATCGGATTATCTAAATAAAGAGTAAGACGAGTCATAACAAAAGCACCGTGTTTGGGACATGCAGAGATACGTTACCGAACCCAATCGCTCCAAAAGCGCATCCTGGCTTGCTTTTCTTCTGCAATAATGTCTTGCAACTCTTTGCGTGAACCTTTTTCATTTTTCTTTTCTTTTTTAAATGATATGACTTCTTCTTTCTTACCATTTACCCATGATGAGATGGTGTAGTGCACTTTAGACTTTATTGCACACACTGCAGTGGTCAACCACACATGGATGGAGAAGTATTTTCCTTATTTTGTGTATATTTTTGTATGAAGAGTAAGAAGGCTTTATTCGAGTAGGTCACTAAAGCCATCATGTCGCAGCGTTATGGCCTCATGCAGACTCTAAGATTGAGTGAATTAATCTCCAAAAAATGTAAAGTTCTTCCGTGGAATACGGCGTTGTGATAGTTTCATTACGTAAGCATGAGACTATCCCCTTCACAGTGTTACTGATTACTAATGAAGAACACTTTATAAAGCCGTTCAAATAGAACAGATAGAATTAAAAACAACTTTAATCCTCCTCTACTATGACACATATATGATAATATAATATCATTTGTTATTATAACATACAAATTCATTCAATTTCACAATTATTTTATTATTATTATTAATTATTATTTTGAAAATCTGTTGCTCACTGGCTCTGAATACCCATCCAGAGAAACCCAGCGGGACAATAGGGGATGTGGGGGATCATGATGTGTATTGGCTTGGGAGGGACCCCAATATGTGTCTCCACCACTAAGAGCATTTGGGGGCGGGGCCAAGACTTCTGCAGCTCTCAATTTAATGGGAACAGAACAAAAGAGAAGGTAGAAAACTTGTACACAGACTTTGACATTTTAAATTCTTTCAGACGGTGAGTTGACAGAACCAAAGTGGTTTGTAACTTGCATCACTGAACTCTCACCAGAACCCTAATTCCTAATTCCTAATTGTAAATAACTCCTGTTGTTTTATGTAACGAAAATCATGGGATTTAAAGACACTTTTGTTAATGTGATTTCATTTTCTATGCTGTATCTGGCCCCTGCTCAGCAAAGCTCCTTCACTTTGTCCAAATATCGACACCCAAGCTGACAATGAGGACATTTCTACAGAAATTCCTATAGTCTATGGCTGGAAGAAATACATATTCGATCCGCATTACACCTAAAGCAGCATTTCAAACGAATGAATTTAATATCATACCAACATATTTGAAAAGATTGGCATTTTCAGTATAATTGTCAAAAATAACCTATCCTATAACCTATCCTAAAACACAAAAGGTAATTTGGCCCTAAAATGTCAAATAATATTACAGCATGAATGTGTCCTGTGAAAGTTTGGACCAGTGCCATCAGGCCGTCCGGCCTTCTGGGATGTCTGCTTGATGAGAGCGGACCACGAGGACCACAGCTCACATTGGGAGGTGTTTTATTCACGCAGAAGTATGAATTATTTATATTGGTATTGATTTTTTTAAAAGGGTTTTAATGAAAAATTCCATATAGGTTACAGAAACAATTGAACTTGTCGGAATCTACACGTTAAGTTTTAGGCTCTTATCCAGCAAATGGAAGACAATCTGTCAGATGCTCTAAAGGTAGCCCGCAGCGGAAATTCCACAACTTACACATTTTACTAAATTCATAACGCATCTTATCACTCGTATGCTAATTTTTATTTTATTTTTATCTAAACATTTATAGTATCTTTTGCTTAGTTTCTAATCATTTTAAAGTAGCAATTCAAAGACTATCACATTACAGCTTTAAACCACGTTGCGTTCACAAGTCTGATTAAAGTGTCACAGCTAGTTGATGGAACCTCAAAGTAATCCACATACAATTAAATGCAATTAACATCAACTTTCAGCTGGTTTAAAAAATCGGTCTTGGTTGACGGGATTGTGTTTGCTCCCAACATAATGGGGTGACTGCTGATCCAAAAACGGCCGTGGCGTGAAACGCAGCTCAAGATCAATCAATGAAAGTATCGCAACGTGTTAATGAATGTTAAACAGCGCGTGCCGGTTCCTTCCTCGAGGTGCTCAGGTCAGATGGAGAGCAAGGTAACGGCAGCATTCTGAGGTGACTTTTGAGAAACAGATTAGAGGCCCGATCGGCTCCCCGAGATTTGGCCCCGACACAAAACCATGAAAACACCCCATCCCTAATAATCCCCCGTATGCAGCGCAGTGATTTATTAAGTGCTTTGCTGCACAGCACCAGTGAGATCCACAAAGCCCACAGCCACAGTCATTAATCTCTTTTTCAGCAGCAGCAATTTTCTATTTCACAAATTTAATGCAAACCGCTTTTCTTTTTTTATACATTATTTCTTTGACCTTTTTATGCACACTTCCCAGCACTTGGAAAAACAAAGGTGGAGTCCAAGAAAAATTAGGTATTGAGTAAAATTTTAGAGTAGATAAATCTTTTCTCCATTTGCAAGCATTTTGAAAAAAACCCTTGTTTTACATTTTTCCTTCTCTTTCTGTGGGCAAGCTGCTCTTAAGTAAGCCCAGCCGGCCAGTACACCTTCACATGTCACAGTATCAGAGCGTGTGTGTGGGCGGCGAGTGGGAGCCTCTGAATGATGCCGTTGGTCTCCGGGGGTCTGGAGAGTTTTAGCAGTCATGGATTTGGCGGCTCGACTGACAGCTCTTGGGTGGATTTCCTGCTCTAAAGATAGACAGGGGTGTTGGCTGCTCTGTGGTCCACATCCAGAGACATTTCAGAAAATGCTCTCCCTCATCTCGGCCGACTCGCCGTCATAAACCAAAGCTAAGACAAATAACGCATATTTTTACAAATGTAAACTTCCTCCTATGTTATTACCATACTTCCCCAGGATGACGTGCGGTTGGGTGTGTGTTCTTGTTTCTTTCCACGACTATCTTTTTGGGCCCCTGCGTCTTTCCAGGCAGCCGCAAGGCCGCATTAGGGGTATAGATGGATATAAAGGCATGTACAAATACACGCTGCTACCACAGCTTTTCAAATCCCCAACATGTGGCTGCAGTATATGGAGCTGCCTGTTAACTCCCTCACCACCTCTGGCATCACTCGCACAGAAATTTATGGATTTAAAAGTTTTTTGTGACTTTATTTTGATTGAACTAATCTTCATCATCATTGTTTCAGCATTTTTTCCCACAACCTGGTTCCAAGATGTCCATCTTCTCTCCCTCAATTTTACCGGGAACATCATCACAAAGACTACCTCGTTCCTCTTTGTCACAAATCATTGATGATCCTCTAAAGTGCACACAGATTATACATTAAATAACATTGACGACACACTGTAAAGCCCTTTGGGAAAATTTGTGATTTTGTGCTTCACAAAATAAATTGGATTGTATTGAAAAATTACGTCACATTCACATCTTTTCCTCTCAAATAAAAAGTGGGAGTCAAAAGTAATAAAACAATCAATTCAAATGTACTCTCAGGAATTACCAGAAGCCTCAGGTGGCTAACGTTAGCTAATATAAGCTAACCAAAAATAGCAGCCTGATCCCACAGAATTACATAAAATAAACACAACCTCCTAACAGAGCATTTAATGGTGGTGGCACATCGAATGTAAAACATTTTTTGTTTTGACTTTAAGGATACGTTTTTAATCAAAATTCATATGTTTGAGTTGTCAAATTTGATGTGGGCTACAAAAGAAGTAACGTGACTGTGGGGTCTCAACCACAGCGTGTTTTTTACCCGCTTCGGTTTCACCACGTCTTACCAGCCCGGAGAGAAGAATGCAAAGGCGGACGCGCCCTCACGCGTGTACATGTCCCCAACGTCCAATTCTCGTATTTTGTCGGACCTATTCACTGGGAGCTCGAGTCAGTCATCCAGGATGCCCAGCGCACGGAACCGGCGCCACCGGACACACCTCCCAATCGGATCTACGTCCCCGCGTCAGCACGGCCTCAGCTCGTCCAGTGGATCGGGACCGTTGGGATCGGGACATCCAGGCATTACCCTGACTACTTTAACTCTTGTCTCAGAAGTACTGGTGGAACTCGCTGGCCTCCGACGTGCGGGACTACACCCCGTCAGCCCCCTGCAGGGGAGTTGGTGCCACTGCCCACTCCCCAGAGACCGTGGTCACATGTGGCGGTGGACTTCCTCACCGACCTACCGTTGTTCGAGGAGTTTACCACCATTCTTAATCGACAGGTTCTCCAATGTGTCGATTTACACCCTGTTCGCAGACCGGCGACACTGGCCCGCTCCCATCTACCAAGCGGGTGTGGCTGTCCACGCGTCCACCCTGCCGGAAGCTCTGGCCGCGATACACCGGGCCGTTCAAGATCACCCATCGCATCAACCCGGAAACCTACCGATTACTTTTGCCGCGACATTATCGCATCTCCTCAGCGTTTCATGTGTCTCTTCTGAAGCCTGTCCATGCTAGCCCTCTTCATCCACTCCGCCTGCCCCGCTGGAGATAGATGGGGGTCCGGCGTACGCTATCACGGCTGCGCTGGATTCCAAACTGGATTGGGAAGGATACGGCCCTGAAAAACGGTCCGACCCGAGATGTCCTCTCCCAGGAACTAATAGAGGTGTTCCATCGGGCGCGTCCGGATCGCCTTGCACCTCGTCTGCGGGGTCGCCCGCAGTCTTCGGTTGCTCGGCCGTGGAGGAGGGGGCTCTGCGAGGTCTCAACCCCAGCGTGGCGGCAAGAGGGAACACCTGCGAGAGAACTATAAGACCAGCCCAACGCAGCGGGCGAGTTGTGAGGTATTGTTCGCTTCTCTGCCGAGCCCTTTGTTTCTTTGCCCTGAATTCCTGTAGAACCAGTGAGCATTCGTGTACCGACCTTCCGCCTTCCCCCGACTACGAGCCTGCCTATTCCCTGGAACAGATCTGTCTTCTGCCTCCTGTGTCTCCGAACCACTGCCTGCCCCCGGATTTCCCGCATTGCCTTATTTCTACCGTTGCCTGTCGTCCTCAATAAACATTGAGAGCTCTGCTCTTGGGTCTGAGTCTGAGTCTGCCTCCAGTGTCCATTCGTTACAGTGACAAACTTTGCACTCAAACCATAAGCTTTCGCTCCAAAACCAAACGACTGGTTTTGTTAAATGCGCTTGTGTATGAAGTAGTGGCATCTAGTGGTCCATCTCTCATTCCACCCTTCTGTTCACTCCCCCTTTTCCAAGTGTGTTGGAGATAACATTAAAATGTTGGAGGCCCCTCAGTTTGCCTTTTCCCATCTTCTATGAAGACAGCTCGTCGTCATGAAGACAGCGACAAACATGATTTATACACTCAACGGGAAGGCTTCTTTACAATGGACCATGTGGATTCAAACTAATCCAAACTAATGTAGATTCACACACACACGCACAAAAAATGTTTTCAAGTTGGATTATGGTGTTCTCAGTTGAAATGAAACGGCACGTATAAAATATGATGCTTTTGTGGAATTACATTCATATTCATTATCTTTATTATCCGTTTTAATAGTGACATTTTAATAGTGATTCATTGAAAGGAACTAAGTACATAGAAAACCTTAAATTCGGAGAAAACCCAAGTCAAAGTTATAAATTCTGTGATTGCTAACCCTAACCACAGTTTCCCTGTTTAGCAACAGCAACGTTGTCTACTTTTGAATAATCATTCTGGCTTTCAAATCCCACTCAATTGTCCCTTTCGGTCCCCTTACAGTCAGGATGGCGGTGGGGAAGATGAAAACAGGAACATACTCATATAGATGCTCTTCATCACCTGAAAATCTAAACCTTTTTTATTTCAAGGTATTAAAGGCAAAGCGCAACTACCAAACCACTGGATTTGCTGGTCCAAGGATACAGGAATGTACTTCCAATGCACACACACTTCACTCAGACTCTATATATATATATTCAGCGGCATGGCAGCATTGCTTTACAAATACTGAAGTGTAAGGATCCTTTTATTGGCAGAGTTAGCGCCCACGAAAGCTCTTAACTACTGTAATGTTCATTCTGAGCAGCCGTGTAATTACACAGCCTGTCACCACACAAATCACAGCACACCCGTCATCTGCTGACTTCAATTAGCTCCCCGACCCGACTGCCTCCAAACCACAGAGGGGCTTTAAACCCGAGGGGCTGCAGTGCAGGTCAAAGCCGGCCGCTGCCAGTGTTCACTGATCTCCAAGGTGGAGGAGGTGATCGTAAAGCCCATGACAACCTCCGGAGGACAAGACCTGCACTGTAAAAACCACCATGGTGCTGCTGCATCGACGCACAACTCACACAAGCACATCACTACTGTACATGTGATGTGTGCTTTCCAACCGTTCTCTGCTTTGCTTTTATTTAACTTGAAAATCAGCTTGCAGAGATTGGCTAATTTAACACTGCAACAATAATGTCCGCCTTCCCTGTTGTCGAACATTACTTTTGACAATTTAAAAGCACATATTAATGGGAAAAGTCTGTAGAACATTACCGCAAAGTAATACAAAGGGTCTGACAGGGTATTCAACACCCCAAATACCCTTTTTTCATAGAAGTTAGTATTTTGTACTATATATATATAATATATGTAATATATACAATATATATATATATATGTAATATATATATTGTATTCAATATATATATAATGAACCGCCATGTTTCTACAGTAGCCCAAAACTCTGCAGGGGGGTTCTAAAACCACACGACACGATAACACCAGATCCTACACACTGTCCCTTTCAGCTTAAAGTTGGGGGACAAAAGATTCCACTGCGGAAAATGATTGTATTGGTCATTTTCTTTCTGCTTGGGATTAGAGATGCATTTTTGAATTCATTTTGTTTTGTGCAGATAAAGCAGTATGAAAAGTTTACCATGGAACATTCGGACACCCAAAAAAAGACTGCCGTTCACTTCCAGAACCTGTGGTATGTGACAGTGGCAGTGGTTTTATAGTATGACCTCTGTTCTCGAGGTCGTCCACTCTCGTCCCGTTCCGCTAGCAGCGCTATGATGTGTTTGCAAATGCACATCTATAACCTAGACAAAGTGTACCTTTAAAAACACGTGTCCACCTCACCCGTCCTGCATGCTGTGCACCGCAGACTCAATTGTGGTTGTTCAAATGGCGGGGTGACTACATACTGAAGGTCGGACATTATCGGAGGTTGAAGCTGCAGCACAGGCCCCGGGGACAGGGTGTGGTTAAGGGACAGTTAGGCCTGAGGACAGAGTTGAAGACAGTGAGTGGTAAGTCATAGTTGCAATGATGAGGACTAATTAGCTGGAGGGAATTGTTGTTAAACAGCACTGGCTGACCACGATCTGTCAATGTGACGTCATCCGACTGGCCTGGCAAGCCGACCCATAAATGCAATATACGTGTACACTAAGAAGCAGTGTCGCAGTGAGCCAAATACCATGTGAGGAAAACATTTGGACACATCAACACAATGAAGTGCCTTGAAGGGGAACCTGTAGATCCGATGTGGCAATACTGCGCTGGAATGTGTACGCCACAACTCCCCAGCAGGATGCAGGACCAACCAATCAGCACGCTTGAGATTTGTGAGGCGAGTCCCCACCGCGCACCTTTAGGTTAATAGTTAAATAGTACAGAAATGATGGGAGAGAAGGATGATGTGGTTCTGAATGAAAAGTAGCAGTTCCATTTGGGACAAGCAAAACAATGACTTTACAAAAGCCAACGGCTTGATTTGCAGGGCAACCTGTGAATGTGGCTTTGTGTCTGGGCTTTCAGGTTCGTGTTTGGGCTTAGTGGGTGGGGGGTTGTTGAAGGTGCACATGCCCTGCTGACCTGCATTGGAATGTTCAATCCCACCCGCAGGGGATTTCTGGGGTTTTTAAGCGGCCGCTCACCTCTGTCGCCGACACTATCCAGAGAACCTCCACCGCAACAGCACCTGAAGCCTCCAGCAGGCAGCACATTTCTGTCACCCATCCTCCCCCCCTCGCCCCCCCGATAGGCCCGGGCTCACAGTGGACTGCTTGTTTCTGACCCCAGAGTGGCCCTCCTTGTCCTCCTCCACTCTGTCTCCCAGTTGCTGAGAGCGAGAGGTAAATAAAACAATGTGTGGATTAATGATCAAGTGATTTGAAGGCTGCGTTCTTCCAAAGGCAGAGCAAACCGCTCTTTATTTACCCAGAGGATAAATCAAAATTATGGGCTGTATCAACAATAGGACTGCACTCCACAGAGGTAAAAGAGAAAGAAAAGACAGATCATCAATGGAAAACGACTTTACTATGAATCACATGAAGTCCCTCCTGTCCCTCCTTATGAGACACACAAATATGAAAAAATGAATTGTCTGAGGAACAGTGAGGAATAATAAAAAGGGGGAACGAAATCACACAAGGTTGTTTTTCCAATTTGATGCCATGATGTTGGAAAGCAAACAGCGGAAGGAATGTTGGCGGATCTCAAAGCTGATTGGCTTTCATAAAATTCTTATCAAGCTAAAATGTCATTCTTGTTTGGTGTGAAGGGGATACAGGTGGAACAGTAAGAAGTCCAGCAAGACTCTAACTGAAGTCCTGCAGTGTTTCGAGTCCTAAAAAGCAACGATTTATTTCAAGTATATCAGCTGTAAGGAGAATTCATTCATGTTATTCCGCTTGACATTCAGTCTTTTTCTGAGTCTAGTCCGTGTATTCCCTCGTGTATTCCCTGTATTCAGCAGCTGGGTCTGCTTATGGCCGACATGCAGGACGTAGATCCTAATCCACTGTTGCATTAGATTTGCTCGTCAGGCTGCCGACTCGTGCCTCGCTGCAGCCAGTGAGCTGTTGTTCTGTGCAGACAACAACAGGAGTGTGTGTGGGGGTGTACGTGTACGCAGGCTGCTTCTGCCCTCCTGTGGACCGGAGCTGTAACACCACAAAGGGCGGATCAGTCCTGGCTAAAACATTTTGCACTTTGACCATAACACGCTACATAAAGGGAGGATATCTGTAAATGCTTCAGATGGTGTGGCTCAAAAGAGCAAAAAAAGGACAAACCGTCTGAGTGGATTGGAGAAATCCTCACAATGTGTATCTGCACTGTGGAAAAGGTTCCCAAAGAATATAAAGCAAAGGAAAATAAGAAATATACACAATACATACATACTTACAAAGAAATGTAAACTAGCGTAATGACGAGCATGTGACAGCATTGTGTACCATGTTTGTGGTTGTTATTCACAGTAACAACATGGCAGAAAATCAAATAAATGACAACATGACATTCAGTCAGTATCCACATCTTCAACCCTGAGGACGGATGAATGCCAGCGCATCCGAATCCGTCCATGTGCCATGTATGTATCATCAGGCGATCATATATCCCAGAAGAGAAACTGCTTTAATGGATGAAATATATTTATGTGTTCACAGGAAACAATCCAGCAGCCAAGATTTGTTATGCGATTGCTTTTATATTTCTCCTTGTTCTCCCTCTCGCCAAACTTCTAACTGCTCGCTCTACCACTTTTTATATATGTATGTATATTTTTGTCCTGGGCAAAGATCAGCATTTGTACTTGTGTGCTTTTAACCAGCAGCACAGTGTAAGGA
Source organism: Apeltes quadracus (assembly GCA_021346845.1). Taxonomy (NCBI): domain Eukaryota; kingdom Metazoa; phylum Chordata; class Actinopteri; order Perciformes; family Gasterosteidae; genus Apeltes; species Apeltes quadracus. Next base: position 16,159,248 of record CM037931.1, on the reverse strand, counting down.
AGGCTGTGGAGTTAGTACTGAATTTCCTTTGGAGATTCTATGTCAAACAGAAACTTTTATTCTACCAACTCGCCATCTTGAAGAAATTTCAAATGAAGAATGTCTACGGATGAGTTTGCTACCTTTGTCCATTTCTTTAGAACCGGCAGTTCTGAGCCCCTGTAGCCCCCCCCCCCCCCCCCCCCCTCATTTCCTTCATTGCCAAATCTGACCCACAGCCACCACACACATTAAAAATAATAGTGATTTAAAAACTGCGACTGATTATCGCTCATCAATACAAATTCCCAAACACACACGCACGTACACAGCAGTGTGAGTGCACTGCACTGCTGGAGGCGGCACCTCGGCGGTCTGATCTCCAGCTGCTCACTGACTGATTGGAAGTGAGAGCTTATGTATTTTTGTAATGAGCTGACAGCATATTTCTACTCGTTGCTCAAAAGCTTTTCCTAATCAACATGGTCACGCCGTTTCTCTGCTAGCGACAGCTCTCGCCACAACGGCCGTGACAAAACACAACGTCAGGCGGCGGACAGATGTGTGTGTGTGTGTGTGTGTGTTTTGGGTGGGCTTCCACTGCTCCCCCAGCGCTGCATCAACACCAGTCCTTCAGTGGAGAAGCCCTCTTGTCCCTGCCGTGATAGATGATCCATGGGGATGTGGTATGTGTGTGGATGTGACCTTTATGTGTCACGCTAACGTGGCCCCCGTTCACTCCAGGTGACGTAGCAGCGGTTCCAGATGTGACATGTGGCTGCGACGTAACATACTCAACTAAGTGGAAGCTCAGTGGACAAACCAATGGATCTTACACAAAGCTATTGCTATTTTTCATAGGGTTAGGGTTCCCTACAATAAGTACCTTTAAAGTAGCCCTTTTATACTACCTCACCTGTTCAGCCTGGGTTGTGTCTGAATGCAAGTGCAACCTAGTTTGTGCGTTTGTTCAATGCGTGCATGAGGCATGATGCTCATTCTCCTTTTACACTCTGCTGTGATTTCAGTTCGTGTCACAGATGAAACAAGAGTACAAGTTTAAATTAAATCCTTAAAATGGAAAAATGGCAGGATTTCATCCTGAAACAATGTAATTCAATAATAACTATTATTCCTGATCGAACAACATTCCCACACCAAATGATTGTGTTAAAAAACGCACTGCATTACTGGGCAAAATGCCACAAACCCAACTTGTAATCCAGGTTTTTTTGGACTCACTGAGTGAGTGGGAGTTGTGTGTCAGCTCCACTGACCATCATTACAAGAACGTGTTGTGTTCCAAAAGAAAGACTCCCGCCACTTCAGTTTGTGTTGCCTTGATTCTTTTAGCTTAAACATCCTTCATATTCTGCTCGGATTCATCTGTATATCAGTCCAACGTAATAACCACGATGAGGTCATCTCTGTTACACACTGGGGACACATGTGGACATTTACCAGACAAACAGCAAGGGCCTAATGACTGAAACAGTTGAGTTGCATTATGGGAAAAATCAGGGCCTGAAAGCATGTCTGAGCCTGACCTGCACAGGTTGTAACCTTTCACACCTCTGACTCTCGGGAGTCTAAAAAACAATACTACACTGCTAATTCCATAAAATACATTTCATTCTGTAATTGGGATTTGTGAACTGAAGATTTGGTAATAATTACCTTCCATTCAAATTCAAAAACAAATATTTCTAATCAACGCTGCCCATTGAGGGGATCAGTTATATCTAAATAATCCAGAAACCCTTTAAAAGGATCATTTAAAGGACCAACGTCCAACTTCAAAATGAAAACGTGGTATTTATCCATTCTTAGACGAAGGACAAAACTACTAGTAAATATTCTCTCTGTGAGTCATAAAGACATAAAGAGTGCTAAAACTGGACCAGAAACCCGGGGAATGTTCTCCTATACAGGGACATTATTTATTTGACAGCAGACACTATAGATGAATACAGTTTTTATCACTTCCATTCATTGACTGGTCAGAAGCTTCTGAGAGACAGTAGTGGATTCTCACTAATATGCATGGTTTCCTAGGCAATGTTGACAACATTAAAATCCTTCATTCAGGTGGTTTCCCGCTCAGAAAAAAGGAGATTTGGACCTACAACTGTGCAAATCTCTGTTGTATTATGTGACAGTGTAGAAGAGCTCCTGAATAGACCACGAGCTGGCGATGTTTGGTAGGTTATTTCCAGGGTCCAGAATGAACTTTGTTCTACATGCTCCTACAGTTGATTCATTTAAAAACCAAAATCTCAAAACTGCGGGGAACCTTCTATGTACACTTCATCACTGTAAATAAGAATAAGGCTCTGAGTCAAATGTTTCCTGGCAGTCCGCTTCGTGCTCAGCAGACTGCCAGGAACCTTCCTCTTGGTCCCAAACAGAGCCGGTTCTTCTACCTGCAGGTGGCCTCCGAACCAGCGTGTTGTGTCCCTACAGACAGGAGACAGACATCTTATCAGTGGGAGAGTCTTCTAATGGCCACACCACCAATAAAACATGAGGGGTTGCATACATAATAATCCCACAATATACATTGATACAATATGCCTACTCTAACACATTTACCATCTTATATCCAACACAGCATAATGATCACTACGAACATCCAGAGAGCCTTTGCTCCCACAAACTTTGACCTTTCACAGAACAAAAACTCCCTAAAAAAACCTCCACAATGGAGGAAAATGAGGAAGAAATCTGAACAAGACTGAAAACCATCTCCTAGGATTTAGCATTACACCACGGATGCCATGTGTACAGTAAAGCAATAACCTAAAGAACTGCAATATGTTTGAATCACAATACAGCAATTCATCTGCGATCTACAATCACACAATATAAGATTAGGAACATGGATGCATCTCACTGTCTCGCGTTCAAGCTCCTCATCTATCAGCAGGCCGTTAAACCAGTTAAACTAATCACAGCTCTCCTCCCTCACTTCACCATCCCATAATCTGATCTTCAACTCATTTCTTACACCAAAAGCACAGTGTAGTCGCTGGGAAATGCTGCTACTTTAAGCACAGTCCTCTTTAAATTAGAGGAGGCGGTTCGATCAGCACAAGCTGATGTATCCTCGTGAATGGGTGAATGATGACATGTAGTGTTAGTGGTTGGGGGACACGGTGTAATAAGTCGCTGGTCACCTTAAGCTAAGCCTCTCTCTAAAGCGAGATACGGCTTTGAAATCTCGGTCTGCGTGTGCAGTAAGCTGAGCCATCTGTACCGGGAAAGACGCACGCTGAGGGAGGTGAAAGGCAAGTGAAACAAGAAGGGTCCTGTCTTATGCATCTGTAACTCAAGCTGATAGGGCTACGTGGGAAATGAGCTTTGGCCGAGGGCTTCACGGATTCGCCCCTGTCTGCTGCGGAGTGCGGCAGACGCCGGCGGGGAGGCCTGTACCTCCACCGAGACGAGGCCGTCGACTTCTTACGGAGGTGTTCCATTTAAAAAACGGCAAAACAATTTGCCCTTGACCTGCTGAACGTCTCTGTTAGGGAAGCCACCGCACCCACAATGCAGTTCCTGACACGCGACACCGCTGAACCCCCGGTAACCCCTGGTGAGGGTTCTGTTCAGTCAGGATCTGCTCTGGGCCTCAGAGAACCACAAGCAAGCAGGGACGTAATACACTTGTGTCATCAACACCGGAGACCATCCCAGTGCGTGTTGCATATTTCCTGGAGTCATTACAATCACGACTGCTTAACAACCCCCCCCCCTTCCCCCCCCCTCGCTGCATGTCCTTGCAGTAATCTGGAGCTCTGCAGCACGAGGCACCAATCTATGCGTGACCATATGTAATACAATCAAAAAGTCAGTGCTGTGTTTTATACAAGCAATCAGAGCCAATCAGTGTGAGCCCAGTGTGTGAGGGGAAGGTGGAAAGAAGGGGGAGGGGTGGGGGGACCCGGGGGTTTGCTGGGGCCCCTGGCCGAGTGTGTTACTCATCAGTCTCCCAGGCCCGGCGCTCTGTTTGGATTGCTGTGTTTGGATAAAGCAGATTGGTTTGCACTTAACCCTGTAATATATGCAAAACTATTCTCCTGATAATACTCTTTAGGTCTGGCCAGTCACCGCCGTGGCAGATGCCGTAAACGTGGCACGGCTCGAAGAAAAATGGCACATAATAAATTGTGACATGGTCGCTGAGGGGGGCACACATGTCCCTGCAGACCACCCCGAGCCCAGAACAACAAACCCGCACACCCCTCGCCGCAAAGATGTTAACAAGCACATTATGAAATATGGCACGAAGCTTTGCACATGCAGGTCAATGGGTCACTTTGAAAGTTTACGTTTACAGGTGAGACAGTGACAAACAGCAGGACAGCAAACCCAGTCATTTGGTCAAAAGAGTTAGACTTTTCATTTGCTTAGTGTTTAAAGGACTTTACGGCCTTTAACATTGCAAAAGGGCTGGAAGATGTGAAATGGGGATCAACAGACTGCAGCCAACGTGCTGACAGCTAACCGCTTTGATCCGAAGGACTGTCTTGTTCCTCCGAGGCCACTTTGTGCTCAGTGATTTGACGTGTTGAGTGGAACCGAAGGGTTGGTGCTCCTCTCGCTGTAACAGCTGTAACGTAAGTTCAGACCGTACGCGTGGCTCGTTCCTCATACATCTACCAATCACTCCTCACCATGATATCAACTGTTGATATGAGAGCAGTGCAGCGACCCCACTGACGTGCACTAACTTGCTATAAAAGCATGCATGGAAAGCAACAAATAGATATGTAAAGTGCCTGAATTTCTTTGAGATTACAAAAGACTGCTAAAGTGTACTGATGTCTGACTCTATACTCTATACTTGGACTTCCCAGCAGCACATTGCTGCGCTGGTTCTCCTGACTTCTAACTGGGATGGAGCCCTTTGCCAGCGACTGTACGTGACAACCTGACTATGGAGAAGCTCCACATGGAACACCAGCCCGTTGAGAAAGACAGTAAAAAGCTCCACACCATAAAACACCCGTAATTACCCGTAATTACCCGTAATTACCCATAATTTTCATGATGCGATTGATTTCTTCCACCTACAAAATAACAGTAATTGTGTTTCTATGATCATATCATAGATAACGTATTCCTATTTGTCTCTATATTTTATTCATATGATAATGGTTCAGCCACATTCATTCATCTGGTTATCATTGCGTTATCATGCAGCAGCTGGTGAGATGTATTTAGTTTATGGCACAAGGTGAGCATATAACATCTGTCAGATTGTATTGATCGGCTCCATTGGCCATGACAATTCTCTCCAGATGACTCTTCCAGACTACAAAGTGCTTGTGTTGTACAGCATGAAGAGCACCAGCAGAGGGCAGCAGCTGACTTTGAAGCAAATGATGCTGACAAACCCTGATAAACACACGTAACGTCACAGTAAACCTCCAAATGTATTCAATTTAACAGGAAATTGAATATAGATGCAAGAAGAAAATGCAAAGTGTAAAATGACAACAGCAGAAAGGATTCAAATGTAATGCAGGGCTGCATTAGTATTAGATTATCTTATGACAGTGATGCGTTTTGGTATATTTTTACAAATCCATGGTTTTGTCCTTACTGCTCTGATTTAAATCATGCTACGAAAAACTAGCAGACAGCTGGGAATATTATCACTGCAGTGCTTAAGATATTAGTTTTTCGTTGTTCTAGTTCGGGGATAAGTTCCCTAAAATCCAGCCACTAAAAAAAGCCTGTGTGATCGACTTGTTCAGAAGACAGCTGGATCTCTGGAGAGAAATTCTCAGACTGTGGCATTCCCTGTCAGGGCCATCACGTAGGCATAGATCAGATGCACGGAAACGCAGGTTCGTTTCTATGGAAACCAAGTGCTCACTGACTCCTGACTGAGGGCTTGATTGACACCACAAAACCGTAAAATTATAGCTTCCCTTCTACACAAAAGTGAAGTGTAACTTTTGCATGAAGTATTTGACGAGCTGTTCCACGATGGATAATGAATCCCCAAGTCAGAACTTCTTTTGTCTTTACCTCAGCATTTTTAGGCCTCTGCTCTGAAAATGGCAAAGCCATTACAAAAGTTGAATTACTCTGGAACTACTGTCTCTATCAGGGCCATTTGTTTTATGTAGGATGAAGGGTAACGTGGTTAGGAGACAAATGCATATAGTGTTTCTTGATTCTCTCAATTTTACTCCCAATTCCATTAAAGCAGTCATTATTGGCATCTACATGTTTTTCCCTTCTTTCAAACTGCAAAGACAAACTTTTGGAAAAGCTGAGCCGGAACAGCGCCTTAGTTCTTACTCTGCCTTTGCTTCCTTTATGTGCTCTACTAGAGGTGTCCTTCCACAAAGATGTCAACCTATTAACTACACTTGAAAAGTCACTGAGCTCTTCAGTACGAGCCATTGTTGGGGGACAATTTGTTGGACTGCAAATTGTGAGGCTCCTGAGAGAGTGTGTTACCTTTTGAGGAGACTTTAGACCTGACCCCAATGACCTGACCTCAAGGCCATCCAGTCTTAACAGGTGGAACCTCTATGTGCCTTGAAACAGCTCCATACTCTGTCTCGTTTCCCGTCTATCTAATAATGATTGACAGGGCACCAGTGTCGGGTCAACAGAGGCTCCCCTCTGAAAGGTATAACACCTCTTCTCCTCTTGTAGCTTGGTCAGATCTTCCTGCTCCTCTGAGGGAGAGGGAACAATCATTCTCATTTTACGGCTTGTATTGATGATTTCTGTATTCTTTAGCTTGTTCCTATTCCAGTTAGTAATAAATACTTAATCACAAAGCAAGTTCGAGATACTTTTGATTTCTCACAAGGGCTCAACCACTAATTTCCACCACACCCATTTCACTGCAACATTGGTCAATGAATGTTGCGTCATATGTTGAACATATATGAAACAAGTGTTTAGTTGTGGTAGCTGTTCGTTTCCGATCCACACAAACACACAGAGGGCCCTCACCGCTTCAGCACTTCAACATTGTGTGCTGTTAGTCTCCAGGCCACTCACAGCAGGGGGCAGGAGATGCATCTCTCGCAATCGACTAATAAGGAAAACAGGGATTTCCAGTTGTCCCTCAGATGTGTTTGATTCATACATATGCACACACCAAGGAGAGGTTCTACTGCATGCTGAGAAGGAACAACGAAGGAACCATGGAATAAGTGCTGAGGTCAGCATGGTCCAACTCAGTCATGAGATTCCTCAGAAGAGCTGCAGTGCGTTTCTGGGGATGGTTCTGAAGTGTCGCTCACCAACAGTACACCACACGTTGCTTGGCACAAGCAGAAACAAATGATCCTTTGGGGAGATGATACCGTTTTCATGATAGTCATTAGATGATAGTCATTTTCATACCAATGCGTTTCTGTACAAATGGACATTTTCTCCTGGTAATGGTATGGAAGAGAATTGACTATCGGTTGACTAAAACATGAGGAATCATCATCTGGGTACTGAGCACTATGCAATTATTTTGGAATTGGAATTTTTAAGTCAGGTGGCACCAAACATTTTAAGATTCATCCGATGAGGAACATCCACGGTGGGTTTTAAAGTATCCACAGACTCACCTCCCCATCACATGTTGCGTGTAAAGGGTGTGAAAAACGTTGGCTGTGCTGCTTAATATGTCAAGATAAGTTTGTAACTATTTCAACCCAAATGTTGACTGATATTTAGACACCTCTTGGCTTGGATTGGTTGTTCCTCGTCCCAGAACGTGCAGCCTATTCTGCAGCCTAAAAGTTGGCCTGCCCAGTCCACATCGGAGACGCAATGACGCACAATGCTAAGCCATAGATGTGTGACGCTCTCACAACAAGACTACATTTCTAATATGTTATAAATACAACTTTTTATATTCAGACCATAAAAATGTAAAACTGTGAATGATTTGCTGTCCAGGACTATAAAGGAGGAGCAGTTCAAGTTGAGGCACTAAAATAGTGAGTTAAGATCTGGCCAGGAATCCGTTAAAGCTGTTGGCAGGTGAGGGAAGGCAGTTTCCATGTAAGCCCTGAAAGCTGATAGCAGCTGCAATAAGTTACTGTAAACTACACATTTTACAAACTGAAAGGTAAAGTGCGAGAGTTAAATGAGCTGTGAAGCGAATCCTCTTGTAGACAATGAAAGTTCAGCTGTCAGTTGCAGCATAAGCCAAACAAACAGATGACACTGGAAGAAAGATGGATGGAAGCTGCAGATGACCTCGTTCACTGGCACCTCGAAACAGTGGAACTGAAAATGTGTAAACGTCACTCTGCATCCTGCATCCTACAAGCCGCCTCCCACTGCAGACTCAAGCACTAACAATAAGACAAATAGTATTTCATTTAGTCAGAGACACAATTAGGACAAAAAACGAACTGATGATCCCCTCTGCAGAGACATTACTCATTTGTCTGTTTATTAGTATGAGCAGAGAAGTTGCATTATTTTTATCTATTTACCTATAAAGCATCGGCATGAAACACAAACAAACTTTGGTGACAGAAGTGAAGTGAGTTGCTTCTATCAAAAGCATGTGCTCAGAGAGAAACAGAAAATAATTCAACCCTCCACACTGACGGCAGGAAGTACGATCCACTGCGTCCAAATGAGTCTCCAGGGGAATCAATTTAGACAATACAGGGCTAAGAATATCCTCGCTTCCAAAGCACATCACAGAGGAGTCACTTGTGAACACATTGTTGCTGTTAGCAGGAAAGTCTTGACTCTATGAATGTGGGAAATGTGTTAATGAGCCCCATTAAAAAGGCTTGAGCGTAGTGGATCAGTAGGCGGAGCTACCGGGCCGACGGGTCGGGAGAGCAAGAGAAGCATTACAGCTACACAAAGACAGACGACAAAGAGAGTAGTAGTGGTCACTACTCCGATCAGTTGGGAATTATTTCCCCCCCCTGGTATTCTCTCTATTAAATCGAAAGCCCTCCATCATTCAGTTTATGAAATATGATCATTTCAACCTCAAACTACACAAAACACCAAGAACCAGGCTTTTGACGTTTTACATTGTAGTTACAGTTCCTCTCCATGATTACGATCTTAATAGTGAAACAGTTCATTCACACATAAAAATAGACTTGACTTCTGTTGTTTACAAGTAAATGAGGCCCAATTATGAAAGTAACACAACTAACAGAACATTAGTCAAATCCTACAGATGTGATCTGTGTGAACTCTAGGTGGCGCTAACACATCACCCTCCTCCACGTCTGCTTCCTCCCCACATCACTATCCTTTAGTATGTACATCGTCTAATGGCCGAGCCCCATTGAAGTGTTTCCCAAACAGGGCTCATTATTTGTGAATGGGGCCTGTGAGCTCTTTACCTTCAGCTGGTGGGGGCCTCGGGCCAATCCCCCCCATCCCCACCAAATCGCCCCCCACGTCTCCCTCAAACCTCTCTTTCCACTGGGCTTCCATTGCAGTGATCTCTAGCTGGTTCTGCCTGTGACAGCTGAGCGAGTGCCCCCCCCACAGCGTGCCTTTATTTCAAGTGCATCAACTGTTATGTTTCTAACAGCAAAGGCATGATATGAAGTCATTCATCATCAATAAGGAAGAACATTAGAGCAGACATTAGAGTCAGTCAGTCCCGCTCTGCTTCGCTTGCTTCCACTAGAGATATATCCCATAACACACAAACTACAATTACAAGTTATTATATTAGTACGTTAGATTTACTGCAATATGGAATAAACACAACTTATGAAAATCATTTCATTTCTGCACACATGACATCCTGCCACAGTGCAGTTAAGGCGAATGTGTTGGATTCTATAAACTGGGTTGAACACAGTGAAGTGTGTGATGTACAACTTAAAGTTTGCTATGAAATGTGTTATGATTAGAAAGTGTTGGCTGCAGAAGCTCTACGCCAAAGGTGTGATCATTACCGTCGCAAAATACTTTTGTGGAGGTAATGTTTCGATCGCTGTGTATTTATTTATTTATTTGTAAATATGTTTGTTTGTTATTCGCATTAACTCAAAAAGTATTGAACCGAATCGCATGGAATTTGGTAGGTTGCTTGGTCATTATCTGGGGCACATTTGGTTCGATTTTGGGAGCGATCGGGTCAAAGGTCAAGGTTTTGACCCTTTTGACCATAACATCCTTCATAATCGAGCTATTGTCATGAAACCAACGCCATATTGTTCTATGACGAAATACCTTTCAAATAATCCACATCCGTCATGACGTCACAAGTGCGTCAAAATGACGTCACAAGATGACGTAAGGTATGCGGCGAAGGTATGCGCTCTACCGAGTACCCGTTCTAGTTGAATTTATTGTAATATTGAGTGAATAAGGGCTTTCAGATCCGTCCACTAGTAGATGGTCATGATTAGAAAGGGAAGACAAGCTGGGAGGAGCCTGGTTTGAATGTGCATCTAATCACATACGGCTGCAACACAAAGGACATTGGAAAACACTGTACATGGGAGAGGACAGGCGGAATCTACTGTGGATCTGGAGATTATCCCTCTTTGCAAAATATGATATTGTTCACATTGTGTTTCACTTTGTAATTGTATTTCTTCCGTTAGTTATTCAACGTTAGTTATTCAAACAGAATAGGGCACCTATTCTGTTTGCAAAAATAAGTGAATGTAGAAAATCTATGGGAGAATCGTGATTGCTGACATCATGACTTCTTATGGTGTCTGAATGTGGCTCAAGGGTTTGGTTTTTTTGTGCCTAAAGCGAACTTTTCTTTTGAAAGTGTCCCTGTACCACTCTTTGACTAGCTGACAAACTGCTGTGAATGTGCATTTTCAGGGATATACAGAAAAATATACAAACATAGTATGTTGTTTCCATTCCTCACGGGCGGCTTGTTTCACTGTCATCGGCTGTCTTTATTGAAGCTCTTATAACCCGCGTATGTGAATGATTTTACCCCAAAACAAAGGACTTTCTGGTTAAAGATTTAGTCAAAGCAAATAATGTCATCTGAATTCATTGCCACAGAAAAGTGTTTTCATAACCCCCCAGCTAAATCTGAATGATAAAGAAATAGACAAGTAAATAAAATCAGGTCCCGAGAGTAACAGTGAATCTTTCTCTGACTGCTCGACATGTGGTGGTGGTTTTCCTGCCCACCTGCTCTCACTTCCTGTTCTCCTATGATTGGTTCCAGGCAGCCCGTTAGGCCGCCACCCGCCCCCCTCCTCCAATCTCCCCTCTAGTCCAAATCCATTCTAGCCACAAGCGCAAAGTCTCTACAGGACGGCTACCAAGGGAAGGACGTCCTGTCTTGGAAAGAGACCAATAGCAGGAGAAACATTGATTCCGGTCCCCCTCTACTTCAAATGAAGTGAAAATCTGATAAATGCGTTTTCGACATTTCAACTCATACATCCCTACAAGCGAGAGGCGTCAGTATTTTACTGTTTCTTGATGCTCAGAATGATGAACTCATATCCATCGGTGTTAGTAAATGGGATGTTTGGTGGGTGGTGCATTAAGGGACACGCCAGCATCACTTCTCATGCAGATCATCCGTGCCAATTTCAGACTATTTCCTAGTAGCTTTTTTGACAGAAAAGTAGGTGTGCACTGAATTCAGTGGCAATTTCCCCTTCCCTCAGTTAATTGTTGTGCAAGATGTGTCGTGCCATTAACGAATCCTCGTAGAGTCATTTTTAGAGGCTCGGGAGCATTGAGGAACGTTAATCCTTTCTCAATCAGTCCATTTGGAGGCTAGAAAGAGCTTTGATAACTAAAGCCTTCCTACTCAGCAGCGGAGTAATGAGTTCCCACGGCTAAACATATTTACATGTTTTCCACTGGAAGAATAATTAGGTCAAGTGTGTTGTTACGAGCAATGTGACTTAACAGTGGAGGGATCTCATTTATCATATCTGAAACACTACATTTGAGGATTTGGGTGAGACATTGCCTTAGGTTTCAACGCTGAAGTGACAGGCGGTATAAACCATAAAAAAAATGTAATTCACCCCACAATGAACAGATACTGTTCATCTTTTGATCAAGTACTATATGAAGCTTCCATCCATAAATCCTGCTTTAACTATCAGCGCAACACACAACACTAGTCCTTCCTAAAGTAAGCCGCGATGACAGAGGACTGGAATCCATGTAGTCCCTTGCTGGGACTTTGACGAATAGCCTATACTTACCTCATCGTTATTGGTTCAAATTGACCATAATCAAGATAAATTGCTGCTTGCTGGTCAAATTACATCCACATGGCTCGCGCCTTCTTAGAACTTTCTTCTTTCATTTTATAGCTTTGCAGAAATCGATAAGTTATTTAATGTGGCCATTTATCCTGTGATGCTGAGAGAATCATCACTAGTAAGAAGGAAAGTGTGGGCATTTAATACAGTTTCCCAATAGTCTAATAAAGGGCTCAATGGGTAAATTGGTTCTTCGACAAATAGCGGTGTATCACCACCAAGCAGTTAGGGTTCAGCCCTTCTAACTCTTGGTGGTTTAGAGCTGCTTCTTCGAACTGGTGGGCTGCAGAAATAATGGCAAAGGCTTAGATTGATAGGTTTTTTTTGTTTGCTTACATACAAAGACAGTTGCTTTAAAACTTCTCAAAAATGAACATAAGTCAAATCTATTTAAGGTGTGTCCCTAATTTAAGTTGTATGGTACTCATTTACAACTGGACAGGCATTGACACACAAGCATTTCTTTTTAACTTTGCATGCAGCGCAATCATTTTGGTCGAGAACGAGATGACAAAAACTCTTTGTTTGCCATGAAATCCGTCATCTATATTCGTAATCCCCAAACATAATGCCGATTTTAAATCCTTGTTCTTGCGATTGTCAGGAACATTTGAACCTTTGTCACATTTATTACTTGTTATCTAAAAAACAATTAGTTTCATTAGCTCTGGAAAGGTCCGCTGAATGTGAATCCATGTAGTCAAACTACCCGCTGCTGCTACAACAACTTCTGGTAGTCATAATCCTACAATTACTCTTGCAGCTCGTGTTACTGTTACAATTGTTGATAATCAACTACTGCTACTATGATAACTCATGGCACGAATACTGCTATATCTGATTTTGTTTCTGCCACTACTAATATTGTAGGCGCTGCCCTACTTCTTTTACTATTATATCCTATTGAACGGTTTCTTGACACTTCTGCTCCAACTACAACTACTATAAGTTCAGCTGCTGAAAGTACGACTTCTACATTTCATCAGCTCAGCTTCGGCTTCTCCTGCACTGTAATTCTGCTTTTCAAAAATAAATAAAAATAAAATTTTCAAATTTTCGTTCTGCGTTCTTGGCTTTTGGGCATAAAAAGAAAGACATTTCAACGAAAGACATTTGAAAGTTCCAAGGTTCCTGCATTTCTTATGCAATTAATTTCAACTTCTGGCATTTCAATGCATTCTCTGCACAAAATCCATTTTCTCATTATCAATGAGATTTCAAGGACTGGAATGCACATTTCAAAGGAGTGAAAAAGTTTGGACCCGTATCTAGAATACAAGAGACTCATAGTCTATTCCTTCCCTGTGGAAGTAATTACATGGTTCAGAATCCAGACCGTGTGCGCTGCTGCAGGCTCCACATAACACAACTGTTTCCACCTCACAAACATTGTTGGAGGCTGAATCTAATGACTAACCTCAAATCACTACTATCACAAAGCACGCTGTTCCTTTATGAATCAATCAAATGGGATTTAGTGGCCTTTTCTGACAGAGGCAAGTTTATTTTGCCAGCGTTGGTAATACCTTTGTTCACACAATTGTATTAAGTTATTCTGGCTAATTAGATATTTGTAATATAAATGAATGCCAAACTTTTCCTTTTTTGAAATGTCCCACGTAAAGTAATAAGGCTCATAGTTAGTTAGTATTCTTCTAGGGACAATGAGCACAGATTGTATATAATAGTTGAAGTGGTTTTTGCTACATAAACAAGTGGTTTTGAGAGCTTGAGTTCTGCATTTTCTCAATCCCCGTCACCGCATAGTTCTTTGCAACCAGTGAAAGGACGAGGCTTTGGTTTGCTTTGGCAGCAACCCATCTATCAAAAGGTAGCCTCACACAAAAACCTACCTTGCAATATTTTATTTCATGTTTATTCATCATCAGAGACAAGCAAATGATTATTTTATTCTAACTGCAGTGGATGAACAGTGAACAGACAACTAGCTTTCTCATTGATTTTTGGAAGGAAGACAGGAAGAGGGGAATCGCCATCAATTGGAATCAATTGAGTCACTATTTAGGCCCTGATCAGAATGAACACATTTTAACCCTTTGCATTTTCTCTTCTTGTGGTAACTTTGGTGACAGTATATGATCTTTTTGTGTAAGTCCTTTTCATTATATAAACAATTAGTAGAGTTGAATTTTACAAGTCATTTAGTGGATTTGAGGAAAAATGAAAAAAATGGAAAAATAACCTTACTGCTGGCAAGGGCTATTTACTTGCATTTTAAACCTCATTTCCAGTTTCATTGTCTCATATTGTTAGATTTAATATGCAGTACATACATCAACTATAATAGCTGCCAAATCAAGTCAACCAACAAAAATAAAATCATCAGCATCATAATGCTGATGACTTTTCATCAGCATTATGATGCCTTTCATCCCTTATCAGACCGCCCTCCTAACAACTGAAGCCAGCGCACTGTAAACCCTCAAGTGACACTCATTGTATGGGACACTCATTGTATGGGACACTCATTGTATGGGACACTCATTGTATGGGACACTCATTGTATGGGACACTCCCTGAACCGCTGTCATTCTGGGAGGAGAAATAAAGGGGACAGCCTAATGGGCTGTTCCGTTGATGAGAAAAACAAGGGTATGTCAGAAATGCAAAAGTGAGATCATTACAGCCTGGTGGACAGGTCAAGGAACGGCCAGACAGACGAGCAATGACGTATACGGCGTGCTCCAACAGAGCGTGAAGGGATCTCGGAAGAGTGATTAACGATCTCTTTAAGTAAAGCAGTACTTCAGTTCATTTAGAGCCAAATCCGTATGTTTTGTTGTGAGCCGCAGATAGTGTAAAAATGGTTGTGTCACATCTCGACCCACCTCCCGATCCGTCACAATGGTTCAGTCCACTTTTCACACCTCAATAAAAGTCATTTCCAAACTCACCGTACTGATGTGCTGCATTTGGGTTCACCACACTATCGTTACAGGTTGAGTGAGAGAATCTAAAATATCGGTGGCTGTTAGTTGCAACATTTGAAGCTGAAGGTCTGAATGCCAAATTAGCAACTCAGTTTCACAATACCAGCTTATTTATTTTTTAAATTGATACATTAAAGAATATTGTATGGCCACCGGCGTAGTCCCTTAGTTGACATAAAGCGTCACGGAGGAGAAAGTGACTCTTTAACCAAACAAAACGTAACCGCCTCGCGTGATGTCGCTTCCACGTCTCTTCTCCTTCCCCAACCCTTAACTTAAAACCCGCACATTTTTGGTTAAAGACTATAGCTCTGCAACCGTATGGTTGATTTGAATCATTTTTGTGCTCCTTTGTTCAGATGTGTGAATATTAGTGCCTTTGTTACCGGTTAAGAGTAAATGAAAGCATGAAGTAGAAGTTTCAGGTTCCCCCCTCTTCCCCCCCAAAAAGCACTTTGCAATGACGTCTCTCCCAAATCATAGCCCCATGAGTGGACATTCTCTGAAAAGTTTTTAGTACCGATAGATACTAAAGAGCTGTGTCTCAAAGTCGCTAGCCTCCAGCCTTGTAGCCTCCAGCCTTGTAGCCTGTGTAGCAGGTTGATTGGTCGCAGGTGGTTTTAATCAGACTCGCTCTCTTTGGACCAATCAGGACACACTGCATGTTCTATAGGCAGGGGGTTTGACGTCTTGACACTAGTCCCTCTTTGTCGTACAGCCTGCTCCTGAGCTCCACTCATTTCTCCATGAAGTCCCTGATTAACTCTGCAACACCATTCTGTCACAGTCCTGTTTGCTCAGAAGCCTCCACGCAAAAGCTGGCTGAAACCTTTAATGTCCACGCAGAATGTGAAACTAGGTAGTATGCATATTATATTGTGGGTATTAAAACCCCAAACTTTGCATTGTCTAATTAAAGTCTGAGGAAAAGCTTTTATAACACCTTTCTCTCAGTCATGAGTGGCACACTTACTATTCACGGCAGCTTGCATACAGAAAATAATCTCATTCTTTTAGAGTTTCTTGCTGTCCCTGGTTAGATGATTTTACCAATGTTCTGTGCATTCCCTCCCTACATCTAGTACTTAATGCCCATTCTACGCTGCACACACCTCAAGGCTTACTGCCCATGAATAACAAGCTAGAACCCAAGACCATTAATAATACATGGAACCCCCCCCCATGAACACTACACCCTCCAAACATCCAACACTGCACCCTCTTTTGGATTTCCTGATGTATTCCTGATGACTCAACTGCAAGGACACAGACTCTTCATTTGTAAGGACGTAAAACGTTGTTGGCTATGATGTGTGACTATAAAGGCAGACTCTGCAGGGCAGGAAGGCGGCCTCGATGGACCGATGGGAAGTCATTACTGAAGCTGTGTATGATTGATCCTTTACTAGGGACCCTCAACAATTAACCCACAAGCTATTAAATAGCAGGGTAGCAGAGTGGCAAATAAATCAGTGTTTTACATGGGGGAGAAGTTTATTAACGGTGGGCCCGCCAATCCTCCCCCGCCGCCACCTGCCTGAGCATCCTATGAAATGTCATTGTCTGAGGTTCAAAAGCCTGTTCTTTTTGATATGAACAGAAATTATTTGCGTGAATAAATTTGTCAGACAGTCTTGGGAGAATGAATTGACTTGGAATTAATTAAGAAAAGAAGTTGCTCTACTTCAAAAAACCTATGGCAACTGAACTCTAGAGGAATGAAAGCGGGATTTATTAACAATGCTATTAATAAAGCCAATGCCATTAGATGGAGGATTTTCACTGGCTTAAGTCAGTTGGCCAAATTAAGTCCAGAGAAAATCCACCCGGGTTGAATATTATGTATGAACATGTTTCTATTTCACGCTGGCTTTTTCATGTTTCATATTAAAGGAGCCTTATTTTCAGCATTGAACTCTTCTTTTACTTGTTGTACCTCACATGTTTTTTATATTTGTTAAATATTGTTTATCTACTTGCTCTTACTTGTTCTCACCTATTTTTACTATTTGTCAATATTGTTTTTTAAAGTTCAATAAATGTTCCCTTTTTAAATTGGGACTTGTAACATTTGTTGTCATCATTGTGTCATTTTTAAGATGTAAATTGAGGGAGCAAAAGCAGCATCTGCTCCAAATATCGGCTTAAGAAATCGGCAGCCCATATCGAGCATCGGCACAAAAAAATCCATATCGGTCGATCCCTAAAACAAAAGGATCTCCATGCAAACTCACCGCACATTGTAACGTTGTAACCACAACCCTGTCAGATACAGTCTGCAACCATATCCCTAAAAATCATTAAAATCAGAGCGGTCTTCAGCCAGATAGCAGCAGTCCTGTTCTGCAAAATAAGTCACCTACCTACATAGCAACATTTGAATCAACCAACTAAATCTGACTTATTGTATTGGAATCAATTCCCAGGCTTGCTGCTCAGAGTAATCGCAGTGACCTCTGCAGACAGTCCGGCCTCACAACACAAGCTTTAAAGAGCTTAAAATACTGCCACTTATAAACACACCCCAGGGGTTCCAATACATGCATTTTTATAGATCTATATATAAAAAAATCAGACAAGCAACTGTGGTTGTTAAGTAAAAACCTCTCAAGTGCAATGTAGACACATCACACAAACAGGCTGGATGTCATTGCGGTTTTTGATATTATTCAAATAAAAGATACACAAAGCAGCATTAAGGTTACTTAACCCAGGCCGGACTTGGTCATTCCAAAAGAATGTGGGGGAGGGGGGGAATAAAAAGGCTGTGTCTGGGGATAAAGTCCGACGTCTTGGTGATCAGGATGAGACTTTTAAGTTACACAGATGTGTAAGACCAATCCACCCACCGACCCTCAATTCTGTCATCTCTGAAACAACCGATGCTGTTGTCAGGGCGACGATCTGGTGGACATATTATTGGCAATGATTAATCTGTTCCAGTCCTTACTTTAGTGCATTCAACACAGCGCTAGTAGTTACACTAATAGTCCAAATGTATGTTTCCTGCAGCAAGCTTTGTGAACAGTGGTTGAACGGCTGATTACTGATCTGTGGTGCTCTAGTAGATGAATCCTCAGCCATTTACTAAACCACTAGTAACAGCCTATAACACCCCTATAAAGCCGACCCGACCGTGTCTCTTTTCATAGCCTGCGTGAAAATAAGGACAGGAAGGTTGTGCCATTTTTATTAGGATGAAATAGCTACGGGGAGGTCTAAGCGCTCAGAGAGATGGAACCCTTCAGAGTCCAAGCTGACAGACCTCATGATATTTCATTTTACTCAGCACTCTTTTTAGCCAAAGTATTTGAACAGAGCTTACTGACGTGTTTTTTTTCTAATTGCTTGTGTATGAAAAGCCAATATATTATATTGCTAAGATCAGTGCAAACAATGTGTATATAATTATTACACTACAAAATCTTTGAAAGGTACTTCTTGGGGAAGCATGAAATACAAATTCTGACAGTTAATCATCTTTTTATGGTATATATATGATATGCCTCTGCACATCCCACCTATCTACTCTTCTCCACCATAACACTTGTATTCAGACGCTTGTCCCTTTGTCGGACGTCTGGTGTCGGGAAAGCAGCTTAAAGAATAAATAACAAGGCCAGAAACCAAAATATTCCGATTTATGGTCCCGGGTGGAATTAGAGCTCCTGAAACACAAATACATTTCTCAACATGTCTTTAACGTTTCCATGTATGCCATTCACAGCATTTCTATAGAATCACTCCCATTTCATCCTGTAAGATAAAGCAGAGTAGTGTCCAACTGATTACAAAATGAAGTGGTCCTCCGTGTGTGCAAGACTTTATCAGAGCTTCTTTGTGCCTCGCTGGCATAGCTGGGCAAATGGTGCATGTAATGTCTTATGAAAAAGACCTTCTAATATACTCAGTCTTCCACGTTTCATTTTTCTACAAAAATAGGTTAATCCTCCCTCTAGCACGTGGAGTCCCAGCAGACTGTTTTGTGTTTTCCATCTGAACCTCTGGTTTTAAAAGAACTATTTATGAAAATTACCATGCCTAATTTAAAAAAACAGACACTATTAGGTGTAGAAATCAAGTTGACCGATACTGGGCTATTTTTCTAACTGCTTGTTAGGTCATACGCAGATGCAGCCTCTATACATACAAGTCCTCCCATGCCTGCGTGCTTTGCTCATGGATCGAGCCAACAGGGGGCAGTAGGGCAGAGGACACTGAAGATCACACAGAGCACAGTTGAGGACTGCGATATTGGGTTTGTTGTTAACTGCGATCAATATGTAACAGCAGATTGTGTCTTGTGTCCCAAAGGATCTGGTAGGGAAACTACCTGTGAGTTTTATGGGATGCAGATATTTTAAATTACTATGTATACTCTAGAAATGTTTCATTGCACTAATTGTGGATGTTTTGCCATTTTAGGATAATAAAAGGTTAATTTCTTATATATGTATATATTGTGGCATTTCAAGGGGCTAACAAGACCTACCTCCTGTCTCAATCAATGGGCAGAGAGTCAGAACTGCACTTTCACGGGTCATCAGGACATAAAAACTACATGTAAAGAAACAGCAGTAGAATTTAATAAAAAAATCGCTGAACAAGTTTGATGACTTTGCCCCAAAATAAGGTTTAAAACGCCTTTTCCCCCCACAGGTTACTGTTACTACGCATGCGCAAGGCTTCACGACACCAACCTTCATTTACGTCTCTATCCAGAATGCCGGTGTCACGCCATCGACTGTGCGCATGCGTCAGTGGAACCAGACGATAGGCTTAAATGTTTCCCGGCTTGACTGTTAAAAAGCAGATGATTGGCTTTCCAGCAGGAGGGGCGGGACATACGCATACAACCGCCATCTTTGCCGTTACGGGTTTTCCTACGGGAGTTGTACTGAGGATTAAGGAAGTGGCATGTCTCCTTAATAAATAGTCTCTGGTATAATGTATCAAAGGTTGGGAATTGCAGAAGCAGCAAGACTGATTAGAGCAGGTCGCAGATTATTCAGTATGGAGAAATGTGGTATTACTGAATGGTATTTTTCGTGTCCGGTGTTATTTCAAGTGTACGTTGCATTACTTACTTGTATGATATCAATAGTAATATGTTTGTTTAGTATATGTATCTGTGTAGTATTGAGGAGATGTGTATGAATAATAATTGAGTAAGAGTGGCTGACACCAGTAGCGGTGAAGCAGAGGTCAGTACGGGATGAACGGGTCTGGGTGTACAGGCTACAGCACCTGAACAGTGAGCGTCACTTCATTCTTAAAGGTGTAACAGACACATTGCTGGAAGAGAGGAGAAAGAGCAGGCTGGGAAAAGGAGGAAGGAAAGCAAAAAAGCCTGGAAAGAGTTGGTATGGACCCGCTGAATTAATTCAGATTTTTCTGTTTAAGGTACTGTTTTTCTCTCGGGGCACATTTCACTTTGCGGATGTTTTTGTTGTTGTTTGAAACTTTGCCTCATTTTTCCGTTATATGGCACCCTTGCTACCTCTCATGACATTACAATGTATAGCTGTGTGAATATATATATATATATAAATTTATATATATATATATATATAAATCTATATAGCACTGGTTCGCCCAAGGGTGTGTTTTTCCCTCTGCTCTTCTCCCTGCACACCGACTGTTGCACCTCCAGTCCCAAAGTTCCTAACCTTTAGCTACCAAAGTTCGCGGATGACACCACCCCCATTGGACTCGTATGTGGTGGAGGTGAGTCCACTTACAAGTGGGAGTCTGACCATCTGGTGCAGTCAAAAACAATTTAGAGCTCAACACTCGGAAGATAATCTCAATCTCCACTTTCACCACATTCCAGAGCTTCTCTTTGGGATTGAGATCTGAACACACTTTTTAATAATGTACAAAAAACTAATTTTAGAAACGTTATGCTAGCAATGTGGCTAGCAACCTGAACCTCACCCACCTGTTTAAAATAATCCATTAATTTAAGGCTTAATATAATTCTAAGATTCATGAACAAGGACACCAGTTATAATTCCCAAACATCCTGCAAGTGGCCATTTAAGGAACTGCAGATTCTGACACCATTGGCTGCAGCTTGACCCTAACAAGTTTCCTTTTTCAGTTACTGTTACCATTATCTACTCTAACCAGTCCGACCAGTCGTCTGTGACCTCCCCCTTTTCGTTGATCTCACTGCGTATTTTCTCTTAGTCAGATTATTCTCCGTAAACCCAAGGGATGGTTATGTCTGAAACTCTCTGCATTAAACACAGACTCACCTTTTGATGAATATGCTCTCCAAATCACAAAGCTGTTTGGCCCATTAAAGACCCTGTCTGCGTCTATTAAGCTTGAGTCATCTGTGGCACTCAGAACCCAAGTTGGTGCTTGCAGCCAAGGCCACGAAGAGAAGCTCCGAGCTGCAGCGCATTATGTGCGAGAGATCCGACAGGCGGGAGAACTAGAGGAACAACACTTGTATGCCTGAATTATATTCTAATTTCCCTGTGACCACTTGTCTTGATTATCCATCCGCTTACAGCACAGGGGGGGATTAAACTCCATTAGACATAGAGTGCTGACCTGAGTGGAATGACATGTCAGCAGGCTCTCCACCGTATCCCCTGCCGTCTCTATTGATCTTTCCGTGTTCCGTGAATTGATATGATTAAAACATGATGTTACTTTAACACAGAAACATAAGTGGTACATTGAGCTGCCGTGCAGCACCACTTTGGGCAACGATAGCGTGCCATTCAACATGCAACTACACTCAGATTTCATTTGTATAATTCAGATTAGAGGTGTCGGGAGCAGTTGATCATGTCATTATCACCTCCTGAAGTTGTGTCTGATAGGACTTATGTATACACTTGCATTGAGAACACAGTAGGCTGAACAAGAAATGACAGCTGGATGTTCTGACCGACAAGCTGCAGAAGCATTCCTAAAAAAAAAAGTTCTCTGCAACTGTGAGTGGGTAATAGTGCTGATCATTGTGAATTGGACTGGTTTTTGTACTGGGACTTGTGCATGGAGAAGGGACAGGTTGGCATCAAATGTCTGTATATTGCTATACAACCATAACAACCATATTATATATTACATATGTTATATTGTTTGATTATACATATATTAGAGCTGTCAAAAATAGCACATTAACGGCGTTAATTAGATGTTTGTCGTTAAACACGTCAATTTTTTTAACGCATTTCACGCATGCGCAGTGTAACAAATTATTCAGGTGTATTTCTCATAATTTAAACAAGTCTCCTGAAGAGAAACGGTATCGCGCCGCTCAGCGCATTTTTTTGGAGTTTTCCTCCCGTTCTGTGATAGGTGGGAGTTTCCCGTTTTTTACCTCTATCACCCGGACACCTCCCGGTTTGTTATTTCTCCCGGGAAACGTCGCATATGCGCCCCTCCCCGGCAACAACAGACCAGAAAGCAAGCAAGAAAAATGTCAGCCCCCCCCTCGTCAACAATTCCCGCACTCGGATCTCCCGTCATTTCGTAACCTTATGTGTTGGCAGTAGGGATGTCCCGATCCGATATTTGGATCGGATCGGCCACCGATATTAGCCAAAAAATGCACATTAATATGGGATCGGCTTGCACGGGAAAATCCCGATCCGTGTTTTCTCGCGCATTGATGTTTGTAATCGATTCCAGTTTTTCTCATACTTTTGGGCCCAAATCCGCGTTTTTCAGCACACCTAGCGCACACCTAGTTGTTCTTAAAGGGCCCATATTATGGAAAAAAAACCTTTTCTGGGATTTGGGGTGTTATTGTGTCCTCTAGTGCAAAATCGCTGAGTTTTTCTATGTCACAATCCTAGATATTTGAATATCCCCACCCCTTCCAGTCCCGTTTTCCAATCACAGCCCACCGGCACAGCCGTGTTGTTTTTTACCCCTATCACCCGGACACCTCCCGATTTGTTATTTCTCCCGGGAAATGTCTTATACGGTCAGCCGGCCCGCCGAAAGTGTCCCGGATTTGGGGTTGGGTGAGTTGGCAACCCTAGTTAAGGCTCGTAAACGTTGGCTGCGCTGTTTCTTACCTCGCTCTACATTGACTTCACTGGTTCCAGCTTCACCGTCACCACCTTTTTTAAAATATTTGTTTAGAAAATCTCTAAGGCCTCTATTTCCTTCTCTTTTCTTTCCTTTTCTGAGCACCGGACTTGTGCTGACCGGACATTTTGAGCGTACCGAATTTCAAATCTACTGACATCATTTTTGTGTTGGGGGTGGGGGGGTTCTTGACCACTATTTTAAGGACAATTAGGAAGAAAACAAATAAAAAGCTTTATACAAGTCAAATACATCTTTTTTTTCCACATATGCCTATTTAAAAATTTTTTTTTTAATTATTTATTATCCAGTTCTGGGCCCCCCCCCCTATCCTGGGCCCGGGACAACAGATACACAAATACACAAGGCAGGGCGGTGCCTGAAACTAGAGAACAGGGGAACATTGCTTTGCACCTCTTACTCTGCGAATGATCCTACCAACTCTTGCTTAACTTTAAAGATGACACCCTGTGATTTCCAGTAATATCTGACAAACTACAAAAGATTGGGAGATTGAAGACAACAAGCAAAACAAATCCATATGGATAAATGATTTTGTTTTATACACAATTTGAATGTATTATTATTTTTATATCACTCTACAGCCTCAATTTGTTAGTTTTATTTACACGAAAATGGTTCTTTGGACGTGCTGTAAAATCAAAATGTGATTTTTTTTTAACTCCTAAATAAGTCTGCTAAGTTCTGTGTCAGAACTTAGCAGACAGCACCATGCAGTTCTCTGCTGGCGCTGTCCCCTCTGCTCTCTCCACAGGTGACTGCAGCTGACTGGTGGGCGGGGCACGCACACCTGCGGCTTGTTCTGCCAGTCAGCACTGGAGTATAAGAGCAGCGCTCAGACAGCCGGTGGATGCCAGAGTGTTAACATCAGTGGTATGCTTGTGTGGCCGCTGTCTGTCAACAATTCTATGGTTGCATCTAATCAGTGCCTCTTGTCCTCCCGGGTTCCCCGTGCCGTGATTCCCAGCCGTGGCGCCTACGCGCTTGTCTTGCCAGACTTTCGGAGGAAAACCAGTCAGTCAGACTCACCAGATTCCACCGGCTGTCCTCGACCACCTCGGGCGCTGCTCGGACCCTGATTGCTCCTGCAGCTCACCGCCGCTCAGGCACCGACCTCCATCAGAGCTACAGGCGCTAAGCTGTCGGAAACAGACTCTGGCGGAGGTGCGAATGGCCCTAATTAGCATATGAATGCAGCGAAACCGCGCGTGGCCGAGCGAGCTGAATATCCTCACTCCTTATTGGATGAAACCACAACTTTCAAACAAGTAAAATCACTCGTGATTGGTTGGCAGATCTGTCGCTATTGGTCACCCAGCCTCATAATTTATAATGTATTCATATTGTACTGTATATTCATGTCATTGTTATCCTATGTAGGCTACTAAACAATTATTAGACTACCACCAAGGACAATTATATACAAAGCGACTATCTGCGCACACATGGGTAGATGATGATCCAAAAACTACAACTGTCCGTTCGCCTCCTCGGGGTTGGAGGTAACGTGCGGCGTTCTTTCCGAGGCAGGTCCGTTGTGCAGACGCACATTGTGCGCGGCTCTGTACTTTGGAGTCGCCTCTCACCGGGACTGCAGCTTCACACAGAGTTCAGAGAGCTCCGTCCTACGAAATGACGGCGACCGTACAATCCACCCAGAGACCCCGCCAACATGCCCTCTTCTTCGGCAGACATGAGGTCTCCGCTGGCGGACTTCCAGAGTTCCACCGCGTCATCTGCGAGCACACGCTGTCTCCATTCCAGCAGCTGTAAAAAACAAAACAGTGAATCAATACTGTGCGATGCGTATGGACACAACACATCTATCAATGCTCGTGAAAAATAGTCACCAAATAAACTCTTACTCGCTTTCTTCTCGCGCGGAACTCTTCGCCCTTCCGCCCGCAGTGAGTTTTTCTGGCGGGTTTACCTGAAGCTCCGACGTGCCGTCTCGTAATACGTCTTACAGGCGGCTGGAAAACAATTAAATGAAAGTGGTATGAATAAAAATCAACACGCAAGTCACCGTAACATTAAACGAGGAAGGAGAAACAGTTATAAAAGTCACTTACAGATGTTGCTCCGAGCAAATAGGAGGTCAGCGCCTCATTGTGAGGAGAAACTAGTCTGTGAAAACAAAATGTACATTTATGATCGGTATCTATTCTATGGTATCTATTTCCTTATACCGCAGAATGAAAGCATGCTCTTCAAACCTTATACACTACAAAAATACACTTCAATAAAGCGGGTTCTGCTCACTGGTTCTTTTGTAAGGCTACTCTTAGCTTTGGTTTTAGGCTAAGCTACTTTTAGCTTAGCTAGCAGTCATCAAACATATTCTTACCTTGGGATTTCATGTGGCCGTCTCCTCTTCTATGAGTCAGTCTCTCCCGCTCGTTCATATCGGCAGGATGGTGATTCAGCTGACGGACAGTCCGCTGATAGCAAACATGCAGTTTCTTCTCGACTGGCTGAAAGCTTGATCGCGTCCAAGAGGAGCTGAACGCGAGTTGAACGTCCGGATCCTCCAATCAGATACGAGATCATTGTTACATGGAAGGACTCGCGAGACCAGACCGCGGTGCCTGTGAAGCACCATGTCTGCGAGATGTAGCGGTTAATACGTCCTCTGTGCATTTAAGTAAGCTGAAAAGGTCACTGTATTCCTGCCACTAGTGCACATTAGTTGAGCTCTAGGAGAATGTGATCTCTGCAGAGCCTTCATTCTCATTCTAATGTTTGCATGGAATGGTCATTTTACCAGCTGATTCAGATTGAAACTAATTTTTAAATAATTTAGTGTATCTTTTTTACAAAACATTTGCCATAGCTAATGGCATACATAGTAATCTAGCATACTTAAATTAAATAAATACAAGCTAAAATGTAAGAGTCTATAATTAGGCCTGATCTATTTGTACCAGAGATTTTCTTACCTTTTTAAGACTGCAAATCAAGCACTCTTGGTGGAAGACTGTCCCTGATCACTGATTGATTGATTGTTTTTAAGGCAACTCCTCTTCTCCAATGAGCTCTGATACTCTCGTCAGACAGCTGCGTACATCTTCTCTCTAAAGAAATCAAAGGGGTTTCACTGCAGCAAGTTTCCTCATAAACACAATTAACACCGCTGGTTTGAATGTTTATGATAAGAATATAGAAGTGGAGAGTGTGGTAGGACGTGAAATGTATTCATTTTACCAGTAACAATGTTTCTCTCCTTTTAATTTCTACCGTTAATTGTACATTTTATAAAAATGGACCCCGCACACAGGGTGAGAACAGCATGCAGGTTGTTATTCACGTGCAGGTGATTGTTCAACAAGTAAGATGCTGCAAAAAAACGTCTGTAGACCAGACGTTGCTTCATTCAAGGTTTTGGAGGAAAGCTCCTAACACACATGGTGGGAGGGGCCAACACAAGGGAAGGAAAGTTTATTTGCGATGCACGCTGAAGTACACCTTCAATGACCCCTGGGGCGTTTCCATGCACACTCTTGACTTCCATTACAGTCGACAACTGCCTGCTTTTTAAAATAGCCCTCCGGACCTGACAATCCAGGTTGTTCATGTTTCGCTCCCCCTCAGTCTCCAATGGCGCCAGTGGATGAGGGTCCAGCAGACAATCCGAGACAGAGCAGGTTCCCCGGCTGTGCTGCGACAATTACATTCATTTACGCTAATTCATTAGTCATTGTTTACTTGCAGGACTGAAGGGCAATCTTATTCAGTCATTCACTCAGCAAACGCAGTGTTTGGCATGTTATTAAAGCACAACCTCATATATGGAAGCCCCAAACAGAATGAAGGTCATTTTCTCTGTAGGCTCTGTAGATGCTCTCAGCAATAAACAATAGTGTAAAAACGGATTGGAAGAAACCACTCAACGTACACAATGCTGATGATTCATTTTTTTATATTTTCCATCACACCAAAACCCAGAGTGTTCAATGGTTGGGGATATTTATGTTGTTTGCCAGATGAAAAAAAGTATATCACTCCAGCATTTCCGAATAGTAAAGATCTGGATGAGCTCATGAAGGGATGCAGAAACAGACCTGTACTCTGAACATTCACAGAATTCTTTACGTTATTGCCCCAGAAAACCTGCATAGTCAATAAACAATAAATCAGCATGTCCACTTGGTAGCAATGTTTCTGTCACTAATGATTTGAGCTGGAGCTCATAAGTAAAAAACAATATATAGTGCAAATTAAGCATATTTAACTGCTGAAAGGTTGGCCAGTTGGAACAGAGTCTCATTATGTCTTTGTGAATGCAAGGGGAGAGTGTGTATTTATATGTAAAGTAGATGCGTGGTCATTCCTGTCCGCTGTCAGATGAGAATCGCAATCACTGAACCTTTCTGTGATTACTTGAGGCAAGGGCATTGACAATAGTGCTGTCTCATGCCGAATTACAACAGGACTATCAATAACAGTTAGAGGCCAGCAGGTAGAGGAGTCACTTTCACAAAGTTACAGCCTGGAAACCCTGATCACACACCCTGGACTTAGCGGGGATGTGTTGCAGTTTGCTGTATAAAATTATACGTGTATCTTTAGCTGGGAGTTTGTAATTTGTGGAGCACAGAAATGCCATTAGAAGCTAGCTGGACAAAATGGTGGAGCTTTTAGCAGCTAAACAGACACATATATATAATTATGAGAGAGATATCCGTTGTGTTAAAGTTGAAATTAAAAAGAGAGTTTTATTTTATAGAGTAGACCAAGAGAGTGAGGGCCAATACAGTAACTAGTGGCAGCTGGCCCCACCTTGAGTGACAAGAAAAAAAGAAAAAAACATGAATTATATAGCCGGTAATATTTGTAATGTTTTTACAGTACGTCCTCCTCTCCCAAGTGTCAGCTGTTTAAGCTCGGGCCTATATATCAAAAATCAGGATCTTCCTGTCTCAAGGTGATGCAGAAAAATTGGTTCATGCATTTGTTTCCTCCAGACT
The DNA here is from genome assembly GCA_021346845.1 of Apeltes quadracus. Classification (NCBI taxonomy): domain Eukaryota; kingdom Metazoa; phylum Chordata; class Actinopteri; order Perciformes; family Gasterosteidae; genus Apeltes; species Apeltes quadracus. Next base: position 16,131,042 of record CM037931.1, on the reverse strand, counting down.
GGACTACTGTAATTCTTTGTTTGCAGGGTGTTCTTGTAAATCTCTTAAGCCTCTTCAGTTGATTCAGAATGCTGCAGCACGTGTATTAACAAGAACTAATAGAAGAGACCATATCACGCCTGTATTGTCTGCTTTGCACTGGCTCCCTGTTAAATCAAGAATAGAATTTAAGGTTCTTCTCCTCACCTACAAGGCGCTTGCTGGTGAGGCACCTTCTTATCTTAAAGAGCTTGTAACACCGTACGGCCCTGCAAGGCAGCTGCGTTCTATAGATGCTGGGTTACTTGTTGTTCCTAGAGTTATTAAAAGTAGGATGGGAGGCAGAGCCTTCAGTTATCAAGCTCCTCTTTTGTGGAACCAGCTTCCACTTTCAGTCCGGGGGGCAGATTCAGTCAGCTCCTTTAAGATAAAGCTTAAAACTTTCCTCTTTGATACCGCTTATATTTAGGGCTGGCTTAGGTTTGCCTGGACCAGCTCTTAGTTATGCTGCTATAGGCTTAAACTGCCGGGGGACTTTTTAGGACACACCGAACTCCTCTCTCTCTCTCTCTCTCTCTCCCCTTTTACTAAAATCCACGTTGCATTAATGCACATGACTAATTCAGCTCCTTCCCGGGAGTTCTTTGTGCTTTCTCGCCGAGCTGGTCTCTGCAGATCGTAGTTCCGTCAGGACCCTGGTCCTGCTACTTGGAATTCTTTGAATCATTTCTGTTATAGAAATTGAATGTATTCTACATCTGTATGAGTCATTCTGTACACATGACATCCATTGCAGTCTGTCCATCCCGGGAGAGGGATCCCTCCTCTGACGTTCTCCCTAAGGTTTCTTCCATTTTTCCCTGGAAGGGTCCCTTATTTTTGGGGGAGTTGTTCCTGTGCCGATGTGAGGGTCTTGGGACGGAGGATGTTGCATGTGTACAGACTGTAAAGCCCTCCGAGGCAAATTTGTAGGCAAAGTCCTGGTGTAAAAGGGACAGAAATAAATCTGTGCCCTCGCAGGGCTTTATTACCTGCTGGTTGACACTCTTTGGGGGACTTTTGGGGTTTATTAAGAATCCTTTTGGATTCTGTTGATCTTCATTAAGCTTGCGCTGGCCTGGAAGTCAGACAGTGTATGATGCTTAGACAATGGATGAAAAAGGAAAAGGAAATTGGTTGATTATAATGCTTGTGGTGGCGGGCGTGGTCTCAGCACGGCTGCAGCGGAGCGAGGAGGGAAGCGGCTCAGGGAACGGTGCCAGCTGGAGGCAATCAACCTCCAGCTGGGGCGACTAACAGGGTGCTCTCTCCCAGTATTTAAACGGGTACGGGAGAGCGAGTCGGGGTTCTTGGTGGCGAGCGAGATGGCACGCCAGCACGCGAGCGAGGTCCCGCAGGACGCACAGGAGGCGCCGCCGCAGAGAGCGTGGGCGCATGACGGCGCTTATCTTCATTCATTTAATAAATGACTCGCTCAGTCTTCCTGACTGAGTCTCCTCCTTCCGGGTCCCCCGAGTACCCAAGCCTGTTACATGCTAAAATAAGATTGGATGTTATACAGCAAAGTGTTATGACATAAAAATAAGATTCAGGGGTGTAAAATAAATTATGAAAACAAGAAAGGTACATATTGATATCCATATACAGAAATGTAACTCGTGTATTTCCTTGGTTCTACTCTTTTGTTTGTGTGGTCACGTGTATTTTGGTCTGTCAATGTTTTGTGCAATTTTTTATATTTTCACAAATGTATTCGCTTTTATACAGCTTTTTTAATTTAATCGTTCAAATGATTTATTTTAATTACAGATTTGTCGCAAATTATTCACAAAGCTGAGAGTTGAATTGACATTGTACTCTAAGATATTAGAAATAATTTGACCCAGTTCATAAATTAACTATAATTAAAATACATCTAGTGTGCACCAGTATACTGCCACGATTCTGGAAATATGTAATCAAAAAAGTAAACTATCTTTGCAACCCTAATCAATAGAATAATATTAATGTACAGCTATGATTATATTTAATGTAATCCATCCGAAATGCATACATGTAACACGTGATAGCACCACAGCTGAACTCCGAGCTACATTGAACTCACCACGAGACCACTCCCAGGGGGCGTGGACACTGACTGTCACACCTTTACTTTGTCTGTATAGATACCTGTTGGCCTCCATTGTTCTCCAGCTGGCTGCTGGAGGCAGCAGACAGCAGGCACCAGGGATGTCAAAGGGCCCTGAGGCTCCTTTTCCTGTATCAAATACTCTTGATTCTAACTTCATTCCAGATGTCTTCTGTCATCTGTGAAAATAACAAATGGTGAACCCTGATGTGATGGAGAGCAACGGACAGACAGAGGAACAAACTTGGACACTCAAATTTCTTTGAATAATTTCTGTTATAGAAATTGAATGTATAGCGCACAGTACATTGCATAAAGCATCTTAACGATGGAAGAAAATGTCAGATCATAGGATAACTTTAGTAGCAAGACAGAATGGAAAACTTTTACACACCATCATCCTGTATACATTTTAATTACACATAATATATTGATGATGTATCATGTCATTGCGATGCATGAATGTATTAGGTCACTAACAAACATCAGTCAAGTTTGTGTGGCAGAATAGTGTTGCTGAAAACCTCTGAAACTAGCTGCAGCGCCAGAGGGCTGATGCAAATGCAACCGCAATTGTGATGGAAAGTTCATCCCACACGTCTAGGAGCCCAGACAGGCTGGAAGGCGAAAAGGAGGAAGCAGCAAGCAGACTTGTACGATGCAGGTCGAAGGGTGCTGACAGCTGTCCAACAGGAGGGACTTAGCAGGTCTCTAATACGACAACAAACGGGATGAATGTAACTATCTTTTACAAGGGTTTCTGTTGACTGAGAGACACACACACAGTTTGAATGCATGTTTTTCTGTGCATCACGCTTTAACCATTTATCACTGCATACTGGAAGTCAATACTCTAACAGCTTAACTTAAATTAACTCTTGGTAGAGTGGTTTTCGGAATATAGAAAAAAAGACTTCTCTTTCTTTGAGTTGGCCATTGGCATCCTTATCTTTAACAGGCACCCTAAACACATAATTTCACTTTTCCAGAGGTGACACACTCATGTCATTAGCATTCATTTTACAGGTTGGGCTCCTGTTGATTTGTTTTTTCACCCTCCATCATCTCCGGGAGGGGCAGTGAACCGGGGTCTTGGGGGCCAAATCCAGAGGCAAATGAAAAATGAAAAGGTAATTAAGAGTGAGGTGGAGGTGGCAAACTGCTTGATGAGATAATAAAGAAGCCATGCTTTGGTTCTTTGAAAAGGGGCTGAATCGGGAACTGTGGAGGCCCAGTGGACTCATTGTTTCACCCCTAACACATCTCAGGAATTATTTGAAGATCCTTGCGAGTGTTATAATTTACTTCTTCTTTGCACTAATACAAAGAAGAAAGTGGACTTGTTGTTAGTTCTAATGTAATTTTGGAATGAGTTTACTGGTCTGGCCATCTTGAAGTTGTATGCGGCCCCCAGACCAGAATGAGTTTGACACCCCTGGTTTAGATCGTTCCGTTCTAGGTGTTAGGAATTTCCCCACTGTATGCTGTAAACTAACGATTCAGCCCCGTGTTATCAGTCGGAAGCTGTCCGAGAGGGAGGCCAGGTGCAGCACGCAGGAGAAGGAGTGCCTGGCCATCCTTCTCCTGCGGCCTTCCTTGGATGTGGTAGCCGTTTCTCAGGCTCCCTCTCCAGAATCGAACCCTGATTCCCCGTTGTCACCATGGTAGGCACATAAGGTACCATCGAAAGTTGATAGGGCAGATGGTCGGGGCGGACTTCCTCTCCCGCCCTCTCGGGAAATTAACGATTGTGTGTCTCCGTTTCACTTGAAAAGCACCGTAAGGGCGGCCGGCGAGAGAGAGACGCTGGACAAGTCAGCGTGATGCCAAAAGCCTGTCTTCAACGTTGGTAACAAAAAACTAAACCTGACGTGGTCTACATCCTTCCGGGTGCCTAGGATCCACACTTGCTAAAATGATATAATGCATGTGGGCCAGAGCCCTGTCACGGAGAACGGCAGCCTTCCCTGCTTCATCTGTTTAGCGGTAGCCGCGGTGAGTGCACGCACCGTTGGCGTTACCGTGCTCATTCAAATATGCACATATCCATCCCACACTTCCGTAAAATAAGACAATCAAGCGGCAATTTATTGTGTCCGGGCAATAATGTGGTATCGTAACTGGGCAGGCGCTCGGATTATCCTGTTGGTACTTTCGGGTTTTACTTCTGGGTATGGATGCTGCGCTGGGACAAACTAGACCGAAGGGGAAGAGGCGGTTTTAAGGGAATTTGTCCCGCAAGTGGGGAATTGGGGTGAGCACATTGGGAAGGGCAGAGAACAGGGCGGGAGCCAACTCAAAGCATACGCCACCAGAGGGGAACTGTGTTTATGTATAATCCATTATCTAATGAACTTACTTTTCAGGTGGTGGGATTATTATTGTAACTCATATGTTTAAGTGTAGCCTGTAACTAAGCTGTCATTCTGTGACAACCCTGCACCTGTAAACCCCGCCCCGAAAGGGCGGGGTTTAAAGGGTTAAAAGACGGCTGGGTAGGCCTAATGGGGGAATTGGACGTTGGGGGACTATAAAAAAAAAGTTTTAGTATTACAGCATTTTGTTGTTTTGTCAATTTGGCGAGTGTTTGATTGTGGACTATTGTCATCTTAATGGTGGCCCTGTTTGGCCCGGGCCTAAATAAAAACACCGTTGCACAAAAGTGCTCCTGTGGTTGGACCATCAATTTTTTTCGAAACATTTTCCGGACCCGAAAGGAGCCTTGCCCACAGCATGTCATACTTTAATTGAAGAACCTTTTAGGTGGGAGGTGCATCATTGAACGTATTGTAATATTGATGTGGTCAGGGACTGGTTAGGTGAGGTACGGGCCTCAGGTCCAGTCACTTAATGGAGCCAGAGAGGGGAAAATCTTCCCGTAATTTTATTTTTTCTGAATTATTATTTGTAGAGAATTGAGAATTGTATCAATAGTTGCATGTAATCAATACACAACTACTCTATTTAATCACACTAAATAGTAACATTATGGCATTTGTTTCTAGAAATTTTCTCTAGCTGGACCTTCACATTTTAGTTGATTTGCCTTATTGAGTTCTGCTGTAATGTTCCCAGATTGATGAAGACGAGTTGGGTGGAGATGGACCATGCTGTCTGTACTCCATGGGCCCAGAGTAGCTGGTGGAGGACTTTGATTGGGCTGTAGCCTGCAGAACTTGTTTTTGGGGTAACAGGGAGCGATTGGCAGTGCGGTTATGGAATGAAATGGAAGATTTCAATGTAATCGCAGAGAGGAGCTGCTGAATGGAAGAAGGTGTTTTACTGCTCTTGCTCATCACGTTGCTGCACCAGAACATTTTTTTTTTTTTTTTAAGTGGAACACCCAGACATGCGCTATTAACACAACTGCTGTCTGTTTATCAAATGGTCTTTCTTTGGTGAGATCTGCCTAGAAGTTAATGCAGTGATTAATCCGCGGGCAGGGGAGGGACTAAACGTTGACTCTTTCCTACATAAATGGCAAGACCATTTTAAAAATTGCAAATATGTCTGAGGCTTCTGTTTAGAAAGGTAAAAACTGAAGCAGTAGATCTGGTCTATTCTGTACCTTTGCCAAGGTTGACAAGAGTAATTAAGTGTACTATCTTGATCCGGACTTGATCCTCTTACGTTTTCCATGTCAATGTGTGCGTAAAAGTGCACACAGACTCCCTGAAGCGGAAACGGAAAAGGCCAATTGCGTTTTCTGTGTCGTGCATATGCATTTACGGGAAAAGGGAAGCTGTGGGTTTGCCGTAAAGTCGCCTAATTATTCGTCAGTATGTACAGAAACCGCCCACGAAAGTGTTTTTTGATGAATATTCAGCACCTCCTTAAAGCAGGTGTAAACCAGAATCCTCACATATTCCTTGTGGTGACATTGCAGCAGTCATCCGAGCCAGATGGCAATGACTGCTTGACACTTTTTCATTTGAGTGCATGCAATATTAGTTACTGGAAGAAATCAAAGAGGACATTGCATTTGCAGTTGTTAAACTCCTCTCTAAATTACAATTATTGGCATAGGGATAATTTCAAACAGTCATTGCAATCTGCACTAGTCAATACATACAGTACATGTCATTTAGCTGATGCTTTTATCCAAAGCAACTTTCAATAAGTGCATTTCAACCAGAAGGATAAAAACTCAAAGACCAAGCAACAAAGTGATATTTCATCAAAAAAGCTGATTTACAACTTGTTGTATATAAGAGCCATTATTAGTACCCTCCATCCCAACCTGTGCACTTTGCTCTGAATCTGTCAAGCTGCTTGTTCTCCCTCACTGAGAGCAAAACACTCGACAAGATCACGACTCTTTGCTGTGTGGCTCCGAATGAGCTCTCTGGTGACTGTACCTTGACTAGAAACACTAACAAATTGCAGTAATTAATTTGTATTGGCTCTCAAATTGTACTTATAATGGCTCTTATCTATAACCAGTTGTAAATTGTTTTTTAGGTTGAAAAAGCAAGCATCAGCTAAATGGAGTTTAATGTAATAAGTACAATTTAAGTGCTGCAATTCCGCAAATTGTGAATCCAATTTGACTATTTCAAAGTTTAAGGCAGCAATTGAACTTGTGTTTTTAAGTTCAACCCTGTTGATTTTTTACAGCGTATTGCCTGCTGACAGGGGGGGCTGCACAACCCTAGGGTGTCTCCCTTTTCCGGGGGTTATAGTCCCGGCTCTACCAGCGCATTCACACTTCCTTTTGGAGCCAACCTCAATTGTTGTGTTCGGGAATTGCAGCTCTATTGGCGTTTTTCAGCACTCACTCACAAGGTTAAAACTGTTATAAAATCTGTTCCCACTTATCCTTCTTTTATGGATGTCCTCAGAAGTAATGTGTCACCATCTGTTGCTTTTGGTGAGGTGTAAAGGAGCTCTCATTGAACAAACTGGGTCTACCTTTTTATTATAGAATGTTTATTTTGCAGCTTTAAAAACCCTGGAAGCTGTATTTATATCTTAGAATGAAACTATGGTATGTATATTGTGACACACATTTATATAGCTTTCTTCATGTAAAAGAATAATATCTATATTTCCATTACTCTCCTGATCTGCTCCTTCAGCCCTGCCCTATCCTTTACACACTGCAGATTGCTTTCCTTTGTCCAGGATCCCCTCCGGTCCAAGCCAGCGTCAAAGGGGAAGATGAATGGAGGGAAGGCCAAATAAAATATTGACAAAGTGAGAAAAATGAGATTCTCTGAGCCAGGCATGGAACAGGAGGAAGTTGAATTTGTGTAATGAAGGACCTAATTTAATTCTCTTTTCATTGTTCTTCTTACTTATTCTGTATTACTTACAATTTTGCATTGGAATATGCACCATTGCACATTGTCAACTGAATCTAATGAGCCGAAGGCCTTCTGTTGGGAACCTGTAGTATTTGCTATTTGTAAGTGGCATACTTACCTTTTTCCTCAGCAACATGTGGCCTCCTGAGCAGGTTCCTGTTTATAGAGAGGTTCAGTGATGTTCAGGATCTTGTTGAGGGAAAATGTTTCTTATTGTCCAACATATATTCAGCTGTAGAGAAATTGGGTAAGTAGAAATATAACACAGTATATCCCTGTACAGTTCCAATTCAACAGAGGGAAGGGAGAAGCCCATAGACAGATAGTGTGACGACAGGAGTCATCGTCACACTAAGGATGGCAAAAGGTTTATGACAAGATAGTGTAAAGACAACAGCCTCATGTGTGTGTGTATGTAGATGCTGGGAGAACGTTAGCCTAGCATCAACAAGCAGATAGAGGCGCTAAAGAAGGACAAGGAGAAGAATAGTGGGATGACAACAACAGGAGGGCTTCACTCAATGAAGGAAATGTATAAACTAATGTGTTCTATCATCATGTCGTTCCGGAATGAAGTGTTTTGTGGCTCCTATGAATCTCCAGTGTGTTACTGAATGCTGAAAGGCCCTGGGGCCTCATTTCTAAGCCTTGGGTAGGATTTGCGCCAGAAGTGGCGTATGGATGAAACATAGGACGTGCGTACGCACAGAAATATACAGACTTATAAAACCGTGCGCACGCACGTCCTACGCAGTTCTCCCTTCATAAATCACAATCCATTCTAAATGCAGCACAGCTTCTGCGGCTTCATGTCACGCCCATAGTTTCCCATATAGAGTCTGTGGAACGCCCACAAATGAATATTCATCGAATGGAAATGCTTTCGATTAATGAAAGCATTTTGATTAACATTCGGTGACCTTATGGCAACATGAGTGCCGTCAATAACACAGATTACATTTGGGAAACCGTACATGGCCGCAAATTGAGCTTTTCTGTTTGCCCCCGCCCCGTCTATGGCAACTTATTCATTATTGGTCAAAGCTATTTTAACACGTCTGGCATAAAGAGCGCACCATCAGCAGCCATTTCGCGTCCTTACGCATTGTGATCATGCCATTTTATTACCGTCCATTTAATTGCATCTAAAAGCAACAGCTGTGTTTTGAGGTGCTTTGAGGTATGCGGAGGATCGGCGCGATCGTATGCGCCGATCAGCCCGGCCGCCGACCGTTACCACCACCGCCCCCCGGTCAGCCCGGCCTCCGGCAGAGGAGGAGAATAAGTTTGGGGACCCCCGGCTCTATATCGTAGTACCACCAAGCAATAAATAAAAACAATTCTCACCTCTGATAACATAACAATATTATTGCAGAACATATTTCTCTTTTCTTTTTGAAAATGTGTTAATTTGCATTTCAGTTTGTTTTACACTGCAGATCGATCAGACGGGTGTTCGTGTTATTTATGAGAGGCAGTATCTGCATTTTTTTTACGCAACAGTCTAGTTTTACACACTTTCACACACGTTTGCGTGTTTCTTGCATTTGCCGCCGGTTCTCATTTCACCCGTTTCTGTGCGTACGCATGGGTCCCAGCTTGCGTGAAGGACCGCACATTTTTCCGCCAAATTTGCTTTTTATAAATACCAATAATTGCGTAGAGAGCGGCTACGCCTTCTTCTGTGCGTACGCAGCGTTTATAAATGAGGCCCCTGGTCTGTGAGGATGTGTGGGTCCTCATCTCGAGCCAGATATAGTCAGTGAGTTAGAAAATTGCCACAAAACCAGAAAGAAAATAGAAAACTATCCTTCCAACGAATCAAAGACGCAGACAATGATCAGCTCCTGGAGATCAAAGGTCTAAAGCTACTGTAACAATTGGCTTGGCTGAACAGAATCCTCTTCCATCGGCAAAGAAGCCCCACAAAGTCCCATCGTTGTATAAACGATGTGTACTGAAGAGGTTGCAATATGCCAAAAAACCTAGAGAACATTGACAGAGTAGGATTGTTCTTTTTGGATCTAGTTTGTCAGATGACCATCAAACACTGAATTCAATCCGCAGCACACTGAAATATCCTGACTAACAGGATGGACGGCGGCGGAGCAGACGGAGAAGGCCCAGTGATTTCATCCAGTCATTTTTTATTTCTCTTTTTTCTCTCCTTTTCACAAACTGATCAAAATCAACAATAAACAGGCCCGGACATTTGCCAGGCGATATCTTCCCAGACCCTGAGCCATTCGACCGACACAGTACTCTCACGCCTCTCCCCCCCAGACTGAGCCCGAGGGGCCTAATACAGACCAGAACTTAGCCCCACCCACTGGACACATCCACTGCCTAACATAAATCAATTATTCCCCCAAACATTTTGTCACTATAAAACTATGAGGGACTATAATTCCCTTTCCCCAGAATAACCCATAAACCAATACAATTCACCTTAAACCACAGAACATCAAAACACCCCTGTCAAAATGTACTTGTACCCCTAGTGGTAGTGTCCCTCGGGTTTCCCAACAGGAAGTAACGCACGCGGTGTGGTGAGTGAATAAACGGAATACGGTGATGTGGTTTGTTTTAACGAATAAATGAGAATGTTTTTAATGACCAGTGTGTACAGTTGCTTTTGTTGAATGTAGACGGAGTTAACACAGATAAGATGTGGAAATGACAATGCGTTTCAATGGAATACCGGTTGCACACGGGTCACGGCTCAGTCTGTGACACTGACCATAAGGATGTTTCTCATATTAAAGTATTTGAAGAGGAAAGGCCACTGAGTGTGTGTTTCTACAAAACCAGCAGTGAGCGAGCAGCATCTTGGTTGCACACTAACGTTAGAGTGGCCCAAAGGGGCACATCGAACATGTTTCTGAGACAAAACCAAAAAAGTTAGTTTAATAGTAGTTTAATTACCTTGGTTGGAATACCATTTTTCAGGGCTGCATACCTTTTTAATATTACTTTGTATTAACACATTTCTTTCCACGTTTTAATTGGGAATAGGATGTGCAGTGTTCCTGAAATATTGTAACGACTGAGCTTTAATCACCTTTAAGAACACACTATTATTTAACAGAAATGTTACGTCATTGGTCATTCATGCCCATCCAGGAAGAGGAATCCTGTTTTTTAGGATATTTTCCCAGTATTTGGGGTGATCACAATGGAAGGCTGCAAGACACCGGCTTGTTGTACGCTGTATAGATTATAAAGCCCTTCTGCAACTCGTGGTATTGGATTTTATAAATAAAATGGATTTACCTCAGGCTTTACCTAAACCTGCTTGTATCTGGGTTCAAACTCTTCGCATTCGCAATGTGTTTACTTTGGCACAGTGTTTCTACACGGTGTGGGAAGTTTTCACCATTGTGTTCATGCACACTGAATTGTTGGCCACAGTAATCCCTCAGCCCTGACTGCAGTGTGGAGTTGTCCGTGACAGCAGAGCCGAAGCTGTGATCATCTCTCATCACTCCCCTCATGTGAATAGACTGGGGGAGGTTTAATGTATTCCTGGAGAGTTCTCATCAGCGAGATCCCAGTGTGGGGAATGAAACCCAATGAGTTGTTTATTAAATCTCAGGACTTCCTGACACGCACGGTCGACACACGTTGACACTACAGAGGGCTGAAATCCCGATGGACGTGGAGGGGGATTAAAACATCAAAGCCAATAGCTATGGAAACGCATTTAAAACTGGCTTCATGATCAGTGCGCCGATCCATTTTTGCCAACTTCCTCTGCTTTGTTCTTTGCGCTGAAGCTCGTGCCTGGATTGTATCTTTATGAAGACCTTTGGTGAAAAACTAGAATTCTGTCTTCTGCCGATTTACCTTTATTCCTGTTACTCTTCTGCTGCGATGCATCATGATTACCAGCAGCAATGTGGATATTGTTTTCAACTTCTGAGTGTCACCTGTCTGTGTCCTCTAATGGAAAGAGAACAGAATTTTTTCAAATAAGCACTTGAGAACCAAATGCTCTTAATTATAACTCTTCCTTTGGGTCCCCCTTACCTGAATCTCCCCTGTATCGTGCGTTCCTAAATGTACTTATCAGAATCTGTCACAATCTGGTTGCGGACCAGAAGAGGGGGGAGACGCAGGGTTTGACAACACAAAAGGGGTTTATTTTCCAAAAGGCAAACTCAGGATTCAAAAAGAGGCAAATACGAACGAGGACCGGGTTCAGGAACCACAGCAGCCTAAGGCCATGTCCACACGAGCACGTCCACTAGGGGTGGCACGTTCACAAAACCCTCGGTTCGGTTCGTATCCCAGTTTTAGGGTCACGGTTTTTGGTTCTGTACAGTTCTTGTTTTTATTTTTATACTCCAGAAATGTACTTCAGCATTTAAGAAATTGTTATATCTTGCAATTATGTAGAAACTGAATTTAACTTGACTTTCAGCGCATTATTGAGACCATCTGAGGGAAACTAGATGCAGCAAGAGAGAAGACACTGATGAAATCTCAACAGGAACTTATGGGCCTTTTAGCACACTAAGATTAAAATGAACTTAATCAAACTGCCAACTTCAGCGTGGCTCTTACAAGAATGGTATCTTGTAAAGGAAAAAGATGAACTCTTAAAGCTCTGTCTTTTACATAAGAGCTACGTGGGACAATTCTTTAATGATTTCTCATCGTGTCTCGTCCTACAGTTTGGAATTACAGCGGTGCAGAAACGGAATATTACAACGCAGCTCGAAACCCTTCCGCCTCCATCGCGCTGTGAGGTTCCACGTCTCTGGCTGCTTTAGTTATCGGTCCGACGGATCGCTGAGCGGCTGCTTAACGCTGCGGACAGTACAAGTTGTCTCCTGCTGACGCTCTACCGACACGTTGGCGTCATGTCTCCTCATATGAACTGACATGTTAGACGTGTTCCATTAGCATGTTGAAAGCGTTTTGCACAATGCTTGCACACACTATCAACGGTTTTATTTCCGTTGTCGTCGTAGGTAACAAGAAATCCCAAACGTTCCCACACACGACTTCTATCCTCCAACTCCGCAGCCTCCTTCATCGCTCTCACTCGCCATTTGTACACGGGACGTGAGCTGCAGCGCTCCTCACGCCACTTCTAATGCTTATTTGCGAGTCCACACTCTTATTTCGCGCGGAAAGGAAACGCTCTGTCTGAGGTGACAAACGGGCGAGTGCTTCCATTAGCGCATGCGTGGAACCGTGCGACGCACACGAACCGAACGGTTCGGATGTTTCTTCATGTACCGCGCCGCCACTACCGTCCACACATGCTCGGTTTAAAATAAATCTCTGTCCACATGAAAACGCCATCAAGCACTGAGCATGCCACACCTCTGCCATTGCACAGAATCGTCAGCGCACACAATCTGACGTCAAACACAGCGGATAACGGCGCACACTCTTTTCAAAAATGTTTCAGTGCCCTGAAACTGCGTTTTCGTGTGGACGGAAGGCCGAACCGCGTAAAAAAAGTCACTGTTCTAAAAAAAAAAAAAAAAACACGTGTCCGTGTGGACATGGCCTGAGACACTCAACCATAGACAATGACGCGACAAGGAACACACATGGCTTAAATAGGGGAGGTGCAGGTGATTGGAAACAGGTGGAATCAATTAGACAATCACAGAGGAAGGCAGGACTAGGCAGGAAGTGAAGTTACCCAGGGACACACAAGGCAGAAACTACAAAATAAAACAGGAAAACGAATCAGCTTTATTCGCTGTATATTCTATGCATAAAGAAAGTTGACACAGTACAAACAGTGACAAGAATAAAACATTTAACCACTATAAAATAAAATAAAAAATACATTATCATAACTATATATATATAGCTTATATACAGCGACCTTCTATATGGGATAAAAGTGCAGGTGGTGGAAATACATGGTGGAGTACAACTGAGGTGCCTTCTGACTTCTGGCTGTTAATCAGAGCGACGGCCCTTTTGGAGAAGCTGTTCTTGCGTCTGGTGGTTTTGGCGTAGAGTGAGCCAAAAAAGAGAAATATATAATAATATTAAAAATACAATGTTATCTAATTGCATTTCAACCATAGCGATACAAACTTAAAGAACAAACAGTGCAAGAAAGTTCCATCAAATAAGCAGATTTAAAACTTGTTATAGATAAGAGCCATTACAAGTACAATTTGTTCTTGTTTTAAGGTACAGTCTGAAGAGGTGTGTCTTTTAGTTTGCAGCGGAAGATGTAAAGGCTCTCTGCGGTCCTGATGTCTCCGTGTCAGCTGAGAATTCTATTTTGTTTTTATTAACCAAAAGGAAGGCATACTCACGAGGGTCCTGAAATGTGAATTCAGACAGACTGGTGATTAATTAGGCCCTAGAGCCTGTGCTGCCCTTAGACCTCCTCTCATCCCCCAAAACAGACTATTCATCCTAGGTTGGAGACTTGAGCTAATCCCTTGACAGACTTAAGTTTGGCCTTGAGGTGCCTGTCCTACATTTCAAACAGCACCGTGTTCTCATATTTCTTTGACTTCGGTACGATATTGTGCATATTAAAGCGCTCTGTATTATTCTTATTTTTTATTTGCATTAAAAGTGCAATACAAATACAACTTGATTGATCGACTGACAGTCTTATAAATTGTCGGAAATGGGGAGATTTCCGGGCGTTGACGGGGACGAAAATCCCACTTTTCATGCAGTGTCACTCATTTCTACATGCACCGTCCTCTGTCATTTTCAAGTGAGAGGATCTATTATTTCAAGCCGCATTTTCTTGTTGGATGTGATAAAAACGTTTTTGCAAAATCCTGTTAAAAGGAGAGTTTTGAAGTGTTGTTTTACCATAGATGTAATTTAGAAATCATTTAAAAATAGAAACACCTCATAGTGATCACTTTTGGGGTAAAAGACAAAAACACTGAATTTATCAAAAAGCTGTTTTTTCTTTTGTAATAAGCTTTACTTAGTTGTTGCAAGACATGTCGCTTAATTTGCTGACTCGTAGAGACTGTTGAAAACATCCCCCATAGAAAAACAGTTATTTCTTTAAGCTTTTATTTAAAAACTGGGACAACCAAAAACAGGTAATGTGAAGTAGAGCTATGATAATACTAATCACATGAATCATAGCGGCCAGTTTCTGCTCCTGCTCTGTGAAACAGCCTGAGTTACTCTGAACAGGTTTTGAGTCCTGAGGGGAATGTCAGGAGGTGTAAAGGTTGCCAACAGTTGAGTGTCTCAAATTGCCACCCCCATGAACCATCAAAGTGGTTGTTTTCAATGCATAGGAAGTAATGAAAAGGTCAGTTTGGGATTAGAAAGACTACCTATATCCTCAGAGGATGTGTCTTTGAAGGTCAACCGTGGTACTACAGGAGCCCAACAGTCAAATGTGAAGAAAGAGCTCACAGGAGCAAGATGTTGACATGATTTGCTGTTCCAGTCAAATATTAGAACTGCAGGGGTAGCTGCCCACATATTACTATTTTAGGAAAGCTTCTTTTTAACGTGAATAGTATTTTTAAAGTTGTATGAAAAAATGTAAGTAATTTTTAGACATAACAGTTCATAGACTTAAAACAAAAGAACCTAATTTGCTGTGAAGATTGAAGTGTATTTGTAAATGATGCTCTCTATGTAAAGAGCCCATATTGACCTTCTATTTTGCACGTCCATCTCTCTCTAATCGTCATTATCAAACCGAAGAACAGCATTTGGCCAATCACCTTTATGAAATGACTTAATGTGTAACACCTGCAGCCATGGGCGTAAATCTGATCTATCAGTAGGGGGGGACAATGACCAGTGGTCGGCGGGGGGGTGGGGTGTGCTAGCGCTAGCACTCGGCGTTCGTATGCTTGCGCGTAGTATACATCATTATGTTATTTACAATACACACGATCGTTTTAATGATCGTTTCGCTGATGAAACAGTGATCTGAGGTACTTCTCTGCACCAGTAAAACCTCCAGGGCATGTAGTAGAGAAAATATAAATCTGGTTCATAGTGGCACACAGTGAGGGTAAGCCGAACACAATCATTTTTAACAAGAACCTGAATTGGGCCTTTAATCCCAACCGTTGCAAAGCAACTTACCTTGCGTGTGTTGAAGTTAAATAACACATAACATTGACTTGATCCACACAAGACATCGTGGTGTACTGGGTCACACTGAGTTCGTTTGACATGTACTTCCCCTTAACCCACCTCCTGTTAATGCAACTTAATTCAAATTATTTCATTTCCCCAAAATTCAGTCTGTACACATGCAAACATCCTCTGTCCGGAGGACCTCACATCGGCACAGGAAAAAATGCCAAAAACCTTCAACGGAGAGGAGGAAACGGTAGAGGAGGGCGCTCCCTATTCGATGGACGGAAAACCGAACCAGAACCAAGCTTTCAGGTGCTCGTCACATAAAAACATGAATGCTGGTTCGAAGCGTTAAGAGTCTTGGCAACAGTAGCTCCTATTGTGAATGGAGTCGGGGGGGACAGTCAGCCAATCAACTCTCGTCATTTCAGGCTCTACCGAGTTTGGCTTCTGATGGTGGTGGAATGGGGCGGATCAGCCAAGCAAAGGTGGAAAAAAAAAGTCCAGTACACATTGATGTTTTGTTGACGGTAATAGTAATGGGACTAACAACAGTGTTAGGCGCGTTAGGTGTGAGCAGGGCCATTACAGGAGGCAGGACCGGGGTCCAGATCGAACCATGATCATAATCAAAACGTTTAACATCTTGAGGATCATTTATTTTGTGAAATACCATCACTTTCCACTGAAGTGTTTCATTCGAAGAGCACATCATTGGTTTAATCCATCACCCTGCAAAAAATGAATGGCCTTTGCTAAATACTGCTTAATAACCTCATTGGTTTATGTGACATTCTGTTGTGACCTTTACTAGGCTATTTCACCGTGGATATGTAACGAAGGTACAGCACAAATTGCATGGTTAAAAAGTGAACCCCTTTTTGAATGTTGGCAGGCAATTAAAGCATTAAACGGACAGTGACATCCACTAATGAGTCCCTTCCGACAGCCAAACGGCCCCCTCTTGAATTGAAACAAAGCCAAACATTGTGATTTGGGTTAATAAACATAAAATGTTTCCAAAAGCTGTATGGATAAAAGGTTGAGACAATACATTCTGCGATATCCTGTTAAGCTGTTCAAAGTTTTTGATCATTTGGTTGTAGATCCATCCACAATAAGACGATGATGAATTGTAAATTGGCTGTACTTGCATAGCGCTTTTCTAGTTATTTAAACATTCAAAGCGCTTTAAAAATATGTCATTTTTCACCCCTTTACACACTAATGACAGGAGTTACTATACACAGAGCCACCTGCCCATCAGTGACTAAAGCCTAGTTTATACTTCTGCGTTTTTGGAGAAACTCAAGGACACGCAGACGCAAGCGGCCCTTTCGTACCCCTTGCGTACCGTCCCGCCCCCTCTTGCGTCGACCAATTTTTCTAGCGTTGCGTTGAGAGCTACGCAAGCAAACGCAAGCCAACGCAAGCCGCAAAGCTGTGGTTGGTCTGCTAACTACATCCTTGCCAAAGTCTCACATTTCACATTTTGTGGAGGAAACTACGGGACAAGTATGTCTGCGAAAAGAGACGAAGAAAAGCAGCAGTGTTGATGCGCGGGGCAAAAAAGTATCGGAGAAATAAATAAACAAACCAAGGTCGACTACCACAATAAACGTTACTCCGCCTGGTGTTCTGGCGGTGAATTACTTTGCAACACGCGCAAGCTTTTTGAACCATGAACGAGTCGGTCGACGCAGACGCGGAAGCATGCGCCGACCTTAAGGCACAGTAGTCACAGTGTGGTGGCGGGCGTGGTTTCGGCTCGGCTGCAGAGGGAGAGGGGGGGGGAGTGGCTCGGGGAACGGTGCCAGCTGGAGGCAATGAACCTCCAGCCGGGGGAGTTAACGATGTGCTCTCCCCAGTATTTAGGAGTGAGGCGGCGGCGAGCAGAGTTGGTTGGGCACGAGCGAGCAAGACGCCGAAAGCGCTTGTGTTTTTATATGCTGTGCCTAAATAAGTGTTAAATCGCCAGAACGTGTGCGGTGACATCCTTCCAGAGCCCCCACAACCCACACATGTTACACACAGCTACAGAAACCATGTTGGCGTTTCTTGCTCAAAGACACATGAATCCTGTCGGTGGGTTAGCAAGGACTGGGATCGAAATGTCAATCCTCTAATCGGAGGACGGCCGTGCGCTACACTCCAGTTACATACCACTTGGATCAAGTAGGAAATGTGTTTTTGTTATGAATGTACTGTCGGTTCAGCTTTCAATGGGTCAATTGCAGTGTTCGTCAACACAGATCACTGGTTCTCAATCTTTAAGTCACAACCCCCCGGAACAATCAGGTCTGTTTCGTACACTTCCATTGGATCTAACTCAACAAGAAGATTGATGACATCCAGTTTTATATTTACACCGTCCATCAGACCGATGTCATAGAGCTAAGTGCTTGCAGACATTTCCTTCAGTGTCCACTTTATGTGAGAAGTGTTTCCATCTGCATGGAATCGAAGGGTTTTCAGCTGGAGTAAATAGTATCTGAATAAGAAATGGCTTCTAATTCGAGAAAGCCCCCTGAAGTCTGTCTGCCTCTGAAGCCTTTTGAGATAATGTCAGTTTTTATCTGTATTACAGGGATATGTGCTTCCATCTCACTGTATATCTCTGTCGCCTCATCCATCATCGACGGCTAAACCTTTAGTTAAGACCCAGGCGCCCTGCAAGGTAGTAGGTAGATACTAGCTGACTTACAGTTGGTGGGAACAATAGTTGGAATGCATTAAGCATGCTTTTCAATATGTTAAGTTCCTGCATAATGAGCATAATTCTAATATTAAATTATTCTTCCCCAAATTCATATGAACTAATATAAACACAACCGGTGCTTACAGACAAGAAACACTGTTAATGTAATTATACTGTAAACAGTTATAGTTTGATAGAAGCACAGTACAGATCTGATCCAGGGAATGGGCAGGTTCGTATTCGGAAGGTCGATACATGGATGCTCCTATGCCCCTCTTATGCCCCTTTGCGGCCTCCTCCCGCCACGCCGGGGTTGAGACCTCAAATCCTGTGAGATGTATGTTCCTGTTTGGAAATAACGCAGTGCATATAAGCAGAGACCATATATAAGGAGACGTGCCACTTCCTCAATCCAACTCCCGTAGGAAAACCCATAACGGCAAAGATGGCAGTTGTATGCACATGTCCCGCCCCTCCTGCTGGAAAGCCAATCATCTGCTTTTTAACAGTCAAGCCGGGAAACATTTAAGCCTATCGTCTGGTTCCACTGACGCATGCGCACAGTTGAGGTTTTGCGACAGCAGAGACGATGGCGTAACACCGGCATTCTGGATAGAGGCGTAAATTAAGGTTGGTGTGGTGAAGCCTTGTGCATTCGCAGTAACAGTAACCTGTGGGGGAAAAAGGCGTTTTAAACCTTATTTGGGGGAAAAGTCATCAAACTTTTTCAGCGATTTTTATCATATTCTACTGCTGTTTCTTTACATGTAGGTTTTATGTCCTGATGACCAGTGAAAGTGCAGTTCTGACTCTCTTCCCATTCATTGAGATAGGAGGCTGGTCAGGAGGGGTTGCCAAGATGGCGGCGAGTGGCATGACTTGCCTAAAAGGACTTCGATATAGGGCAAACATGTGAACTGGGTAATGGAGGAGTACAGGAAGCATGAAGATAAACCACTATCTGACACAAACCTGTAACCGAAAGGCACAGAGGAAACAAACCGGTTAAAAGTAGTTTAAAGGGGCACAGGGAGGCTCTGGGAGGGATCGCTTTTAATGCGTGATTAGGGTCTCCTGATATATCTGCGGAGAATTTCTCATGTATTCTTTTGTTCTTCTAAACAAAAATGCTAATCTTTTTGACTTTTTTCGTGGACTTAATTGTAACAAATGGAAATGTTCAAGAGGCAAAGCTTTGCCTTGAGTATGATCTGTGAGAGCATTGGTGTAAAAAGGATCAGTGAGGATGCTGTGGGTCCAGTTACAGCGATGATGCAATCAGCTATATGTCTGCTGATTACAGCTGGGGCATATGACTCTACATTCGCCCTGCATGAACCAACGTAAAAAAAACTGCATTACACTAGATAACCTTTGC
Organism: Apeltes quadracus; assembly: GCA_021346845.1. NCBI lineage: Eukaryota > Metazoa > Chordata > Actinopteri > Perciformes > Gasterosteidae > Apeltes > Apeltes quadracus. Next base: position 16,111,489 of record CM037931.1, on the reverse strand, counting down.
TCAATATACTGTGTCACTTGTTGTGACCACATGCAAAATGCACTTATTCAACCGGGGAGAGTGAAAAGCATGGTTGTCCACCAATCAGGATTGGCGGTGTCACGGTTTGGTCTTGTCTTATTGTGAAGTTGCATGTGTCTGGTCTCCCTGGGTTAACTTCACTTCCTGCCTTGTCCTGGCTCCCATCGTCAGTGTCTGATTGTCGCCACCTTTCCAATAACCTGCACCTCCCGTCTGTATTTAAGCCCTCTGTGTTTGTTAGTCCTTTGTCAAGAGTGTGAACCCTTTGTGTGAGTAATAAAGTTTTGTTCTACTTGCAACCCTGCTCCTGCGTCTTCCGTCGGCGCTGAAGCCGCACGCTCGTGACAGGCGGTTTGATCCGAGGCCCTGCAAACCTGCACGCTAACCCAACGTTGCACCTGAAGCTGTTACAACATTATGTGAATGCAGGTTATTAATAGGCAGGTGGTGTATGTTAGCTCATTTCATGTGGGTGGGAATGGGTAAATGATGACATGAAGTGCACATTTTCCATCATTTTTGTAGAAGGACATCTTGGCAGATCTTGCTGACCTTTAAAATGGAATTAAGATTTGTTAGTGCTTCAGTGCCCACTGTAGAAATGGAGCTACGTGGATCCCTGCAAACCCTGGACAGTGACCAGCCGCAGGGTTCATTTCAGCCTCAGCTCCTCCATTGTCAGAGTAAAAGGAAATGATGAATAAATTCAGACATACAAATACACTCTGGGCTTCATTGTGTAGGCAAGGGATAAAAGGTACCCTTTAGCAAAGTTACACTGATGCCAGCAGCAGAAAAGAAACAAGGATGGATCACGGGGATTGAGCATCTACTACGTTGCCAATTGCGACCTAGCATTTTAGAAGCAAGAACATGTTTTCTCAATCTATCACTAAGCAAATTTAAACGGTATATGAATTATTATCTTATGGTCAATGGCAGCCATACCAAAGATTTGTTTTCGATTGTGTAGCTTCTTGTACACCAAAGTAGCGGCAGGTCGGCGTTTCAGCGATCTCTAGTGGTATCAGAAGGCTGCTTAAGCAGCCATTAAATCAGTGACAGTCCACCTGAGATGAATTAACAGCATTCGTCTCTTACAGATTAATAATCCTAATGTTCACACCTTGGTTAAGAGCACAACCATATGGGACTGTAGCCTAAAATCGTGGATTGTTTAAAGACACATGTGGTGAATTGACTAAAATAGAACCCAGTAGGGCAATACTGACTGACTGACTGACTATTCGTCCTCAAGTCCAGACTCTTTACCAAGTGAAAGCACACTCTGAAGCATCGGATAAAAGTGCAGTTTATTAAATTGTGCATTGAATCACCTTAATGGTAATTTTATTCATTGTTATGAAATGAATGTGACTCTTAAGAGAGTAGACAGACATTAGTAGAAGAAAAGTCCCCATGCAGAACAAAGAGGAAGGAGAGCTGAAGATTGCCAGCGCCATCCCATTGGCGCTGCAAGCCCTGGCAGTGGCTGCAATATGACAATATCTCTATGAGGAGTGATGGACAGTACGTTAACTCCACATTATTTACTGAGCTGCAGGTCTCGGATCAGCATACAGTGGCTGAGAGTATTTTCTGCTGCCATCCCTTAATGTACACTCCGGGGCTGCCACCGGCCTCTCCTCTCCACACTGCCAAGGTCGTTTGACCTGATTGGAATCAAAACGTATTAATAAACCATTTGTTTCAATTACACAGAGAGGAGGTAGGCAGAGAACTAATGCAGGAGGCGGCTTATGACAAGCTCCAATAGACAAAATGCACACAGTGGTGACTGCATTGTTTTACAGGTAGTAAGTATTGCACAGGTACTGCTATCACTTTCGTGATAGCAGTACCTGTGCAATACTTTCTCTCTCCCAACTTCGAACATGCCAATACAATGTTTCCTCATTCAACGGTTTGTATGTTACAAACCATTGAATGAAAAACTGAAGCTACACAATTATCTTCCTGTCTTCCTTTCCCCCTCTGGTCATTTACAAACACACACACACCCCTTGTCACTTACACACGCTCATTCATTCCCAGCTGCTTCTCTTCCCCTCACCTGTTCCTGCTTTCCCTAATTGGACTCCCTATTTCTTGCCTGCCTCTTCCCTTTGTTCTTCGCTGCAGTATTACCCATGCACCCGACGTGCCTTATTTGGTGTGCCAGAAGTAAACAAAGTTGACTCCTGAAACAAACCCACCGCTAGCTGCAGTCAGTTAGACCGCAGACGCATGACAGTATTTGAAGACCGAGAGCGCCTTTTGCCTTGGAAGCAACATACAGCGGAGATCTGCGCAGCAGAATTTCTCCACGTGTCAAACGGAACACCTTACGCGCTGATAGGCTAATCAAACTGCTATGCTACTTCTATCTCCATATCTACCCTGTGAGACACACACTGCAGAGGGCCACCACTGTTTTCGTTAAAGACGGTGGTTTGAAAATGTCGGGAGATTGTAGACCTTCAAACACATCTGTGTAATGATGAGAGAGCTCAGCAAAAGTACACAAGGAAGAGTCGCTGGTTCAACATGTTCCACCTCCAAGACGACATAACAAAGTTGCGGTTCACCTCCCTGGCTGAGGGGGTTGCTGTTAGGTTTTGCCGTGCAGATGATTGGACGTCGGTGAATGAGAGGGATCCTGCGGGAGCCAGCCAGCCGCTCTTTGACCTGTCTCTCCAGCTTCCAACCGGACCATGCGACATCCCACAGATTTTTGGGTGGTGGGGTTAGCAAGGAGGTCGGTGGGGTTGACCACGTTTTCTCCTGTTTTTGGGTAGTGAGATGGGTAAGACATTTGTACTTTTGTTTGTTCTAGGGGAAGGATTGTTTTTTGTTGTTGCTTTAGGCCATGCTCACCCTGAAGAGAGCTAGTGTTAATTTCGTCAGACGAGACTAAATATGTTCGTCAACAACCTTTTTTTTTCATGGCTAAGACGAGACAATGACGAGAATGCACTATTCTCCAAAAACGCTGACTAAGACTAAATTAACATGCATTATTGTTGACGAGACCAAATTTTTTTGCATAAAATAAAAACTAAGATAAAATCTCTCTTCAGTTTTTATCTACAATCATTTTCATAAAATAGATTATTCAACTGTTACGCCTTCAAAATATTCCGAATGAGTGTAGTGGCTGCAACACGAAACTACATGGAGCAAGCACACAACACACATAGCGAGGATAGCAAACTATTATATTGCCCATAATAGGCCATTTGCGCAAAAAACAGAAATACGTCATAGTAGCGTTAACCAGTTCCGTTGTATGATTTGTTGATAGAGAAATGGCAGCTAACGGTAACGTTAGTTTTATCGACAAGCCTGACTTGTCTACCAAAGTTCACCAGCGCTGACGTGGTGAAGAGTGTGGAGATAAATTTGTCCACTAAAGGCAGCAAACTACTACGGCACATACATGAATGCATACCTTGAATTCCACTAATCAGTTTTGCCTTCTTTCCTGTTTTATTGTAAATGTTTGTTATTGATTGAATCAGTTCATTAGATTCGATTCAACTTTATTCTCATTGTGCAGAGTACAAGCACAAAGACAGTGAAATGCAGTCTAACCAGAAGTGCAAAAAAGTGCAATGTATATACAAAATATAGACAGGACAAGAAATATAGTGCAGTGTAGACAGTAGTATACAGTTGGTTCACAGAAGGTGGTTTAGTATGTTACAAGTACAAAAAGGATGCATCATTTTGAACAAAATTGTTTTAATTGTTCATCTAATGTTTCAGTGAAATCAGTCACATTTCAACAGAAAAATATTAAGAATATAACAATTACATTTTGATGTTTAAGAATATGAGGGAACACTAAATTATTTATACATTATTTACATACAAAACAATTCATTCACTCTTCAAAACTAAAAGGTCCTTGATAATTTGCTAGAACACAGCAGTTAAGCCAGATCTGATTTACACTGCCAATCAGTGTGAGTAGCACGGGAGAGTCCCAGATGTGAAAGGACTTTACCCTACCGATCACTCTCTCCACTATAATTCTAATGCGAGCAATGGCTTGGGTTTGTTCCGTTTCCTCCTTGCTGAATTGAGCTGCACGCTTAAAAGGTGGAATGATGAGCTTAGCTCCAACGTCAGCAAGGAGGTCTTGAATGAGGAACCCTTTGTCTGCCATAATCGCGTCTCCTGGCTCCAGCAAGGGAAGGACTCCACTGATCCTGGTGATCTCCTTATCTGAGATGCACTCAGTGTACAGGGATGAGACAAATGTCACCAAACCATTTTGTAGTTTGAAAATGTTTCTGACTATAAGGTCAGGGATGAGGCCGTCTCCAGGGCAATTTCTGTGCAGTCCAGTATTACTCTGACATTGGGATAATACCTCTGGAATTTAAGGTAGTGGACTTAACCTTTTCCCTGCTTATCCAGATGGGAAGTGAGCCTAGCATCATAAAAAGATAATTGGCCCAGGTGATGGTAACCCTGCTTACCCTGGCAATGCTCACATTAAACATGTCAGCAATGAGCTGCTCCTTCATGCCAACAGCAACCCGCATGGAGTACATAAAAAACTCATTGATTAATGGCATGCTGCGTAGTGGGCTGGGATCTTCGCAGCCTTCCTCCCCCTGCCCTCTTTGATTTGGTCCAGTACACAAGTCTAAGGGCAGATGGTGCAATGGACTCCCAAAAAATAGTAAAAACCCTCTTGGATGGAAATTTGGTCGTCAGATGAACAGTATCGGCTGTAGGGGGTGGAAGGTCAGTCTTTTGCAACCTAGCTTCTAAGTCATGGAAAATTGCGACTTGTGGTCTGTGCCATTTTCCGTATCTGCCGCTAACCCACTACGATAACAGGAAGTTCTACTACGCTACAATGACGTATTTCCGTTTGAAAAATGCGGATGTGCGTAAATGGTCTATTGGGGACGGTTGGCAACCCTAGATTGAGCTCCTAGCATCTAGCTATTACACTTTTAGTTTAACATTAACTGTTAGTTGGCTATCATATCAAAAGGTTATGTAATATTCTTGTTATATTCTGCTCCTTACATGTTTACTCAGACCCTGAATACCTTGTTTGGCCAATAGTAACACGTGTGTGCACTACCATGTATAACTTTGTCATATAAAATATATCCACCTTCAGTTTTGATCTAACACTTGTGACCCTGATGTTATTGCATTAAATGAGGCCTCATTGTATTTATTCTTACAATAGATTCCAGATATGGTCAAGCAACCAGCCAGGACAGAGGAGAGGCCATCTACGTCAGGTTCACTCTTTTCTCAGATCAAGTACAAGCCAGACTCCCGGGAACAACACATCAAAGAGGAGGCTATAGCTAAATGGTAGCCCGGACAGCCCACCCTCCACGGACAGTAGAAGATCAGGAATTCATCAACATGATGGAAAAAATAGATAAAAGACTGACCGTACCAAAATTGCAAATCTACTGAACCAGATGTACCTAGCTGAAAAGGTCAAAGGCAATAAGCCTTTTCCAAATGGTGAGAGCTCAAAGAGAAGGAAGGCTGCAAAGCTGAGCGAACCTCTCGTTTCTGCGATTGTAAGTAACATTGGAATAGTTAGTAGCGGTCGCTAACCTCCGCGTACACTCTGCATTCATCCGCGCTCTGTCGAAGGATGTTTCGACAGCCTTCGACAGAGACTTATTTGTATACCTCCACTGTCTCTACTGGCTTCTGCTTGATGGTAGTTGTGACTGCCTCAGCCAACTGTCTGTTTGGGTGAAAAGGTTACAATCATGTCCTTGGTTTTGCTTATGTTCAGCTCAAGACCAGATATTTCGCACCAAACTAAAAAGTCCTGTAGGGCTGGGCTGTGACGTGTGTGACTGGGAAGCAGAGACAGGAGGACTGTGTCATCCGCAAATTTCACAAAGTGACAGTTTGGCTTTGAGGGCCGCATAACCTCTGTCCTCCTCTGTGTGTGGGGCCGGGTGGGTGCTGGCGGTGTCGGCACGCTGGCTGACTGGGGGGTGCTGTCGACCGGCGCGTGCGTGTCCATATGATCGCGCATTATGTTTGCGGAAGTTTGCTGGGCGGCCGCATTCGGCAGGCCGTAGTTTGGGGAGCCCTGGTACAGGGGTATAAGATATTGGTCTGACATCCATGCCAGGTGCCGACCACCTCATGGGTCCCCTCGTGTCGCAAGGGCTTCGCATCCGCGGCTTTTCCTGGTGAGTTGCGTATAACTTAAGAGTTCCCCGGTAATTTGGTTCACATTATTCAACGCGATTCATCACTTAGCCGCCGGTAGAAGTGGTGCTGGATTACTACCGCCTTCATGAGTAAATGACGACTGCATGATCGTTGGGTACGTTCCGCTTAAGTCCCGATCATGGAAGTATTCTGTACCTCATATTGATTTTATGTTCTCCTCTACCGCATGTCACGGTTTGGTCTCTTTCCTGTCTTATTTTGTAGTCTGATGTTTCTGGTCTCCCTGGGTAACTTGTGGAGAGTCTATGCTGTGTTTCCTGTCCCTGTTCCTCTTCGTTGTTTCCCCCTTAGTAGAATCCTGAGTTTGCCTTTTTGATCATAAAACCTCTTTTGTTTGAAACCCTGCATCTGCGTCCTACAGTCTTCCAGTCCACACCTCGACACCCTTCTTGTGACAGAATGACGCGCCCATGCAAAGACGCAGCGGGCCATGCTTGGTGTGGCCGGTTTCCCGCCCTCAGGGCATCACTCTTCACTGGGACCAGGTGATGCGCCTCCAGGCCACCTACTACAATCTCGTTGAGCTGCAGCACATCGTCTTCCGCGCTGCGCTGAAGCGACCTCCTGTTCCCGCTGAGCCGCAGCGTACAGTCTTCCGCGCTGGGCCGCAGCTGCCTGCCGTTCCAGCTCCGCGACGCCTCGTGTCTGAAAGAAACGCTGTGTTCAAGGATTTGGAAGCTCGGTTGGGGTTATCACAAATTCAGCTTCAACAACTTCTCTCGTTCTGAGAGTTTTAATTGTCAGATCACAGGTCTAGTATCAGCGCTGCCTTTGCAATGGCAGGAGCAGTCAAGCGGCATAAAGCTGGAAGACTCACTAACATCAGCAAGAACATCAACTTTTATAATCCTTGTAAGACAGAAAAGGAAAGATTTCTATTGGCCCTAAACTGGCGTGGAGGAGGACCTGGTCCATCTCCCCGCAACTCAAAATCCAATCACATACAATTTGTGGTCTCTTCGATTAACGTAAACATAACGAACATAAGGAAGTGTGTGTGTGTGTGTGTGTGTTGTTTGGTGTGTATCTAACTTCATCCCCCCCAGATCTGTATGCCTGGTTGGCGCTTTCTGCTTTGCCCTCTGACCTTGCATTCCTCAATCCGGACCAGACAGTGTCTCACTAAGAAGCACAAAAGAAAAACGTTTTTGATTATCAGTGTCCACGACGCCTCGTGCCCCCCGACTCCGCCAGTCCCGGCTCCACGACGCCTGCTTGTGCCCCCTCCTTGCCTCCCATCCCACAGTCTTCTCCCACCCGCTCTTCAGGGTTCTGGGGGCTGTCTGGAATCCGGCCCTGCAAAGGGGGTCCGGGTCTACAGAGGCCAAAGCTACTGAGCCCCACGTCCTGCAGCCGCAGCCAGAGTGCACGGGGTCCCACTGCCGGAACCCACAACCTTTGTCCCTCACGCCCTGCAGCCGGAGCCCTTGAGCTCGCCCCCCACGCCATGCAGCTGATGCCTGGCCGCTGTCCTAAAGACCTCAGGGTCCTAAGGTCCTGAGGTCCTTGAGGGGGGGGGGTTTCTGTCATGGTTTGGGTTTCATGTTTCTAGTCTCCCTGGGATAACTTCACTTCCTTACCCTGTGATTGTCTGATTGGACACAGGTGGAAACAATCTCCTGCACCTCGCCTGTGTATTTAAACCCTGTGAGTCTGTTGTCCCTTGTCGCGTCATTGTCTTTTATGGAGAGGCTATGCTGTGTTTCCCGTCTCGTCCCTGTTCCTGGCCCTCGTCGTCGTTTGCCCCTTAGTAGAATCCTGAGTTTGCCTTTGTTGCGGGTCAGCTATGCTATGCATATTGTCCTAGCTTTGTGACAAACGTGTTCATTAATATAACTCGATGCAGTTATCTGACTTTGCTGTCTTTTAACTGTGTTGACAATGCATTAAATAAAACCAATATTAAGTGAGATAGATTTTAGAAGAATTTTAGTTTTGTGAATTTGTTTAAATATTGTTGTGTATCAATTACACCTAAAATTGAAAAGGGCCTCATGTTTTGAATGTCAACAACATTGCAGCTCAGTTAGGGACATTTTAAAAAACAAAAGATTCCTGATAAGTCCTGGGCCTATCTCAAGAAGACAAAATTCCTAGTACATTATGTTTGTTAAAGCCACAGTAAGCTCATCCAAAAAAGACTACCGTTTTCAGGCTACCGTTCAAGAAAACATTGTTAGAAAATAATGCGGGTGAAGGCCTGGTGTTATTACAGACCGGTTGACAGACACTGCTGTATTGACCGAGTAATCCCTGACAATAGACTTGGCCTGGATCAGGCATTGACATGGTTTTACAGATAATTACTGCTCCTCACCTGGATACACAAAGGCCAGAGGAGGAAAGACAGGCGCAGCGGCAGTTGTGTGCACATCAGTCGACGATTATATGTCCCAAAGCTTTCCCTCAGACGTGTTCCACAAAGGCCAACTATGTGCTGCCACTGTAAGCTACTCGTTTAATGCGTCACTCTATTCTCAGTGACTGTATGATTCTGAAAGGTGAGGTCTCACTTCTCTGTGCATTGTTCTATCCACAGAGTATGGCTGACACACTAAGATTAGTTTTTTTTCTACAGTTTTAAACACAATGAAAGAAAATGCAGCAGAAATTCCAAATTTTTACTGGGCCTACACACAAAGCAGAAACCGTATGCAGCTATTGCCCCTCTGCTGCAGAAAATGTATATATATGCGGAGGTTGGTCCCCCGTCAGCCCGTCCTGCAAGTTTAGAAGGTAGATCATTATAAGTAGCATGAAGGCCGAAAACGCTGGAGTGACGGGTAGGAACAGAGCTGCATGGGACATGAGCACTTTCTTTTATGATTATTGACCCACCTCCTACTCACTGACCTAAGAAGGAGGCCTGGAAGGTATCTTGTGAAGAGGTTTACATAATAAAATAGTTTATTATCAATCAATTTATCTTAATATTGATTAGAGGAGATATCACAAAGCCGACTTAAGGCCCAGTTACATATAGTTGTTCCTTTATGCTGGATGTTAAAACCATCGACGAGACAATGGCCTTTTCCACATTTCAATGGCATTTTATTTCTGATGCCCTCGGTGCAAAATAAACTCTGCTTTTGTGGGATGTAGGATAACAATACACTTTCCATAGTTGCTTCTATGAGTGACTTATTCACTGCAAGTATACTTCAAAAAAGCTTAACTTTTAATAAACCTTTTCAATTTTAGTCTAACCCAGCCATGTCATTTTTGGCAATTAGGTTGCTGTTTGTAGCCTTCTGGCCACAGCAAGGTTTCCACTTTTTAAGAGAGTGGGATTCGACCGAGGCAGTTACGGGCTGAGCTCTCTGGGAAGTGGACCTGGGCGGGAGCCCAGCGGATGGCAGCTGCAACACAAGATAGACTAAATGTAATGAACCTCAGCGGCATCTCCCACTGCCCCAAGCACGGCCAGTCCAATAGCTCATCACAGGCTGATCCCTCAGCCTGCTACACATCAGCAGCTAATAGCTCCATCGGGCGTCTTCAAGTCCCCCCTATGTCTGTACTGAGGCCTCATCACCTCCCACGCCTGCTAAAATGGACATATAATAGATTTGCAGTGATGGTGGTGGAGGCAGACCGTGCCATGCTTGCTTTGATTAATCGATTACTTTGCTCCAAAGTTGACAAACTACTTGATGTCATCCTAGAGGTGTTGAAGTGTGACTTGCACAAAAAGTATGAGCACAATTTAGTTTCTTGCTTTGTTATTAATATTTATTTTTGTATAGAACAGCGCAAGAATACAAATAAGCGTAAGTGTTAATATGTTGGAAGTTAAGACAAAATTTTAAAGGTCAGGTTTGCCTAAATAAAAAACACTTTCAGGATGATTATCCCTTTGGACTTCTACTATAGCTCCAAACCGCCACCCTATCATAGCCCAATATGTTAAAGAGGACATACAATTCAAATTCCACTTTGATGGGTCTTCTTCACGTCAATGTGGCTGTCTGTCATGTCTACCAACCCTCATACGCTAGAAAAAAACGTTTTGGTCCACTTCATAACCTGGCTTTTTAATGAGTAAATTATTTACAAAGAAAATAATGTTAAGGAAGATACAGCTATTCCAATCAAAAACATTTACTCTAAGAATGACACCTTACAAACGATTCATGCTTTATGAAACATTATGATGCAAAACAGCATGGGTAACATTAAGATCTGAAATGCCAAGGCTGTCTTATTGTCATGCTGCACAAGCATATCTCTCCGACAAATGCCACACCTTGCATACAGATATAACAAATAAGCAGCCAAGTTTGCCATTAACTTCAGGACAAGTCGACAAATGCGGAGCAGAGACTAGGTGTATGTGACCGGTATATGTGTGCATTATGCATGTAATATGTTTTTGAAAGAAGAGCGTGTGTTAGGGTTGTTGCCGGGTATTTTAATGTTCCAGTTGCCGAACTGTAACAGCAGTGGCGTGCAGGTCCAAATGATTTATCACCAAGACCCTCGGCTTGACACTCACTACAATCGGTGTCTGCTGCATATCAGATTGGAAACACTGAAGATCCCCTAAATCTCACCTGGGGCTCAAGTCCGTACATTTACAAACATAGCGTAATCCCACTTTTCATGCTTTTCATGCAGTGTGCAGCAGTGGTTCTTTTGCACAGAGTACGGGCCGCGACGATGTGAGTCCGTACTTCCTTAGTTTAGCTTAGCTGTCACAGTTAACTTTAAAATGATCTACTTTTTCTTAATTAGTTGTTCAAGTAAATTGTAGCAAATCGTGGTCAACCTTAATCAAATTAAAACTTAGAGTGCCCATTGTGAGATGTAGGTTTCTGTTTGTGTGTTTTTTTTATATTCTTTTGACTTGTAGAATAGATGGTGTGACCGGATGAGACCATATAAGGCAGACAATGTGAACTGGGAAAGCACATGAAGAATGAAGATAAACTATTATCTGAGATAACGCACCTGTGGCCGAAGGGAGAGCCAGTTTGAACCCATTTTCAGGGCAAGACAGAATGCTACGTGAGGGAGAACTGGTTTCAACTGGCTTTCAAGGACAAGAGAGGTTATAAAAAAGAGCAGAGTCAGACAGCAGACGGACTCTGAGAGGGACAGCTTGCGAAGCGTGTTTCAGGTCTCCAGGTGTACCTGCGGAGGATTACTCATGTAGCACTTCATCTCTTCTAAATGTTATCTTTTCTTTTCAATGGTAACTTTTTTAACTTTAGTTGGATTCTTCTCATCAACCAACTCGTGGGGATAGGAAATCCCAACAACGTATTATGGAAAAATCCCCTTTTCTGGGATTTGGGGTGTTGTTGTGTGTCTCTGGCACTTCCACACACATTCAAACTTGGAAGAAAAACCATCCATGCTGTTTGGAGTGAGATACGGGTTTCTGAATTGATCCCGGCTTCAGCCTCTGGGTGAGCTGTTCAAAATCGCCAAGGCACCCCCTCAAAGAATACGTACAGTGTCTCCACCCACCGTTATCCAATCACAGCCCGCAGGCGCAGTTCGCGTGGCCCGCGGACTTTATATGGACACACGCAAGTTTATGCTGAGGACCGCCAACCGCTCCGCCAATATGGGCACTTTAATTTCTCACAACAAAAATTGTGGCTAATGTTGATATAAGTATATTAACCTCATATTGCAGAACACACCATACCATATGTCTTGACCTTGTCGATGAATAGGTTGACAAAATGACTTTGGAAAAAGAAAGTTTGTTGCAAAAGTCCACATGGAGAAACATCCACATTCAATGTATCCATAGAAAACCAACAAAGCAAAATGTTTCCAGGTGACTGGGTTTGAAAGGAAATGCACTCAGTGATTCACACAGTTCTGTGGAATGTTTCAATAACCTTTGTTTGCAAGCAAATGTTCTGATTTGCTTCAGATGCTCTGATAACTGTACCTATTAAATGCAAAGTCTGTCAGAAAAAACTTTTAAAATAAATGAGTTTATTGTTCGGCAGTCAGTTGGTTGGACCAAAATAACAGTGTAGCTTTTCTTATTTTTCTGCTAGCAACACTTGTTCCAATTAATGTCCGTGATTTAGTTCCACACTAGGTAATAACCAGGTATGCTCCTTCCTATGCCCAACAGCGGGAAGAAACATGTTCAAAACTGACACTAGAGCACAAGCTAGTGGTAGTTTAGCAAGTCATAGTCGTTTGAAGCTTAGCAACAAGCTAACATGTCACAATTTGGGATAGGTTATGTGGTATCTAATATTTTATTATGTTTGTGTGACCTTTGCCATTTGCTTTTCACATTAAAACACATTGACTCTTCGCTTTTTGTATGAAATGTGATTAAAATTATTTATGAACTTGCTTTGTCTTCATTCTTCTACAACAATAAATCAGACTACTCACAATGTGAATCCATAATTGACATTTAATGATAATGTCATATAATAAGAACTTTACTATCATGTGAATGTCACTGTTAAATGTAAAAACTGAGACCATGTGTTAAGCAAGTGTTGAAACTCTGTTCTTTATTCGTCTCCATCTTTTTGAAATTCCCTCTTTTGGCTTCACCTTTTTTTGATGTGCTTTTATCATTTTAGCAACATACAAAACTCACTCAAGTCAAAATGTTTTCAACTGATCTTTTATGTTTTGTAAATTATCCAATCATTTTGCAATCTAGGTTATTCTTTAATTTAATGCTGGCCATGTTGTCTGTGATCCAGTACTTGTATCCTGCACTAAATTGTTCTGAAAATCAGTTCCTAGTTTCTGGCAAATTTTTATAAAGAGCTGTTGGAGACCACTAAGAACTGCCGTTGTTAGTGAACCACCTCCGCTCTTTTCCTGTTGGCAACTCTCTAGAAAAGAATTTCACGGCTAAAATGTACTTTACTTTAAACCATTGTATTTGGTCCAATCCCACCTAAATGTTCTATCATAAGCTATACAGGTTTTTAGAACAAAAACACCTTTTTTGATGGCGCCGTGTGAGTGAAGAAATTTCAATTGTCTGGGTCTGTGGTTCAAAACAAGTGTTTCTCTTTCCGTCCGGTGCCCTCCTCCATCACGTCGGGGTCATTATTTGTTGTGTTCAAAAATGAAGAAACTCGGACGAACAAAGGGTAAAAGCGTCAGGGCCAACTTTTTAATTACAAAGTGGCCCAGGCCCTTTCAAATATTAAAACTGTCTTGGATTAACAAAATGATATCATTGTAGGTCGGATTTGTGTCTTGTGTCGGATCTTCACATGAAAACACATGATCATCTCACAGCACTTATCAACAGCGGAAGCAGAACCAGTTCCTCCGCTAAGTTGAACGGTTTCTTGCATTGTACCTCACGTCCGGCTACACGTCAGATTTAGAGTTGGCAGTTAGTGAGATGATGGACTTCTTCTGCATCAATATCCCGTTTTTCTTTCTTTTTCTGTTTGGTTTCCATTTGACGCTTTCATTTTGACAGCACGTTTCGTTGGAGAGCATTATGCTGTTACTTGTCTTCATAAAGACGGTTTTAATCATTTTCACTATCCACCATGGGAATAAATAACTACTATTTCTGCTCATCATTTCTTGTGTGAGTTACACTAATGTCAGAACTGCAAACAGTGTTGAATTTCATCGACTTCTTCAGGAAGTGCGTCTAGATGCCTGCCGCTTGCAGTGCTAATTCATGCTGACCAGCAGCCGCTTTGATGACCTGTTATGTCGGCTCGTTCCCAGCGTCTCTCGGTTAGACACAACTAACTTAGAGGCGTTCAGCAGGCAAATATTTTGCCAGAAGTTGTTTTGCGTCCCTTTCGGTGGCACTTGCCGCCCAATCAGGGGTCGCAGCTCTACGGCTAAGAATCACTGAGGTAAATGACATGTAATGTAATATGTTGAATCGAAAAGTTATCCAAAAGAATTTGCATTGGGCTAACACCTCGGTCGAGGATTCGCAGGCTTCCCCAATCCACAAACCATAGAAAAGTCCTTTTAGTACAATGCAGTTAAATGTCTATAGGTTCCACGCAATGTGTACAGATATTTATACAGGTCAGTAAAGGTGTGAAGGGCAGTGTTCAACCCCATGGCATTTGACTTCTCCTAGTGCGTTCAAGTTGACGAGTTATTCAGTGTGGTGGAAATTAGTGGATTGAGCCTTTGTGAGAAATCAAAAGTATCTTGAACCTGCTTGTGATTAAGTATTTATTACTAAACTAGAATAGAAAAAGAATACAGAAATCATCAATACAAGCCATAAATTCCTTCTCCCTCAGAGGAGCAGGAAGATCTGACAAAGCTACAATGGAAGAAGAGGAGTCTTTTACACTCCCAACACAGACCCCATCAATACAAAAGGAATGTTCAAGATAAGGATCCAACGTCATCAACAGACACCCTGGACCCTTCCTTAAATGCCCCAGTCATCATCACGTGACAGACAGAATACCAACAATCAGGGTGCCATAGTGAACTTAGGTCAGATCATGAGTCTCCCAACAAAGGTCACACACTCAGTTACTGAGAGTCTCATAACAGTGGCTCAAACATTAAGACATTCAGTCTTTACAGAATATGGTGGTATTCATAAGCCTTCCCATGATATCACAATACAGATACACACCCATTTTAATAAACAGTCTTGAATGTAGTAAAAAAGCCTGGAGATGTTTTTGGATTGACATCTCATTATATGCAACAAGCAGGATGTAGATTTAATACAAATTCAGGATAAATACTTGTTCCGACTCAACTCTTACTATCTTGTCCCATAGTTAGCTCATTAGAGCTGTGACAGGTCCATTTCTGCTGCTGCCTGCCTGAGATTGTATTATGACCACATCTGCAGCTATTACAGCCAGCCAGGCCTCCACTCAGGCAGTCCAATTCACAGCCTCCCATGTGTCCAACTTATTGTAGTGGAAAGCGAATTAAGCGAATTAGCTTGAATAAGAATTCAGAAAAATAACAAAAAGTAGTGGGGTGCCCTTCCTGCCTTACACAAAAGCGTTAACTGAATGTTAATTACTTTATCCACCAGAAAAAAAGAGAAATGATTAGAAAAACAGCTGTGTGTATTTAAGCCATGCGTGTCTCTTTGGTGGTGTCATTGTAGATTGTCACTGTTGAGTGGCTCATGGTCCTTGTAGTCAGTTTTTGCCCTGTCTGGCTTTTTGAGTTTGAGCCTTTTGACTAATACGGTCTATTTTTGTTTGAAAGTCTGCGTTTGAGTCCTGCTTCCTGCCTCGCCACCTCAACCGTGACAGTTCCCCCCAGGTCCCCCAGGTAAAGCTTAACACAGCAATGTGCCAACATACATTAATAACATCTTCAACCGCTTATCCTGGGTCGGTTGCGGGGGCAACAGCTCCAGCAGGGGACCCCAAACGTCCCTTTCCCGGGCACAAACAGCTTAAAACAGCTTAAAACAAAATAACTAATTTTGAAAAAGAAATACAATGCTTTTGTAACAAATAAATGTTTTAGTCATGTTAGTTTTAAGAAGATTTAAAGCAAATTTACAGGCACTAAACAAAAGTACCAAATAGTTGTAGCACACTTACAAGTACCAAATGTATTTTTCCTGGTATCACTGGGCCCTTGGCATATGTTGTTTATGTTAAGGCTGTCCAGCCTTTCTTAGTCTGCCATGTGCACTAACAGACTGTTAAGTCTGTCTTGGGTCATTGTCGCCCTTAGCCATATCTTCAGTCTCCGCAATGCACTGAAGCTTATCTTGCGTCCTCCACATAAATATTAGGTTTTGTCTGGGACAGAGGATGTATACTTAACTGACTTAACTTAACTTCATATGGAGCAAAACACAACTGTTGCTCGATCTTCAATATTAACCCTACTATCAGTTCACACACATAACGTTAGCTAGTTGTAGTGGGGGCATATCCAACAAGCTATTAAACAAGCTGGGTAACATATTACACTCGCATAGCAGACTTTTTTGTCATGACTAATTCATGAATTACTCGGCATCATCCGTATTGAAAAAAGAAAAACTTCATCCGATATTTATTGTGAATAAAACTTTTGTGCTGCCTTTGGCTGTTCCAATGAAAGGAATGAATTCCAGAGTTGGCGGGTCACGATTGCACGTCGGTCAGACACAGAATTGTCCAAAGGGGGAGAAAAAAAAAAAAGCTCCATACCCCGGACAGTTGCCCAAAGTGTCCCAAAATTGATCACTTTATCCGGGGGAGACACCGCGCCGCACCAAAGCCCTTGTCTCAGCTCCGGACCTTCCTGCCAATGTAAATTCCTTGTCTGTTAACTCATACATGGCGATTAAACATTTTTTGGTGCTAAAAAACTAGAAAATCGCATTAGATTCAGACTATTTACGGTGCCTTCATTGACGTTGGTGCGTTGAAAAAGGATCGTCTCCCCCGAAGCAAGATGGCGGCTCTGTTGACGTATTCGTGCCAATGAGCAATCGTAACGAATGCGACATGTAGTGTATATGTCTATGCCTAACGTGCAGCAGGCAGTGGCCCAATCCACTGTGAGGGAGGGGGGACTCAAAATGTTTCTAAACTTAAAAGGCATTTTTTGGGGCTTTGTATTGTTTTAGAAGTAAAACAATACAATTCTAAGTGTACATCATTATGTTATTTACAATACACACCATTGTTTTAATGATATTTCTACGGGGGGACAACCCTTAGATGGGGGGTCCTGACCCCCTCACCCTCCTGGGATTTACGCCTTTGGTGATCAGTAAATGATTAAAATATAGTGGTCCTGTTACCTGGATAGGTTGGAAAGAGGAAAACGTTTAAAAATATAACAATTCCCAGAGAATAGGGCCGGACAAAATCAAGACCGGTAGCCTAGAAAACGGCCGCCAACCAAACTGCTGGATCGTGTTTTTCTGATGGTTTTTAAATGCTTAACGAAGTTAAAAATCAAAGAAGAGGGAGACATTTTTTCCTTGTTGATAAATCTTTATCCCCCAGTTGCATGTGAGGCTCTGTCTTACAGGTGAACCAGCTTCTGTGCTCAAGGCATTTTTAAAAGCAGCCATACCTGAGTTGATGTGACCAAAGCCCTATGTACCCTTATTGCTCTTTTGGAGGGTTACATATTACATGTGAAAATGTACAACCAAGTCAAAAAGCGAGCTGATCAATCTGGGTAACAAACATGAACTTGATTTAGCTAAAAACGCAGTTTCTCCTTCTGTCATCAGTCAAGCGTGAGTTGTGCACTTTATGCATAGAATATTAACTTAGTCGTTTGGACATGAGGATCCATTTGAGATTAACTCGCTGTCGGAGGCAGAATCAAGTCGCCATATGAGGAAATTGCAGTTTTTGCACAGTTGGGCTTCATTTCACACAACAAGAGGTTGTCACTTGATTAAAAATATGCTCAAAGCTCTAATTTCTTCTGATCAGAACTTTTCAGAATGTTGATACGTTTGGGTTTTTTTTTGATCGCAGGAAACCAGCTGTGTATGCACATGTTATGTGCGTATCTAAATAGCAACTCATTTTGTTTGTCATCAGCACATCCAAATGAAATAACACGAGTCCCTTTTAAGGTCAAAGTTTTGGCTTCTAGCCTGTGAATGTCTCGATGAGCCACTCATAATGTGACAGCATCCATAAGCAGCATTAAGTCTCAATGACCCTCCAGCTGCCTCCTCTAACTGACATTACTTATTATATTTTGAACAGAGAAGTAATTAATATGGCATTGTTGTCAAGAAGCCCAAAGGACAAACTAGTTAAATCAATGGATTTAGAAAAGGTATTTTAAAATTGGATATGACATGTATGAATGATTATAATATGGGGGCTGCAGCGACGGCTGGCAGTAATGTACGCATTCAGGAGAATCTCATTACCTAAGCAGGGCTGGATTGAGCTTCCTTTTCTGACACTGATCTCGATCGACATGAATAAGATTGAAATGCCATCCGGATAACCAGAGCCCTTCATAGCACTAATCAGCATTCAACAGAAACAAATCCAACTGCCTCGGCATCTCAATATGCAGCTGATGCGTCTCACAGAGACACAGATCATCCACATGAAACGGGTATCAAGGTTCAAGGTGTCTTCGTTAATACCCTAGACTACAGTGACTTTGTTGTGCAAATGGGAGATTTAGCTTCCTGAGTTCAAACTAGACACAGGAAGCCCAGAAGGAGATCAAAATAAATGTGACATCATTATAAGTCACTTTGACCCTGAGAGACATTTAGCTTAATACATGTTTGGAGAAAACAGTTTCTTTGCTTTAGCATATGTTAGATAGCAGTGTTGTTATTGCTGTTCAAAAAAGGGGCCTTCAAATGAATTATGAAATACATTTGAGTTATCTGTGTGTGTCATCATGCTTATTTTGTTTATGTGGAGCAATACCCTCAGATACAAGTATTTTTGTGTCCGTTTTGTTTTCCACCTGCAGCCACAGAGCTTTGTTGTTTTGTACCTCTCCTTTTACTTATTTGAGTTATCCTATTAAAGTCAGATGTTGCTTAATAATTGTCTTTTTTTTACTACAACATTCATATGTCTACAGCATTTCAGTCACTATTAGAAGTCATTTTATGAATGTCAATTATAGTGGAAACCGGGACAAAATGCATGTATTTAATGACTCAACATTTTTGTAGGAGGCAGAACTCAAGCACAGATGATTTCCGGATAATTGAGGAAGTTTCAGACAGATGGAGGATGAGTTTGAGCTACATGCGTCCTGCCTGTCTCGTGTGGTAAGGCCGCGTTTCCAAACTCAGCTCATCCAGACTCCCTGATTATACTTCACCACACCTGCTCAAGCAACTAAGCTGCCTTCAATCAACAAGTCACCCTGCAGTATACCTATCCCGGTTCTTCATGCACTCCTCCAGATGGTTGTTTCAACCGAGCTGGTAGGGACGCTGCATGGCTGCTCTGTTGAGTTATTTCAGAAAGATGGATTTATTGGTTTTCTGCATTTCCTTTGTGTCCTTGCAGTCGTCCATCCTCCCGGTTCCCCGTGCCATTCCCTGATTGTCTCCAGTCAGCTGTTTTTCTTGGCAATAAGTCTAAGTTTCCATTGTGCATCCTGGGGGGTATAGCAGAAAGCAGGTTATGTGAAAACTCAGTAATTTAAACCTGAGTGCTCCGTTCCAGATAGAGAGGTAACTGAAACTCTGAGTCAATCATCATTGTAACAGACTCTGTGAACATAACCTGCTCCTACCAGTCTCCTCCCATGGATTGCCCATTCCTACCTGATCCAATGAACATCGAAGCCATAGTGATTCGAAATGCTTTACGTCGCGAGAGAGTCTTCCAACCCAGATGAGACGTTTTATCATTTCCAGAGGAATATCTATTAGAACGCTGCCGCTTTTCCTCACAAAAACATAACAACACAACAAGAGCAATTTTTGAAGGGGACACAAATAATAACGTTAGCTAGTTCTAGTGGGGGCATTTCTAACAAGCTGGGTAACATTACGTTATGTTACACTAGCATAGCAGACTTTTTTTGTCATGACGAATTCATTAATTACTCAGCATCATTTGTATTTGAGAAAAGAAAAACTTCATCTGATGTTTAATGTGAATGAAACAGCCTTAGACCGCTGCTGTCACTACCATGTGACTGAGAGTCGAGTGCATAATCGCATAGCGCTATATCCTTTCGTGCAACAGGCAGCGGACCAAACCACTGTGAGGCAAGGGAGGGGGGACCCAAAATGTTTCTAAACTTTACAAACCCCCAAAAATGTGTTTTGTATTGTTTTACTTCTTACACAGATATTCTAAGTATACATCATTATGTTATTTACAATACACACCATTGTTTTAATGATATTTCTAGGGGGGGACAACCCTTAGATGGGGGGGCCCTGACCCCCCTGGGATTTACGCCTCTCTCTCACACGCGCGTCCACAGCGCAGCAGGCGGAAGGGGGAGAGAGCGACACCGTTTCTCCTCAGACTTGTTTAAATGATGAGAAATATGCTGTATACGCGTCACTAGATTTGTCTCTAGTCGCTTTTGACACAAAAGTCGCCAAGAGGAGGATTTGTTTGTTATAATAGTCCAACCACAATCGCATTTCGGACACATTCCTGACCTGAATAATTTGTCACACTGCACTAAAAAAACATCTACTTAACGCCGTTAGTGCACTACTTTTGACAGCCCTAGTTCCTGGCAAATGTTAATTTCCTCTATAATTCATTAATGTTCTTGATGGTAGCCTACATAGGATAACAATGACATAAATAATATATATATATATACAATGCTGTATATTCATGAGGCAGTGTGACCAATAGCGACAGATCTGCCAACCAATCACGAGTGATTTTTCTTGGATGAAACCACAACTTTCAAACAATAAGGAGTAAGGATGTTCAGCCCGCTCCGCCACCCGCGGTTTCGCTGCATTCATATGCTATCTAGGGCCATTCGCACCTACGTCATAGTCAGTTTCCGACAATTTGTGGCACAGACGAACGCGACATGCGCGGGTTGCAAATTGTCGGAAACTGACGAAAATTAGGGAGATTGTGGGGACAATACACTTTTCCTGGCGTGGAGTCTCAATCCCAGACGGTTGATGTGAGCGAGAACAACATCTCAATGTTGAACCGCTGGCTGCTCTGACGGAGCTAAAATCAACCAGTCGTCGATGTTGCATCCACGCATTTCTTAAACGTACGGGGAGAGAGAGCTAGGCCGAACGGAAGAACCTGATACTGGTAAGCTTCGTCCCCGAAAGCGAACCTCAGGAACTTCCTGTGTTGTGGGCTTCTCGTCGCGAAGACACATGAAAGTAAGTGTCCTTGAGATCTATCGTGATAAACCAGTCCTCGAATCTGATCTGTGACACGATCTGTTTAAGCGTGAGCATCTTGAAGCTGAGCTTTGCTACTGTGCGATTCGACAGGCGTAGATCTAGTATAGGACGCAGCCCTCCATCCCTCTCTTTTGGGGAAACCGGGCCTGCAGACACAGTGCCCTGTAGCAGCGCACTGGCAGGGAGACTCTGGTCTGGCAGCCCTGGGCTCCTCCTCAGAGGAGGCGAGCGGCCCTCGGGCCCACGCTCGCCGCTCCGAACTAGTGACAGTGGCCTGAACCCTAGAGGGTAATGAGCGAGTACGGGCACCGTATAATGCGGTGAAGACCCGCCCTCCCGGTGGCTACCTTGCCTGAGAGCGCCGCATGTTTTAAATGGCATGTGGCACTCAAAGCCAGGGTTGAGAACTGGGCTCCAGGCCAGTTTAAATACAAATGTTGGCCCTGCTGAGTTCTTAGGGCTAGTCAGGCACATCACAGACAACAAAAGTGTTATCAAAGAAAGGCACTTGTGATTTTTATGAGCAAAGCAGAAACAATTACCATAACATTAATGGCAGTTTTGGAAACTTTAAGGATTGCATGCAATATATGAATAGCATCATGCTAAATATTTAAAAAGGGTTCCAAAGCACTTTGTGTCATCCCTAAAGCCTTTCCACAGTCAGGCACATATAATGGCGTATGTAGTGATTTATGATGCATAAGAGAGCCTGATCAAGATTCATAAATCAAGCGTGCATATATCCTCCACCATAATCCACCAGGCAGACAAAGAGGGCTGTAATAAAAGCCAAACTTGAGAGGGAATGAGAGATTTATCTGCTGCTCCAAGTATTTACTGAAACATGGATGCATAATGTTGCAGTTACAGCACGCAGACAGCTGAGATTATTATTAGGAGCCATAGGTTTGATCAAAACAAATTTTCAAGCTGCTTCGCTGGCTAAGAAGGACGGCATTAAACACACAGTATATAATGAATAGCCTTCAGGTAACAATGTTTTTTTGGACATGTAAACATCACTAGTAAGACAATATCCGACATGGGCCCATGCATCCGTTTTATGCTGGCATACATTACATTTATAGGGAGGATACCAACATTTTAGAATTATTAATCTCAGAGGGTGTCTGCATACAAAAAATGGATCCACTGTGGGTTAACAACCTTCACACATGACTAAGATGTGGTTTAAAAGGTAAAATACTTCTATTGTATCTATTGTACTTCTATTGTCAAAAACGTAAAAAGTAGGAGTGGTATGCACTGTGGTTACATAACTACTGTCACACCACGGTGATGTTGGGTTTGTTTTATTTTGTCTGGTCTATTGTCTTTCCTAAACTAGAAGTGTCTTCTTGATAATGTTGATAGCTTGTATTTATTTCTCTGCCTTGGAGAGATTCAGTCTTGCCAAAAAAAGGCTACAAATCCCATGAAAACTCAAGAGTAAGTTAACCCTGAGATAAGGGAAACTGAGTTATCCGTTCCGGATAGAGATGTAACTGAAAGTCAATCACCATGGTAACAGACTCTGAACATAATCTGTTCCCTGTCAGGTTTACTACAAGAAACCCAGAGTTTCTACCCGTTTCCTCCAACATGAAGAAAGCTGGCAGACATGGATTGCCAATTCCTACCTAATCCAATTGACACCGAAGCCGTAGTGATTCGAAATGCTTTACGTCGCGATAGTCTTCCAACCCAGATTACCGTATTTTCCGGAGTCGCTCCGGAGTACAGGTCGCACCAGCCATAAAATGCATAATAAAGACATATACAAGTCCCACTGGAGTACAAGTCGCATTTTTTCAGAATGAGACACGCGCTGGCGGAGAAAAGAGTTAAAGTGTAATTCCAGCGCTAATTGACCAAAAGCTGTTTTTCTGCACTAAAACACATAAAATAAGCCGTGAAGACAGATATGCTACAGCCCCAAATCGCCAATCAATGACTGACATGGGGCAGTAAGCCAAACGCGTTCCAAATAGCATTATTTCGACTAGTAATATTGTTCAAAACAGCACCGAACTTAGTCAGTAGCTCGCTCCGGATCCCTAGAGGCTGCTACGATCTTACGGTTAAATGTTATGTCAATGGAATAGTACATTCAAACTTACGCGTTGACTCGGGCAGCATTTTTTCCCCATGCAGTTTTTCTATTTATGTTGATGCATCTTAGCAATACTATGCTAGCCGGGGCGGAGACAGGCAGTGTCGAAACAGAGGGATCAGTCCGTTAAGTGCTGGAAGGTCTGGCATAACGCAGAGGACAATCTGGCAGTGACTGACTGGGAGAGGTGAGTATTAGTAGCAGAGCTGATTGAGATGTGGAGCAGATGTGAAGTGGACTGAATCATTGTGACAATCACCTAATAGCTAGTACACTTAAATAATAACAATTATGGTCCTAAATCAGAACATTGGGGGCCTGGCTGCTCCATGACCTGTATCAAAGTGTCCCTATGCCAGACACCCTAGGTGGGTTAAATCCACAGAATGAATTGCCCACAGGAATTGATAAAGGAGACTTTCCAACTGGATGCAACAATATGGATTCATCTGTATCAAATCGGTCTGTCCTGCGGTGCACTGATATGTTAAAGAACTTCGTATGGGCCGAGCATCAGAACCACTCTTTTGCACTCTTTCTATTCCGTTGAACAGATTTATTATGTAACAGTGTGAAAGAAGACTGCTGTTATACAAAATGTCCATATTGTGCATCTCTAAAATGTAATCCAAGCACCCAAAACAATTGAGGTTGGGTTACATTTGACAGCTTCTGGCCTACAGGAGATTTAATCTTTTCACAGCTGCAGTGTATCCAAAAAGATAAATCCTGTGTCCTTAATCCTCATTTTGTGTTGACCTATTTTTTTAAGTGAGATATACAGTATGACATTTTTTTTATAGGAGTAGCAGCTTATCTATAAGGTTGGATGCAGCATAACCAGCAGGTTGCCTCAAGCAACAATCCAGTTGGCGAGAGGCTTTGCATGAGGAATTGGTTGCACACCTCTACTGAAAAGACACACCTGTGTCTTTTCAGTAGAGGTGTGCAACCAATTCCATTGCAGAAAGCAATACACTGCTAAAGGAATTTGTGACAGCCCAAAGTGTGGTATTATCCACCTCAAAATAGATGGGGCTGGCAACGTAAACCGGTCCTGGTTAGCTACTAGGGAGGCATTGTCTCCCGTGCTTTGTTTTAAATGACAACAGGAAGTAGCGGAGTAGCTTTACGGCCTAGTTTTATTTGATCAATTTCTCCGGCAAAGGAGAATTACCTGCAATGATCTTTAAAAATATCAATGAGTTATGTGTAAAAGTTGGATCGAACATATAGTCAATTGTCCACACCTCTTGAATCCAATCCAGTAGATCCCTCTCTGTCTTCAGCTTTTCTCTACCAAGGCCAAGCTTACACTCCAACTCACTGATGGATACAAAGTCATGCTCTCACTTGTAAGACCAATGTTATGATCAGCACAGTTGTGCCCTGAACGTGAGTTAGAACTGTCGCATAAAAATATGTGTATGTTCTCAAAGCTATACATAAATGCAACTTTGTCTAATATAGACCCTACGGATCTTCAAAATGTTGTGGCAGATTCATTTTTTAAAGGCTGCACGACTCCCAACACCGCCGGCGCCTTGTCCCCTGTCTGTCCCGGAGCCCTGCAGCCAGTCTCCCACCGCCCCCGGGTCCGGCTCCTGTCTGCCCACTCCTCCTACGTGTGGTGGCGGGTGTGGTTTTGGCTCGGCTGCAGGGGGGAGAGGGGGGGAGAGGCTCAGGGAACTGTACCAGGTGGGGGAACTACTGACTGTCTCTTTTCCCCTGTCTGAGAGAGTGAGACGGCACGCTTTGTGCGTTCATATGCTGCGCAAGAATAAAAGTATTCCACACGCCAGAACGACTGTCTGTGGCAACATTCACACCTCTAACACTTTACAAACTAACTTTTTTTTATTTTAGAGCACTGAACATTGAGGGGGGGGCACACTTATTACTTTTTGGTGATTTGTTGCCACATTAGATCGGGTTTTAAAGAAACTGCCTAAACCCAAATCCTTCACTCAATTAATTCTACTTTTGCCCTCTTCTCTATTCTCTCTTGCGTTTTCAAGCGCTCTACCATTAAAAAAGGTATTTGCCATGTGTGTTGACCTAAGTGAAGAATATTCCACAGGACAGCTGTCAATGACAGTGGATTTGGAGGTGGAGCTGTCATTATAAATAATCTCAAAATTGCCCTGCACCTGTCTGCTGGATTCACAACTTTCCCCGGGGGGATAATGATAGCCTCGGAAACTGATAAATGTGCAGGGTGTAATCTAGCCTGCATGCTCACCCAGGCTGGTCTATACTGGGATGTGCACAGGAGCCTGGGAGAAGGGGCGGCACTTGACAGCGCTCAGGTGGATAAATGAAAGAGGTTCCTCTACAACATTCAACGTCTAGACCCACTACCCGTACTGTGGAGACATTCAGGCAGACAGACTGGATTTTTCCTAGATTAGAAACGTTAGACGGCTTCTGATGGGCTCACTCAGAGTGCGCCCCCAGTGGAATCTTTAGGAATAGCAGCTACTTTTATAGAAATACAATTTATGTCTTTTTGAAGTTCTCACAATAGCAAATTCATCCAGCGGGCCACACTGGGGGCCGGATTTGGCCACCTATGACTTTAATGTAGAAATGAAAGTACTTAGCCAGTTATGTCTACAATGGTTGAGCATTTTGAGGCAGTAAAGCTCTATCAGAAGATTTTTTTTCATCAGAAGCAGTTTTCGTATTTTGGCCCGCGTGCCTTGAGTTTGACACCTATGCTCTAGAAGATGCTACGCCAGCGTGTCTCAAAAGGTACGTTCGACATAGTACCTGTTGTATCTGGCTTCGACATGACCTATGAAATAATGTTTACAAAAGGAAGGAAAGAATTGTGTGCATGTGTTTACTTATTCTTACTTGCTAGAGGCTGGCGGTACGGGGTCATGATGGCGACAAGATGCTGCAGACAAGGGTTGTCTCCATTTCCCAGCAGGATGAAGAAAAGTCTCTGTCTCTCCTGGAGTCCAATTTGTTGCACAGTGAGCGCACGTTGGAGAGAAAGATGCCCGACAGCTGTGTGCGAAAACCACGCTTGCGGAGCCGCACTAACGAGCAGGCCCGTTTTTCCCTCCTCAGGCGTCTGACCGCGTGGCTAAAGGTGAGCACACCTTTGACTAGAATTAGGGATATCCCCATCCGATATTTGGATCGGCCGCCGATATTAGCAAAAAAATGCATATTATGCCTGATAAGCCTTGCCAAGCAGTCTGACACTCATGTTTCAAAGAAAGTTTGGCTGCTGACTTCTCTGACCCATCAGCCCCGTTCCTCCTGGTTCATCGGCATGCTGACGTGATCTGCCTCCTAATGCCTACATACGCCCTTATTTGGACCCAAGGTTAGTTCTCTGACATTTTGAGCTGATTAAGAATTTGCCTGGACCGTAACCTTTGCGTGGCTTGAATCTGGCTGTCATTGCATTAGAGCTTCCATTATCATGCAGTCACATCCAATCTCACCTGGAGCTTAGGGCCTTCCTTGTGGATGAAAAGGCATCTAAAAGCCTTTTAATGTATGTGAGGATCATTTGAAGAAAGCCCAGACTGAGATAAGGCTGGGGTTGAGGCGTTTATTTCAGGCCAAATGAGATCAATGTCATTAGAAAAAAGATTTATGGTTTCTGGCTGAATTACATTTCATTTTGCTTCAAAGCTAGATTAGATTGTGAGGAGAAAACTGCTTGGCGATAATACTTTCAATTACAAATAGTGGGGGGAGCCAGTATTTACCTCATCTCCAGAGAGCCCTGGATGTTAAACAGTGGAAATACTTAATTCATTTTCTTTCTTTTTCCCTCTAAAATCGATAGAAACCAATGTAGGATTCAGCTTCAAAATAACTGTACAATGATTAGCGGCTCCAGCAGTGGATGGATGGAGATGATAGCAGGGGAATGCACAAGTTTGAACCTTGCTGCTCTGAAATGTAAACTATGCCATGGCGACACATCGAAAGTTCTTTCTTTCAGGAGACCTGTTACCCCAGCAATCTCCTGCAGCCATTCTCTGCTATTGATTTGAATCCAACACTTCTCCCCTGGTGCCTCTACACACACACTGAGCAGAAACCAGGCACAGCAGAAAGTCAAACTTCTCGATCTGGTCTGGTGTTAGCTCTCCTGTAACGTACCTATTACATTTGATGAACAGCCGTGGCATGTGGCAGCTAACCAATCTTTCTTCTTGTAGGGTTCACCTCACTTTTTGCGTGGTCTTTACCTTCTCTACCCCAGAAATGACAGGTTTTGATGTAATAGTTTTGTACAGAAAATGATTCTCTAGTCATGGGCTGTCTAACCTTTTTTAACCTTTAATCCCTCTTTCTGGTTGACGCATGGAGAAATTCCTCTGCACAGTTCTCCGCTGTATGTTGCGCCTTTGTAGGTTTTACTTCCACTACTACCGTCTTGCTTTCTCCGATCTAACTAACTGCAGCCAGAATGCAAAACAGTGCAGGCAGATATCCATGATGCCATGACTGAGAACGAGAGGGGAGTTACGTGTGTCCTAAGAAGTCCCCTGCCAGTCTATGCCTATAGCAGCTCAACTAAGAGCTGGTCCACGAAAAACGGAGACGGGTTAAGATTGTGTTTCAGTTTATACAATTCATCACAATCTCAATGCAATATTTGTAGACTGCATAATACTGATTATATTGATTCCAGAGTCATGATAGATAAAAGATGAACATATATTAAACAAGTCAGTATAACATTTTAGTTGATAACTCAATATGGAGTGTTTTGGTAGTAACTGCACTGTTTTGTTTGCAACACTGTATAATATTTCCTCAACCTTTTTGCTTAATTTCAATTTATAACATACCTTGGGGGTTGGGAATATTACACAAATGTTTTGTGGTCAATAAAACAATTTTATTTTTGAAGACATTGTTCATCCAGAAACATGGCTAAAAGTATAAGAACAGGAAATAACATCAGTTATTTGACAATAGTTTAGCATCAGGAAGTTGCAGGTTGCAAGTTTTGATGTCTAACAAACCGGTCGATTTCTTCTGGCTTGATTGACAGATACATCTGAGTATCGTCTGCATAGGAGTGGACGTTTATGCAGTGTTTTCTGATAACGCTCAAAGGAAGCATATACAGGGTAAATGAAATTGGTCCAGGCACAGAACCACGAACTCCTTGACCAACATTGGTGGTCATCGAGGATTCACCGTGCACCAGCACAAACTGGGATTGATCCGATAAATAGGGCTGTAACAAGATACAATGATCAAATGTGGCACTGAGGTCCAGCAAGACGAGTCCTTGGTCCGATGCATCCAATGATCTCGTAAAAGATCATTCGTGAAAATGATTTGTTTCTTTCTTCCAAAAATACAATCTTGTTTTGATTATTAAGAGTGAACAACGTGATCGCAAAAAACTGCTGATGTCCATCCAAAAGCCAGCCCCTGAGACTCGGTCCCACCCCGTCGTATCTGCTGATCCTCATCAGGTGAATCTACTAAATCACAAAGAAAGTTATTTCAAATATGAACCTAAATGTATTAAGCGGATACATATAATTCCTACTAACAAAACAAATGATTTGTAACATCTCTGTGCTCTAGCAGTGGGAATGAAGCAATTCAATTTCAATTGAAGTCCTTAGCAATTGCTGAGAAAAACTTGCATCTAACAATTAATATTGATTTACAAATGGCTTTGCTGATGGAAATAGTTTTATTCAGGTCAAATATTCAACATTCATCATTGACTAGGACTAAAAATGTTAAACTGTATAATCTTTCACATCTCCGGTGAAAGTATTCTAGTGACTGACTAACATTGAATTTGGTTGGACCACGAGTCCTTATTTTTCAAATTGGGAATGAGAACAAGTTGGAACCACTGTACTGAGCTTATGAGGGAGGAAGAGGAAGAAAGGATGAAACCTGTCCACTCAGTCAGAAAACAATGCAGTCCCTGTTTGTCTGGCCTCTGGAAAGCAAAAATTAATAATTCAAAGCATCTCAATCTCATCATGTCACCTAGTCTATCCCCTAGTCAGTGGGGGGGGGGCAGTTTAATGTGGGTGCGGGTGCTTTCAGCAAAGATGAGATTAGTTTGGTGTGGCAGGAGAGAAAGCTCACACGAAGTGAGGCCCCTGTTGTCCCTCTCTGCTTACACGCTGTCCTCGGGATGAAGCCAGGCTGTCTGCACAACAAAGGTATCAGTTTCAGTCCGAGGTGGCCATCAACATGTCTGCTTAATGAGTTTGACATTGACATGAACTCTTTGTCAGGAGGAATACTGAGAGGAAACAGCGGAGGGTTTCACGATTACTGGTTATCCAATGCTGTCAACAACCATGCATTGTTATGGACTGAACATGGGCTACTGTAGACATAATAGTTGCGCTTATTGCAGAAATGGTACCATTTCTCTCCATTCAATTGCTATATCGTTTTTGACGGGTGGGCTAACAGTAGCCGTTTGTGTTAAAAGATTTTGGTATTAAATTGCCTAACTGTGTAGTGAGCAGTGAAACTTGACGGATTCTTGAACAAAAGATTTGGACAAATTTAGTTTATGACCTAATGTCGTATGATTCGCGTCAGCTGTACTTAATGCTCAGAGCTCAATGGCTAAACTAATGTTGAACGTTATACAGATTAAGCTAAACATGTCTGTGCACTGTTTTTTTCCTCACAAATGGATGTACTGTACATTCTGAAAACCTGATCAGGCTGTATGTCAAGACCGGTGGAGTTCAAAGGATCAAGATCCCGAGCATCATAACCCAGCTGTTAAAACAATGTTCCACAAATAGGTCAGATGATTAGTGTGCACATTGGAAAGATTAAAATCTGATGGATGAAGGACACAAGACCATTATGAGCCACTGTTGAGTTGCCAGTGTTTCCTTCCTCCATTCTCTTTGTGTGTGTGTGCGCGTCTGTAACTGGGCATGGCTTTCCTCACGTGTACGGTGTCCATTTTAGGACATCCTCAGATCTCAAACGAAAAGGCGTCAGTGCAAAACTGCTTCATTCTCAGTAAAACCTCTGTCGTTCTCAGACAGAACAAGCAGAAAAAAAGCAACGAATTGCTTCCACTTGTCACTAACCGAACTTCGCCAGGTAGTCAAATTTAACAAACTAGCAGAAGGTCTATAACAGTACACAAAATTGTAGCAAATCCCTCATGACAAATGTTCTGATTCTATCCTGCTTGATTGTGTAATTAAATGAATAAATTGCACAAACAACCATAAGAGCTTTTGCCTTTCGTTGGGAGGGTGGGTACTAATACCGTAACCCTTTGTTCCTTTTCCGTTTGTGCTCTTTATGCGCACCATATGACTTCCGTTAACCCAAGCCCCGCCTTCAAAATAAATTAAACATATGGCTTTGCTAATTAACTCCAAACAGGAAATGCACAACGAAATCAAGAATTCAAACAGACACGTAATAAAGGAAGAAAATGTGTTAATATACCCAAAATAGGTTAGTTATAACATATTTATCGCTTGAATCGTTTCCTTCATGGTTTCACGGAGTTTTGTCTGATAATGACAGCGGTCTGATGCCTTTTCGTTTGAGTCTGAGATATGAGGATGTTCTAAACACCGTACACAAGGCGCATCAACATTCGTCCTTAAGAGCCCTGGGGTCCGTTTCAAGAAGGAAGTTTGACGTTTCAGAACAGCGGTTATGGGTTGACTTAGAGATGAGCATGTGATTTACCATGGCAACAACCACAAACAATCGGTTGGCATACCTCACCCCTATTGAGCTGGAAATATTTATGCAAGCGTACGGCGAGTATGAACTCCGAAATTAGAAAAAAGCAACACCGCTACTGCGGCAAAAAACTGAGAAACGGCGTGGGAGAAAACTGCTGCTCGGGTCAATGCGCAAGTTCCAATATAGTGTTGTCATTTAATATTTAATGTACACACTAATCATAATCCATACATTTTCCCACTGGGAATAAGTAAAACATAATTTTTTACTCTTGAAATACACACCCATGCTCATATTTCATCACAAGAACAATATCGATAGTAAAAACTGGTACAATGGTATTGAGGTGCATCCTGTGGAACTCCTCTTTAATGGCTCTCACTGGTTTGTTTCCACTGGTTTGGAACAAACACGTGAAAATTAATACTACTCAAAGAATCTGCTGGGATGTGAGAGCATCTCCACGATGGGTGACGTTAGTTATATGAGGACGGGTCAGGTTAGGTTCACAGGCTCAGTTACCATAGTGACTGATCCTCAGTGTTGGGAGTAACAGCGTTTAAGTACAACGGCGTTTCTAACGGAGTTACTTTTTCAGTAACGGAGTAATCTAATTACTGTTGTCATCGTTACAACGCCGTTATCTTTACTGAGATTTGAAAGTGTCGCGTAACTATGTGGTTGAATGAAGGTGGTTGAATGTCTTTGGCTACACAACAGCTGCCTGGAGAGCGCTGCGGTGGGGACGATGACGCCGTTGCAAATGCGATGATGATTGGCCGGGTGGGCGGGGCCTTGCTCACGTTGTCTCGCTGCACACACTCTGACTACCAACAAGACAGCATCAGCGACAATGGCGACGACCCGGGGAAGTTCAAAAATAGCGTTGTCAAACTGGAAGTCAAAGGCAAGAATGTTTATGTTCCACGCAGCGACGCGCAGGAAAAAAGACGTTATCCGCGTCTGCCTGAAGCAACTCCAACCTAATGAAGCAGCTCACATCAACACACGCTGCTGCTGCTATCCCGAATGCAGCCAGCGTGAGCTGCAGCGAGACGCAGCCGCTCTGTTAAAACCAGCAACGCGGCCCGAGCTGAACGCTGTGATTGGCAGGTATGTTGCTGAAAACCTGCTCCCTCCGTCCACTGCTGAGTCGGAGTCATTCAGAGCTCTGCTTGCTAAAATACCAGTACGAGGAGGACGGCAGCTGCAATCTATTGAGTTCAAATAAATACTGTATATAGTGTTTTATTCTTCAATCAGTTAATATAAACATCTTTGACGTTAAATGTTATAGAACGTAATAGCGTTTAGAACATAAACAAAATAAATGTCAATTACTTTGCTGAGTAACTAATTACTTTTACTATGTGGTAACTGAGTTACAAATGACTTCTCCCCAAAAGTAATTGAGCTAGTAATTGTAACTAATTGTAACTAAGATGACCAACTGTCACGATCGTGAGCGGCTCGGACGCCGACAGAAGACGCATGTGCAGGAGTCCAATGAAAACAGGCTTTATTCGGGACACACAGGACGACACTGGTGACGTTCGACAAGGACCAACAAAGGACTAACAAACACAGGGGCTTAAATACAGACGGGAGGTGCAGGTGATTGGAAACAGGTGGGGACAATCGGACACTGACGAGGGGAGACAGGACAAGGCAGGAAGTGACGGTAACCCAGGGAGACCAGAGACATGAAACTACACAATAAGACAATGACCGGACCGAACCGTGACCCCAACACTGCTGATCCTGAGGTTTACTTACCGCTCTTTCTGAAACAAACAACCCAGAGTTTCCCTCATCTCAACAATCTCTTGATTTCCACTGAACCCACTTCTTGAAACGGACCCCTGGGTTCCTGTCCACTCGTTGCCAGAGTTGAATTGTTCGTTCGTACTTTTTAAGCATTTTGAATTATTCGTCTAACTGCAGCTGCTGTGTCTCACAATTCCACCGGCTATTCCCCGTTTCCGCTTCTCTCACAAACCCTCCTCCATTAAAACAATATTCACTACCTCTGCTGTCTCAGTGTCTGCTCCTGGCTCCAGCCTGAACAACCGTAACACATGGATGGCAATAATTTATTCGGATTCAAGTTCATCCTTAGTCAGCTTACAGAACACCCATTCAGAAAGAAGACCAGACTTGAAATACAACAAACATTATACAGAATACCAATTATGAGTATGACAGTCGTATTTAGTTGGGTTCAAGCCCATTTTGGGATCATAGCTAATGAAATGGCAAATGAAACTGCTATAGAGGCCATAAAAATAGCTACAGCAATATTAGTCAGATTCAGTAAAGCTGAAACAAGTATCACACACAGGGAGGGAAATGTGGCAGAATAAATGAGAAGATGATAGAAAAGGACCATGGTTTTACAGGAAACGGTAATATCAAGTATTTGATTTGGTCACACTGGCCATAACAGTATGCAGTATGTTCCAGGAAAATATGACTAGAAACAAAAAATGAACACAATAGAACATTTTCAATGTCAAATACGAAAGAGGGCGGCTGATTGAAGACCTCAGCAAGATCAAGGTAGAGTTTTACATATTAAAGCAAAATACTACTCACAATAAACTATTTAAGTGTTACCTAAATGACTTGGGAAGTCTCAGTGTTGTTATTTTCTCCTAGCTGAACTAAGTTTGTTTGTGCTTTTCCTCAGGAATTAAAAGCTTGTGCTGTATTAATTAAATTGCATCGTGTTTCACGCACACTGACTTCAGAGGGAAACAAATACTTTGCTATTCCCAACAGATCTCAAGCCAACTCCAAACAATGTAAATACTTAGCATTTACCAGGCGACAGTTTGGCAACAGTCGGCCAGCCCTCCAACTAAACACTCTTGTGTCTCCTGGGAGAAGCTTTTAAGTTGTGGACGGACACCATTCTGCCACTCAACCATAGAACTATAGCAGAACTGAATTATTCATTCAATAGTATTTGCTAAGGAGAACAGTGGCGTTCAAAGACTTGTGAAGAGAAAAACACGCCAATCAGCCACTCATTGTCTTCTGTGCAAGACAACTGAACTTTTACATTTCCTCAAATATTCTAAGAGCAGATTTTATAGAGCAGGTTATATTTGCATTCTGACCTTCACTATCCTCAAAATCCAATCGCCACTCCGCAAATGGAAGCTAAAGGGATTTTTGTGCATTTCTCACAGTTTTACATGCATCACCGTTTGGCATTTTATCAAGAGTATAACCATAACGCCATTCTACAGGTTCGTGTGGCTGTCTGCCATGTCTACCAACCACCAGATGCTGAAAAAAACCCAACTTGCATGTTTTTTAATAATTACTGGATTAATAATAAAACACCTGTTTGCTAGTTCCGGGGTTGAGTGGGCGTTTCAAAATGGACCGGTGTGCCGGTAACATACAATTGTAAGGATGATTGTTGGGGAGCCTCTTATTCAGTGTCTGCTGGTTCAAAGCGACTGTATCTGACAGTGACGTGTTGAGACTTTTACCCCCCCTCATAGCTCAAAAGGAAAATACAAAATGAATTCATTAAACAATAAAAGACAGTGGTGTGATTGGAATCATACAAATATAACATGGAATAATGTAATACATTATCCATAACACAAGGCCCTTGATTCTGTTCATTATGTATTTCTTTCACTGAAGGCTGCTTAATCAAAACAGCCTGATGTCACAGTCCTACCGCAATTAATAATGTTAATTTCTATAAAAGAACAAATGACTTGGTTTTCTTTAGGTTTTGAGTTCCTATTTCGGGTTTCTCTTTTCCACTAAACGTCGGGCAATATTAACGTGATGATGACTGATTCTCTTTAGTGGAATGCTCGTCAATCACACATTAATATTTTCATGTCTGCTAACACAATTCTTCACTGGAAGCCCCTAAATGATCTCGCTCCAGATAAATCAGTTTTTTTTTCACACTCCCGTGTTGGAATTCATGAATTTCCCCATAA
Organism: Apeltes quadracus; assembly: GCA_021346845.1. Taxonomy (NCBI): domain Eukaryota; kingdom Metazoa; phylum Chordata; class Actinopteri; order Perciformes; family Gasterosteidae; genus Apeltes; species Apeltes quadracus. The sequence goes on along the minus strand of CM037931.1, from coordinate 16,076,655 downwards.
TCATAACTCATGTTGTCGAAATAATTAGTTAGTTGTGTTTAATCACACGCAAAATTGATTCTCGGATAAGCAATATTTCTAGAAATCCCTTCAAGTAGAGCTGTCAACTTTAGTCGTTTAGTCGACTAATCGGTCCGATGCCGTCTTGGTCGACTGACATTCTGATTGGTCAACCAGTTGCATTTTTTTTTTTTAAACCAATAAAGAAATGTTCATTGATTTACTCCTTGATATTTATTCCTTTATAAGCAGTTATATATTACTGTAATCTAAATATAATTAGCCTATGTTTTATCCCCAACTTTAAATGCTTTAATTCAGGCTGTTTTGTAACAGCGCCACAGTTCAGCACCGCGTGGAACACTCGGGAACCGCGGCGAAGAACTTCCTCTCGCCGTCGGAGCCCGTTACGTCTCCGCGCTTTAACGTCCGCGAGCTGAAGTTCAGAGGTCGCTTCTTCATTAAAGAGCGAGCTCCATCACCTCCCGCGTCAGGTCCGATAGGGTCCGCGGGGACCACGCGCAGCCACAGCAGCTCGGGCCCGGTTGGAGCTGATCCGACCGGCGACTCCTCCGCGTGAGTAACCCGTCTGACCGGGGGGGAAGCGGTTGACGAACCTCCGCGCGCATATATAATGTCCGATCATTTTAGGGCCCGGTTAGGAATGTGGTACCGCTGGTTTAGTCGACTAATCGTTGCGCAGGACAAGACTTTGGTCGACTAAGCATTTCAGCCCTACCTTCAAGTATGATTCTGCTTCCCACTCATTTGTAGTGGCGTCGGGCTTATGATGGGGCTCGTGGTGGAGGTCAGCAAGGGGATTTGTGTACGAGTCGAGTTATAAAAAATTCCCTTTGCCTGGTGCTATTCACCTTTAAGCAACACTTAAGCAACTGGGGGTAGCCAGCGAGGCACAGAAAGAAGCCTGCATGTCATTATGCAAGGGGGATTCTCCTGAGACAGCCTTCGATTCCTCTTTCTTTTCTTTTCTCCACCCAGTCATCCTCTGCATCCTCTTTGTCTCTGTCAGGAGCGAAAAATGCATAACTCTAATTAATTAGTCCCATAAGGCAAGTCTCAGATAACAGGCCTCCCAGAATGCTGCTGACTGCACAACTTCCTCAGTAAAAGCCTTCCTTTTCGTCCTACCTTGAACACATGCCGCCGTTAACCCTTCGGGCTGGTCGGCTCAACATTTACGAAGCAATGGCATAATCACTACGTGTTTTTCTGTGCATGCTGTGGAAGTTGGCCCAGCAGAGGAACGAGACTTAGAGATCTTCACGTAGTGCTTTTTTCCACCCTAAAGACACTTTACTAAAACAAAGGGGGGGGAAAGATAAACTACTGATAACAGATGGGAGAAAACACCTACTTACCAAAAAACATTACAATTAAAAAGGACCTCAAGGACATAGACAAGACAGCAGCCTGAACCATAGTTTGCGTGCCCTTTAGCGTGATAAATGAAGTTCAAAAATACTAGTAATTTTAATCTATATGCATATACCGCCCGTGTACCATTCGTTCTTTTGAATTTTAACTAAGAACAAAAAACAATAAAACGGGAAAACAGTTAGTGTCAATTTCCATTTAATTTAGTTTATTTAAAATATACACCAATCAAAAAACAGTCCTTGTGCCTACTTCAATTTGGATATTTTATTCTCTGGTTTCTACGTCGACAGAGTTTCCTCTGGCTTCACCCTGCCCAGGCATTGCTCCCTCTGAGACCCATCCGCCGAAGCTGAATCCCCCGCGCAGACTGCGCGGACCCCACCAGTTTACCTCCGAACCACTCAATAAAATATCCAAATTGAAAAAAGGAACAAGGACTGTATTTTCATTGGTGTATATTTGAAATAAACTTTAAATTAAATGTTAAAAAACAGGTCGAAATCACTAAAACTGAATAATGAAATAACAAACTGTTGTCCCATTTTATTTTTTTCGTTCTTAATTGAAATTCAAAAGAACGAATGGTACACGGACCATATACGCTATCATTCAAAATTTGAATTGAATGAGTTATTGTTGTAAACGAAAATGTAAAGCTTTTTAACGCACCTTCCATGGCAACACAGCAGTCGTTACTAAAATATCTGCAGCAATTACCATCAACCAAATGGATCAGACAGATCCAGGATATGAGCCAGGTGGCGTTTTACTGCGGCTGTGATCCCGCTGTCAGACAACCTCTGGCTCGGAGTATCTCTAATGGCGGCCGAAGGCTGAAGACTGTCAGCAACAGTTACGTATTTCTTGATTCAGAGGACTCTAATGGTACCGGTTTGAGCCCTGTGGACCATTTCTCCTATGAATATTCATTGTTCTTCGCAGTGCGGTTGTCGGGCTCAGCTGCAGCCGAGACAGGAAGGTTCAGGGAACGTTCCTTAATCAGCCTCAGTTGAAAGCAACTCTGCGGATTGTGCCTGCCTATTTAGAAAGATCAGTAGGATCAGTAGGGCAAGAGGAGCGAGGGAGGACTGTCTGCCAAATCAGCAGAGCGTACCAGAAAGCGTTGGAAAGGACAAGCAGATACATGCACTCGGCCGAGACCCTAAATGAAATTATTTGAACCAATCTTGGCCTCCCTGGGTTATGTAACAGTTATGTAACAGGAAACCCTCGAATAGTAACTAGAATTTGTTATATTGTTAAATATATATATGTTTCAATTATTTGGGGGGATTAGTTCTATTTAACATGATGTCGCACAGAACAGTCTACATGTATGTACTATCTTCAAATTTTGTAGCAAATTATTTTAGTACTCTGCATTCCCAGTTGTAGTAAAATGTAGCTCAGTTGCATCATTACCCATATAGCTTTAGAACGCCGTTTTCTCACCACAAGCTTCTGAGCATGTGTGAAGCTGATGGCTGGGTAATTTAAGTCCCAGCACCCTGCTTGCAGGTATGTGTTTGGTTTTATTTTCCTGCGATAATAATAATAATAATTTAGATTTGTTGGGATTATGTAATAGTAATATGTCAATTTGTGCCAATAAGGTGGCTATTTGACTCATTAGAAGGTGCAATGTATATGTGTATTGGGGGACAGCTGCAGAAGTGTTAAGCAGCCTTTAGTCAAATATACATTAATATTGAATTATAATTGAATAACTTTGCAACACACTATAGCTTCACTGTGACGTTGTCTTATGACATTGAGACTGCCATATGTAGCTGGGCAAAGAGATCAAAAGCAAAACGGATGCTCATTAACTACCTGGAAATACCTCACTGTCGCTTTTCCTCATTTGTGTTCATAACCCTGTCTACCCACACATGCAAACATGCACATACCTTAATACCTCAGTCTGTTTAAGGGGCTCAGATTCAGCTGGCTCTAGAGGCAGGCATGTTCCACCCCAAAGAAAGCCCCTAGCGCAAGTTTGACCATGGAGGATGCAAGGCCGACTCTCCGTGTGCAGACACACTTGAAAGAGGGCATTTACATTGTCATTACAACAAGTCTTTCTTTTATGCACTCGATCAGTGTTCTGGACCAGAGCCACGGACCTGTAAGGAACAGTTCTGGCTTTCCCCGGGATGTGTGCGACCGTGTGTAAGTGTGTTCAGCTGTTCTGGGGCTGTTTGTGTAGGTCTGCGTGCAGAGATAAAGCATGTATGCTGTATGGACCTAAGTGGAGTACAAACAGATATTTTCTCTAACTGAAACATGTTTGGTTGAAATCCGTAGAGGGACCTCTAAATGTCCCCTTTTTAAATCTATAAATCCATCCAAGTCACTAAGTTACACCGTATCTGTGTTTTACTCGTTGAAAACTCTCAGTTCTCTTGAAAGGTGCAACATAAACCGACAGAAATTCCCTGCAATAAAGTGACTCTAAATCCACAAGTTATATTGAGGACTGCGGACACTAAGAATAAATTAAGATGTCTGTATGGCAAGAAACGTCATTGAAGTAGCATACACTTTAATTTTTTTTTTATGTCAATATCTCAAGTGGTTAACCGAAGTGAAAATTCAGTTTTGGTATTTCATCCTAACGCCAGTATTTTATCTCGAGGACCATAACCCGCCTGAAAAAATCTGATATTTGGACTGTAGTTTCTACACTTTCTATGTTCACTTTAATAAGAAACAAAGTTTCCAAGAGTCACTGAAACTGCAAGAAGTTCCCAGCAGAATGTTGATATGGTGGGTGGTTCCCTGAGTTGCTGCAACAACTCAGTAATGCTGTGGGAATAATATGGATGTTTTTATATTGGAATATATCAATGAGCTGTTACTATGGTTCATATTTCCGTTAAGAGCTTGTTTTTTGTAGCAGTTATTTATTCAAAAATATATCAGGAAAAAAAGGGAATTCTATTCTTACCCATCATGTGGGATAAAACATTTAAATAGCTGCTACAATAACAAGTTTTAATTGAATTGCAACATTTTCTCATCACTTGTGATTTTCATTTAATGACGGAATGTTAAAGGATTTCCTCTCTACAGAGCCTCATGCTTTACTCTGAGAGCTGCGCGGCCATTTAGCTGGGCCCGATAAATAATGATCACCAAGGGGCTGATTTCCTAATACTGATGTATGGCTCTGACGGGACAGGTGCTGGCTCCACAGCGTCAATTCATCTGCTCTGTCGTGTGATGAGTCAGCTGTGAATGACCACTTCCTTCACGGCACAGTCCATGAACTGCTGATACCTCTGTCTCCTTCAGGCTGAGTATAAGTTGTTGTAGGAACTTTTTATACCACCTCTCTGCATAGTGGGAGGAACTGCTGGAGCCTCCCCAGCTATCTACTCTTCCACACCTCTGACGGATGCGACAACGACAATGGAGGCGGGGTAAGATATTATTTCTGTAGCAATGAATAGCAACTCTGCCTGGAAAGGACCTTTGGCAGTTTTTCAATAAAAAAAAAATCAGGTTAAAACAACTTCAATTGTATTTTACCAGCCGATTGCGTCGGTTGGATTGGTCGAACAAACAGACTTTCACCATAAAAAATGCTTTTTGTGTCCTGTGTTAGTTATTTTACTTTTGTTTTGTTGTCCACACCAGTTATGTAACAAATATACCTATTTGAACCCAAAGGGTTTCTACTGAAACTAACCCGGTGGTGTTACTGCATCGGTAGACTTCAAATCTAAATAAACCTACGTCCCATAATGTAGGCACCTGACAAGCAAAAACTGTTATGATTGATATTCTTTGTTTTTCATTGGCCAAATAGGGTACCGCCTCGGTTTATCTTCCTGAGGGAAACAGACATTGACTTAAAATGAAAAAAAAGAATGGTTTACATTTGCTAATAGAGTTTCAACTCTAAATGCACTCTCCAGTTTCTCGCATTACTCAGCCCCCGACCCACCTCACAAGAGTTATATCAGAGGTGTCAAAAGTATTCACCTTCCATAATCAAGTACAAGTATGGATACTCAGGTTTAAAAAGACTTGTAGAAGTTGAAGTTTACTTGAGTAAAAGTATAAAAGGTACTGGTTTTAAAAACTACTTAAAGTATAAAAGTAAAACTAACGTAGGGGGAAAAAAAACTCTTAATGTGTCATAGAAGCCAGCTGATACAGCCATCAACCGTGCGGTGCCACATGAGAGTGAGGTCCCTGAAGGGCAGCCGGTAAGGGGGCAATTTGTTGGGCAAGGAGGGGACTTAGCATGCACGTAGGTGGAGGTTTTCTCACGGCTGCGACTGCGGCAGCAGTTTAACCCTTAGTGTGGTTGTGTGATTAACTAGTGATGGTTGTGATGCAATGGCCGATTGGAAGCTAATCCTGATTCACACTGTCACTAATTTTGCTATTAGGATTGACCATCGCTTGGGAGGGGGCTCTGTGAAATGCGGCTCGAGCACGGACTGTAACGGGTGCCTACGGTAATTTGAGTTAAAAATGTTAGGAGTTGCGTTTATCAATTCAAGGTTTTTCACCTGGGACGACTTTAACCTCCTCTGTTGCACAGCTGGACCACACAATACGCGACTCCCTCCCCCACAGGCCATAGGGTGTTTAAGGATGTTCTTTTTAGTCAAATGTTATTGCTGGCTGATTTCACCAGAAAGAAAGATATAGTGATTGGAGGAGAGTAAAATAAGGCCCTGTTTGGACACGTTTCACACTCTTGTTTACTGGTGCTAGTTGCTCCAGCTCTGACAGCGGCATCTGTCAGTGCCTCTGGTTTGACTTCCTTCCCATCCTTTCTCTTCCTGCCTTTCTTCTGCTTTGGATTGTGACCAAAGTCTGAGGCTCAGCTGGATGTTAGATCAAGCTCGTCTAGGCTCCAGCCCCAAGGCCAGACCAGCAGAAGGCAAGTCAAATTTAAGACTTATGTCATTACTGTACACCAAGTTTACCTACACACCATTGTTGCCGAGAAGTAAAATACCTTTACATACAAAGTAAAAGAAAACAGGCCCTCCTTGGCCTTTTCAGTCGATGAATACTATCTATTATGGCTTTCCAGGTTCAGATTATGTTACTTGCTTGTTGACAACAGCTGCAGACTGGATGACAATCAGATTGGGGTGGAGGAGTTTTGGATGCCACAGGGCCCCCTTATGTAGCCTAAAGCTATGATTAAATTGGCAGGTAGCATTGCTGCTGTTGCCCAAACAATATAATTAAGTTGTTTTTTTAGGCAGCCTCAAGGGCATTCAATCATTTTAATCTTCACATTCAAAATTCAGACGAGGATAAAGCTAGCAAAAATGTTTTTGTTGGAGTCAACAATGTGTTAGTCCATGTCCCAATAACCTTACTTTACAAACCTCTAAATGTCACTCAGCCCGAAGTCCATGATTTCTGACTGAAAAAATAAATCTTTGTAAACAGCTCATCAACATGTAGTTTAGTTTGGCACAGTGAATAAATCACTAAAGCAGATGGACACTGTCCTCATACAGGAGGAAATAGTGCTTTTGTTGGCGACTATTTTCTGTGATGGATTATACCAATCCTCAAGTTTTTGCGGGAACATGTACAACAAACAGGAGCATGCAGCCGTTCAAGAGAGCGTTTGCAAGTCAGTGGTGGTTAACAACATGGAGCGACGCTGGGAATGACACTCTGCAAACATTATCCTTGGTCTTGTGAGCAACAGGGTAAGGATGTCATGACAAAACAGATTAGATAATTCATGGCATTCAACCACTTCAATTTTCATGGTGAATTGTGGTATTTTGCTAAAGCACCGCTCAGCAACGCTGACAATATATTTTTATAAGCTTTATGCAATTTTTAAAAGGCAAATATCTCAAGATCACACTGGCCAGATTTTAAAAGAATCAGAATTAATCTCTGGGAGAAGTTCGGTCTTTTACAACCACAAAGCTAAAAATAGGCTAAAATATTGCTATTTATTGATTAGTATTTTAAGACTAAGAACGGTGCGCTTAAAGGAAAATTAGAGGGGGTTTAGAGGTTCACTGTATACATATGCCACAATTGAGGCGAGGGCAGGCCAAGTCATTTGGAAGTTATGAGTCTTGCCAGATTAAGCCACACTTCTTCCACAAAAGATATCTGCACCATTTTTAGGATGATCCACAGAAGATTTTGTGAAAATCAAACACAATGAGCAAAATTGTGTTTTTCACAAAACTCAAAATTGCGGAATAATTAGGTGCATTTGCATACCATGATTGACTTCTTTGTAGAGCACATGTGTGCCAAATTTCAAGTTGATTGGACGTGGGCAGGGCGAACTGGCCTAGTGCGGTACTTATATTTTCTAGAGGGCATTTCTTCCAAAATGATCAAATTCTTTAACAGTCCTGATATGCATGCAAAAACTTTTTGAATATGATAAAGCCCTTAGTTTGTGAGAAGAATAATAATTCCTTGAAATACAATAGGTATCTTCTAAGACTTGTCGTAGCAGGGACCCTAATTGCTTGAAATACAACAGGCCTCTCGTCGTGGGAACGAGGACTCTAATGATAAGGTTTGTTCAGCTACACTGGGCTGACTTTTGGTCAATGGGTAACAGAAAATCTATTTTGTAGTGGGCAAAAATCTTTGGGGAAGACATCTTAAAGGTTTACTTGTCATGCTGTTATGGCTGTGTTTTGGCCCTGTCTGTCAGCAAGGCACGTTGCCATCTCCTGCTCATCCTGGGACGTGGTGGCTGAAACGGAAATCAGCCATCAGGGCACTGCCTACATTAACCTGCGTCTTCCTGCCAGTCAACGGCAGATTGTTTCATCATCAGATTGGTAGATACGCATTCAGGCCATCTTGTTTCTCGTGTGGATTAGATGCTGTCATTTGGTCAACTTGTTGTCCGCCCTGGTCGGGATCTCCCAAGGAGGCCGACGAGGGGAGAAACTAGGTCCGCAAACCACTCTGGCCGGCCAGTACGTGGCTACTAACAGTAGACCGACGCCGTCCTGGTGGACACTCTCCAGAATTCCATACAGGCGTGGCCTTGGCCAAGGCTGTACCAGAGCATCCACTCCTAGAGGGGCCGGACATAAATTTCATTTTTCCAGAAGTTTCATGAACATAAAGGGCTTTGGAGTAGCTTGATTGTAATTTTGTAATCCTGATTTAACATATTTTTCCATTGTAGTCATGTTAACTGTTGATGAGTACGTCAGTGTAGCACATTTGCTTATTAAAATAATTTAAATTCAGAAACATGTAAATTTTGTCTTCTCCCTGAAAAATGATCTCAACGAATGGATGATTCAGTTTTTAATCCCTCCTAGATAATCCACCGTTGGATGAGTCCAGCCCTCATTAAAGAAACCCGACACTGATTGAAATGCCTGTCACTCTACCAAGTCCGGACAAAAACCTCTCTGTTGCTGCTCTCTGGATCTTTTCTATTAATAGTAACAGATGCACAGGAAGGGCAGCGTCGCTCAATGCTCAAAGGTCGAGGTACAGCAGACTGTGTGGGCTCCAACGGGTGTCTGAAGGATTCATGGTCTTTTTCTTCTTCTAGCGGCCTTTAAAACATCTAACCGGGAACAGCAGATGGAAAGTAGCCTCTCTGGCTTAAAGTACAACTGTTGGTTAGTGTGCATTGTCCCCTGCAAAATACATGAATAAGTAAATATTCTGTTCGAAAGAAAAACACATCAGGGTCGACACCGTTTATCCTTGCGTTCAGCTTTTAAAAGAAAAGTACTTCTTCCCCCCAGGGTCAGAGAATGTGTTCTATGAACAGCACAATATGAATTCCATATCATTATTAGAATATCGAGGAGTGTGAGTCATGACCAGGGAAACGACCTGTCTGGTGGATGTATGAGTAAACTGCAACATGAGCCTTCCTACTAAGAAGTGGGCCTGAGAATGTAGTACCGAACCGTGTTTTAGAAACACATTTTAACTCATCAAAAAACGGCCCTACGCCTTAAACTATGAAGCTCTAGATTCCCCGAGAAGATCAGTTTTGGACATTTTGTAGTTTTTATGGTTACTTTCCCTTTTTTCCGAGGCCACGGCAGTCAAAGCTGGTCCATGGTGCTTTTTGAAACATGAGAGCTGTGAAACGGATGACTTGAATGAGCTCAGTGTCGCTGCTTCCATTGTTTGTTTTTTTAGCACCGTAATGCTATGAGTCACCAGACAGTCCTTGTGCCATCTGACAGCCTCAAAATTGAAATGTCAGCATGACCTGCATTGCAAACGGGATTTATCTATGTGATAAAATGCAAGACTGTTTCGTGTATAAAATCAGTCGGGTAAGTCTTCAAAACCTCCATATTCCCATTAAGAGTACTTTGACATTACATCTATAACTGTTTTAGCTGATCCCATCCTCCTCAAGTACACACTGCTTGTCATTTTCTCATAGATTATTTTTCTGCCACCAGGAGTCGAATGGTATAGCCCATTATATTCTTAGTGTATGCCCAGGTTTAATCATTGTAGCTGATACAACTGTCCTTTATAGTATAATGGTATATGCCACGTTTAAGCATTAGTCGTTTTATACAGACTATTATTAGGCCATTGAAATGTAAGGGTATTTTACATATTTAACTGGGATATATCAGCAGTAGTTGTGGGACAAATTAAGCGCCGCATAAAAATCAGGTATTGAACTTCTAGAAAAGCATTTCATTTATTTTTAAAACTGTTCCCTTATAACTAGCACAAGTAGATTTGCCCGTTCATTCACTATTCCGTAAACAGATCCAAATAGTTTGGCCACATATCTGGGTAATCCATTACTCCACAACCCCTGCCTGCCCTTAACCCTCCGAGCAGCTGTCCAGGCTGCTGGAGCCCCCCCCCCCCCCCACACACACACACACACACAAGGCAGATTACAGCAACAGGGCACAAATGGGAAGAGCTACACCTCGTCCTGCTACAGACACACAACGGGATGAGCAGACAGATGTAGGCTGCGTTTTAATTTGATAGATTGGAGTGAAACAAGGCTTCAGCAGATGTGCTGTTTGGCAGAGAGTGTTCCGAGCTGGAGAATTGTACATAGAGGACACGAATGAAGCAAAGATTTGTGTGAAGGTTAACAGTCATTTATAGCGCAGGGTCGAAGCTCTACGCCGGTGCTTTATGTGAACACTGCGTTACGTCTTTCTGTGGGTGTCTGGATGTTTTTGTATCCGGATGTTTGTCTGAAGGTGGAGAAGGCGTTTTTTTCTGGGCAAAGCGGTGACTGTTCAAATGTTAAATAATATATTCCTCCAAATCAAACAGAAGCCGTTCAGGCGCCTCAGTTTCTGTTTCATCATCGTGCTGGATGTTTGACTCTAAATTCGCTGCAGAGATTCCGCCTACAAGCAGAAGGCCTTCATTAAAGAGACTACAGAGCAATGTGAGAACGTCTGTCTGTCTGCCAGAGGAAGTACACAAACCAAACCCTGCTTGGAGACGTTTTGCACGATTGGTTCACAAACTACAAATGGGAGCAAAGTAAACACAAACAAAAAACTAATTTTAAAAGTTTCAGGTACTTCATGAAATATTTTACAAATGTGCACTATAAAAAAAACATCCCTCTCAATGAATGGCCAATAATAAAGAATTTACTCGTCTCACTTCTTGCAAGAAAACAAGAAGAAATTCTATGGAGTCTATGAGTAAGCTACAAGCAGACCTTCAAAGTATTTTAACTATAGTATTTTCAGACACAGTATACAACGTTACATTCACATAATTCATTATAATTCTTTTTTAATTACAGAAAACTAGCATCTTCTGAGATCTAGGTTCTAGTCCCCACTCCACCATTTTATAACGAAAAAGAATGCAAAATTATTATTTGAGTATCGAAAAAAAACGGAATAGATCAAAACCTGTATCAAAAACACAATTTGAATGAATTTAGACTTTACAAACTTTGTTTATGGTGTCAATGGGTGAAGCATGGATTTGTCTGTCACTAAAATGTTAACTTTGCAACAGTTGCGTCGTGTTAAATTTGATTTATTCCCACCTCTTTAACACAATTGCAAGCAGCCAAAGCCACGAGGTGCTTCCTACACTCATGTTGACATGCTGTCAAAATGCAGTTTCACTCATCTTTATGTTCCCGTGGACAAACTTGCATGATCCAAGGTGTAAAACAGAATTAAGGCGGACTTCAGAGCGAGCGAACGTTTAGTTGAATATTCTAACAGTCTGTTGGGCATCAAGATCATGGTCTGTGGATTTATCGATGTTGGGCCCCTTTGAGAAGTCAATTTGGCCTTGCTGTCAAATCCTACTGTATGTCCCTGCTCAAGCTGCTGCCCTGGATGAGTAAAGTGCCGCTTCTGCTGGAGCCACATTTTTTCTTCATTCAACAATATTTAAAGGGCACACTATGCAACATTTTTCCGTTAATGAATATGTTCCGTACCGTTTTGGATGATTAAATGAGTCATTTCAGGTGGAACAAAGGTTTTCTCGGCCCCCTGGGGGTCTGTAGGGGAAATACCGCACATGCAACTGCAGGAGCGTCGGGTCGCCCCCACAGAGTCTTGCTTTACGGCATGAGACGGGAGGCTGCGGGCTGCAGCCGTACACTATTGGGCTCGTAGCACAGTGGCGATATTTGGTTACTTATCATGGCGGAACCAGCGACAAAACAGCGAAAGCCCACGTGGAGCAGGCAAGAAAGAGGAAACGGGCTGTGGACAGAGAGAGGACTCGTACACGGTGAACATCGGGCCCTGATCTAGCTGATATCGCTCCTTCATCAACAAGGAAGAGAGCTGCCATTTTTTTCCAGGGGAGTGGCGAACTAATCCAGCTGGCTCAAATGAACCTGCGCTGGATCAGGCGGGTCCATGCCCCATTGCCCCCTGTGGACCAGCCGTCACTGGCAGTTGTACTCTTCTACAAATACGTTCACTAGTTTTGTTTAATTTAATTCAATTATTGAAATGGAAGTTGGTCTTAAGTTGAGCTACATGACGGTCTATTTTATTATTAGTGTAATGGTGCTCGTGGTTCAACTGTCAGAAAATGTCTGAGTGTTGTCAGCTTTATAGAGATTATGTAAATCCTGATTATTATATTTAACATTTACAAAATTTGCAGCATAATACCAAATACCAAAACTCCTACTGTGTTTTTTATTATTTCATTAATCATTTTGATGATGGGTTCCCAATTGTTCTGGGTGAGCACCTGGATGTGCACGTGCATGGTTAGGTTTAAGAACAACACCGCACTTATGAAAATGGATAACCTGATAATAATGAATTCATTAATCAATGTTCAATGTCAATGTCAATAATCAGTTCGAGTCAGAATTTGAACTTCACGACCAAAAGAACGTTGTGGGCGGGACTAAATTCAGAATGGCACCCAGGCTAGAAAAGGGACGATACAGCATTACAATTCAAAACCTTTTTTAATTGGTCCAAAATAAGACACACCCACTCACACCTCCGGTAGAGAGAGAGAGAGAGAGAGAGAGAGAGAGAGAGAGAGAGAGAGAGAGAGAGGAAGAGAGAGAGAGCGAGAGAGGGAGAGAGAGAGAGAGAGCGAGAGAGAGAGAGAGAGAGAGAGGGGGGGAGAGAGAGAGAGAGAGAGCGGGAGAGAGGGAGAGAGAGAGGGAGAGAGAGGGGGGGAGAGAGCGAGAGAGAGAGAGAGAGAGCGGGAGAGAGGGAGAGAGAGAGGGAGAGAGAGGGGGGAGAGTGAGGGGGGGGGAGAGAGAGAGAGAGAGAGAGAGGGGAGGAGAGAGAGAGAGAGAGAGAGAGAGAGAGAGGGGGGGAGAGAGAGAGAGAGCGAGAGAGAGAGAGAGAGAGAGAGAGAGAGAGAGAGAGAGAGAGAGAGAGAGAGAGAGAGAGAGAGAGAGAGAGAGAGAGAGAGAGCATCTCTTGTTTCTCTCACACAAAGTCAGGCTCCGAGGGGCTCCAGCAGGGACCAGTCGCACCCCGGAACACTTCACCCAGATTATGGACTTCACTTTCCGCGTTGACACTGGCGGAGCAGCGGGCTTCTGGCTGTGTGCCTCTATCGCGCTTCTCCTCCTCCGAAGGCAGCGGAGGAACTTCAACGGCATCTGCGGAGCGGCGCGGCCGGCCCGGCCGGCCCGGAGTCTCGGTCTGCCGCTGTCTGAGTGACGCGGGGGGGGGGGAGAGGGGGCGTTTATGCGGAGCACACCGCGGCTGACTTAAACTTCATTTCCTGCCTTCCTCGCTTCTTTGGTCGGGAGGTGGCCCTTTCTCCATAATGATCCCCAGAACTACGAGAAACCCGAGGCAGCCCAGCCGGAGCTGTGAGCGGACGCAGCGGGCATAATGCGGACTTTGCGCCCGGTGTTAGTGTCCTGCTTTCGTTAAGGTACATTTTTTTTTAAAATTATGTTTTGTATCAGTCTTGATTTTGTATTTCTATCACCACATTTACAATTGAGGGTATTTCCTATTTATTTGGACAGGAACAAGTTGAAACTGTGTTTGAACGTAAGCTACACTTTTATTGATTAATTCTGTAATTCCTGTTTCATTGGCTCTGGAATAAACCCCATGTGGACAGGTACTTGGACTGCTCTGTGCCCTCAGCCCACCGTTTGTTTTCCACTTGGAGCAGTACTGCTAAGCCAAATGAGCCTTCTTCATTTATACAGCGCCGTTTGGCATGAGCCCATTCATAAATGTACCATAGATGAGTGAGGCCAGAGGCCCCGCTGGTAAAATAACTAGTGAAGTGGGGTCACCATAATTGCAATGGTTTGATTCCGTGTTTGGCCCCCCCTAAGAAACATTACGTAACTCTTGAACTGCCTTGGCCACAAATCAATGCTGCTGCCAGGTGCCATTGTATTAATCATCAGTACCACCCAGCTATCAAACACTAATTATAAATGATCTTCTCTACAATTCCAGCAAAGGAAGAGGATGGTAAACCCAAATGTGCAGCAGCTGAGAGACTCCATCGATGTGTTTCCCTTCAATCCACCTCAATAATGAGGTTTCTGGTTCGGGTGAAAACTAATACAGATGATGTCAGAAAGCTCCTTTATTTAGACTGCGCGACCTTGTGGTTCCAAGTAGCACCTTTTCTCATTGCGAGAGGCCCCCTGGTCGATCGCAGTTTTGTCCCTGTGCAAGACATTTTTCTTTTCTTATCTCTGCTGACAGGCTGTGTTCATCATCATCCTTCACGTCTACTCTCATGCAGCATGGCTGAACGTAATTAATAAAGGGAAAAGAGGAACGTAAAGTCTAATTTAGCGATCATTAGGAGCACATATTTGGCTTGGTAACCCATCCTGTGCTAATACTGTGTCTGACACCCCCCTTCAAGCCCGCTTGTTAATAATTCACACTCCTTTTGCTCTGGGGCAAGACACAATCCTAAAGGGTCGATGTGTGAATGTGAAAACGGATTAATTGTGCTCAGCAGCCGCCCAGGTTCCCTAGCTGAACTCACTGTTCACGCTGCGTGAACAACACTCCCGTATTTTTTTATCTTTGTTCTGATTCATAATTTTATGACTGGGGAAGGAAAATAGGCTGAAGAGTTGGTTTCCCTTTTAGTGCTCATGGTACTGATGTTGTACGAATAGGTTTTCCTACCATTTTCTACGCTTTCTCTGCCTGCAAATCATTTGTATGCACCCTGCTACTGCTCTCCCAATTTACATGCTCTGCATATCTGGATTAGAAGAAAAAGAGACTATTCAGTGGTAAGCATGTCTCTTGAGCAGAAAAAAAACCCTATTTTCTTGTCTTGCAACAGGTTTCTGGGACCAAATGTCCAATCAGGAAAGAAGCGTTGTGGACGAACGTGAAAGTGAAGGAAGAGAGGACGCCCAGCGGTAACCCTCCGGTGTTTTGTACATGGCTCTGTCAGCCAAGACTGCTGTGACAAGATGTCCGAGACAAAAGAGAAGAGACAGTGGAAATGCGATGCTCTTCAATAATATCTCTCCACTCAATTATGGACAGTGGGTGGTGAAGGAATCGTATGCTTAATGAGACCATTACTCTGGTGTTGGAAAGCTTAGGACAACTAATTACCAAGGGATTACTCAAGACTGTCATCCGCAAACAGACAATATCCAACGACTGTTCTGTTGGATCTTAATTTTCATCTTATTTGGTGTCTGTATTTTATCTGTTCTCATTTTGAAATGGAGATACAGTGGCGTTTATGGAATAAGGACTGGGCATCCTTTATAAGGCCGTGGATACCTATACTTTTGGGCCTTCATCTCCAGTTCTCCCGGGCGTCCAACTGTCCCGAGGAGTGCCGCTGTGATCGTACTTTTGTTTATTGTAACGAGCGGAGCCTGACCTCAGTGCCTCAAGGAATCGGTGAGGGTTACAAGACCCTTTACTTCCACAACAACCAAATCAATAACGCTGGCTTTCCCGTGGAGCTCCACCACGTGGCTTCTGTGGAAACGGTGTTTCTCTATGGTAACCAGCTGGATGAGTTTCCTATCAATCTGCCCAAAAATGTAAGGGTTCTCCATTTGCAGGAGAATAACATTCAGACCATCTCAAGAGCAGCTTTGGCCCAGCTTCTTTGGCTGGAGGAGCTGCACTTGGATGATAACTCCATTTCTACTGTAGGTGTAGAGGAAGGGGCCTTCCGTGAGGCACTAAGCCTGAAGATGCTCTTCCTCACCAAAAACCACATGAGCAGTGTGCCTATTGGTCTTCCAGATGATCTGAAAGAATTGCGAATGGACGAGAACCGAATTGCTGTCATCGCGGAGGAGGCATTTCGGAATGTCACCCGTCTGCAGCGTCTGCTATTGGATGGGAATTTGTTGACAGATGAAGGGATTGCACCAGGGACCTTTCAAGATCTGGACACCCTCAGGGAGCTGTCCCTGGCCCGCAATTCGCTGACATACCCTCCCCCATTCCTCCCAGGGCAGGGACTTCTTAAATTAAACTTTCAGGAAAACCAGATAAACAGTATTCCTGCTAGTGCATTTGCAGGGTTGCACAAGCTGGAGAAGCTGGATATTTCTAACAACCAGCTGCAGTCGTTGACACAGGGGGTCTTTGATGGCCTCCGCAGTCTCAGTCAGCTCACTGTTCGGAACAACCTTTGGCTGTGCGACTGTAGCATCAAATGGGTGCGGTCATGGCTCAAATCTCTGCCAGCCTCACTCAATGTGCGCGGCTTCATGTGCCATAAACCTGAAAGGTTCCGGGGCATGGTGATCAGGGAGCTGAGTGCGGAGCTAGTCCAATGCCCGCAGAGCACAGTGACTGCACCCCTGTCCTCTTCAACAGCGGACAATGCTCTCATCCCAACCTTATCTTCTGACTCTCCCCTGGTCACTCGGTATGTTCCCCCCTCCTCCAGGCAACCCCCTCCCACGTTAACCACCCACTATGCTGTCTATTCAACCAGAAAGGGAGGGTTGAGGACTAAACAACCTCCAGACCTGAGAAGGGAGACGTTGCAGGTCACATTTACCATACTAAATGGCTCAGCTGTCCATGTCAGCTGGGTGGCTGCCTTTCCGGTCACTACTTTTAAGGTGACCTGGGCCAGGATGGACCCCAGTCTGACAGGGGACACAGTCAGGGAAAGGATAGTGGGTGGGGATCACAGGGGCATCCGACTGGCAAACCTTGAGCCAAAGTCCACTTACCGGATCTGTGTCATTCCCTTGGATGCGTTCAACAACTATCGGCCCAAAGAGGATACTGTGTGTACTGAGGCTGTGACCACGGCAGCCTCTTTCAGCCCTGACGACAACAACAACAAAAGGCCGCCGGGGCCTGAACAGGCCACGCAACATGTACCCAGCTCACCTTTCTTGCTGGCTGGACTAATTGGTGGGGCTGTGATTGTGGTACTGGTGGCACTCCTCAGCGTCTTCTGCTGGCACATGCATAAGAAGAGCTGCTCCAAGGCTACAACCAAGTGGAAATACAACCAGGGTCGGAGAAAGGATGATTATAGCGAGGCAGGGACCAAGAAGGACAATTCCCTCCTGGAAATGACTGAGACTAGCTTCCAGATAGTCTCCCTTAACAATGAACAACTTCTCAAGGGAGATTTCGGCATTCAGCCTATTTACACCCCTAATGGGGGCATCGGCTTCCGAGACTGTCCCTTGGAGAATAAAAGGAATAAAAGCACAGTTTACTGCAAGAACAATGCTACGGATGCAGACTTTTCTGGCACATGAGGTTTTTTCGGAGAGCATCAAGAGCATTTCTACTGACTACCCACTCTTTACAGGTCACTGTACAGTGTTATTATTTAAAACCTTAAAAAAATGTAATTTATACAACTAAATGGATGGTATTTTTTGATATGTCAATGTTGGATTTATATATGACTGGTTTGTGTAGTTTTGCTGTTTTGAGTTCTGTGCACACAGACATGTAAAACAGGATTCATTTATTAAGAGAATATTTAGGCTGGCTTTTTTTCTGATTTTCAGTATGGTTAATGATTATGAAGTCAACGTATACTGTAACCAAGATGGATACAGAACTGAAATGGACTGGTCCATCTCTGCATTACAGAGGGAAGATAGACACAAATCAGCCACTAGAGTTCATAGCTTCCTGGAAACTAAAATGGCCCCCCTCACATTACTGTAACTGTTTATAACAAAGTCATCACAGGTATTTGGGATATGTTTAAATCGACAGTCAATAGAGACGCAAATTGTTGGATTCTGCTCTTGGAAGAGGACATATTTTATGCGACAGATATTTCTCTGCTTCAAAGTAAATGTAAAGGTCACGTTCATTAAACATTCATAGAAGGTGGGAGGCTGCAGTACTTTCCCTTGCTTTTCAAGATTAATGCATTATCAGTAAAGAGGTCATGTTATTAGTGCCGGCTGGCTGTGTTGAATGGTGGGTGTCACAGTGAGCGCAACCAAGACTCATATCTGGCATCTACTTTATGGTTAACCAAGAACCAAGTCTTGTCCTTTTGTTCAGCTAAAATAATGTTTAGTAAAACAGTATTATATATCTATATATAAATATATATCTATATATATACATATATAGATATATATGTGCCTTTTAAAGTATCAGCTTTCGATGTCTTTTGAATCCATGCTTTTGCACTGAAGGTACACTGTATATAGAATCAATTGAATTGTTGAAATATGTTGCTTTTGATTATTTATTTACCTCGTATACATTTAATTAAAAACATCAACGTGACCCCATCACTTGTGATCTGTCCCACATACACTCATGTGGGAGGTGTCAGCGGCAGTAAGAAGGTTCTGCTTGGAGAGGGAAGAGTCCTTTGAGGATGACTGGAGCGAGCTCAAAAGCATCACCCTTAACTTCTATCCATTCATTTCCCTCCGCTTAGGAGGCCTCCTAGTTGGATCCCCCAACCAGCTCAGCTGACTCCTTTCAAGACAGAAGTAGCGCCTTATCTTGAAATTACCTAATGATGCCCGAGCTCTTCACTACATCTAAGGCGGAGTCAGCGCCCTAAGTCTTTTACATTTTTGCTCTAATAAGCCCTTCACACTCCTGGAAGGAAACCTGGAGCTTCCCGTACCCCAGACCCGTAACCCTGTAACTTCAGTCCTGGTTGTTTTATCGAGCAAAATGTGTGAGACATGGACCACCTTACTACCAGGTTCTGCAGTATTTAATCAGTTTGTTGAGTGGCGATCCAGTTGTGGCTTGTTCGCCAAACAACAATCTGCAGTTTTATTTGAACTTAACTTCATTTACAAAGTTATTAGAAGTCATTTAGTTTGATTTACATTGCAGATTGAACATGAAGATCATGAGCTCTATAGTGGCTTTAGAGGACTTAAGTCCATGATTCCACATTTGTTATATCAAACGAACACATCTTTCTTTTTATCCTTGCTAATTAGAGTCTAAAATCTATTTTAAAAGTACAGGAACCGTATTAAAGATGCATCAGAGACAGGATACTGTACTGCCTCAGTAGCAGTACGGGGACATCTGGATCCAATTAGGGGAAAAAAGGAACTTCTCCTTTATTCTGTATACAGTGTTTTTGACTGTATTTTTTGTCAGCGAAGCAGACATTAGATAGTTCTAATACGTCTTAGATACACATAAGAGGCAAGAGCATAAGGAAGCAGACATTCTGCAGTTTTCCCCCATCTTTAGTAGGTGAGAAAAATCTTTGGATTATTACGGTTAATTACAATTTTGTCCTTAGTGGTGATGATCTAAATAGAACTTTGTAATGGTCAAAAAAACATGAGCAGTGCAGATCATCCAAGCAGGTTTAAATATATGCTGAACAGCAAAATGAAGACCAAAGCGCTCGGTTACATATCCACTTTCTGCTTGAACTTTGAACACCTTCAGTTGTTTAGATAATCTGGAAAACTGCTGTTTTTAAACAAACTGTCGGATTATGTGGCAGCTCTGATTTCTTTTTCCTTTTTGGCCTTAATGGCATTATATTTTAAGGTTTCAGAAATGACTTGCATATAGGCTACAATCATGGCCCGAAATTAAATGATTCCTTAGACCCAATCATGCAGTTCTCATGTAGACTCATTTAAGATTGTTATGTTATGTTTCAATGACATTTCCAGCTCAATCTTTTTTCAATTAATATATTTTTGTTTTACACAGGCTGCATGCTTCAGAAAAAACCACCACCAGCAAAACAAAAATAGCTATAATAATAATAATTTTGTTCTGTTATTTTATACTCTTCTTCTGCTTTTCCAGATTGTGAAGGGAACACTACTTGTTTCTCGGCTGGTTTTAAACATACCTATTCCTCTTAATTCATATAGTCTTACTTTAATGACAAGGAATTTGTGTTTGGTCGGCCACTCTTCAAGTAGGACATCCATTATCAGAATAGAGCCAAACAGATCAACTCAATGTTCATCTCTCTTACTGCAGCCTCCATGATAACTATCAGATACTCACGGATCAAAGTAGTTTTCGTTTCTTGGTGGTACTATGATATAAAGCAGGGGTCCCCAAACCTTTTCTTGTGAGGGCCACAGCCACAAAGCCGGGGGCCGAGCTGACCGGAGGGTGTGGGGGGGCTGACATTACCTCAATAACGTTTTGTTTCTTCCACCCAATATCCAAAAGTATATATACACCTGTCAGTGTACTCCAGTAATTCTGTTACGATATGGTAGTTATCATATTCTGAATGTTGTTTTATATATCTAGTGTATATTCATTGATATACTGAATTGTTTAAACAAGATGTCCTTGTGTATTATGTTTAATATTTAACTGTAAAGTAATGATGCGTGTTTACTGAAACTGATTGGCTGGCCTACCAAAAAGAAAGCCACTGCACAGAGTACGTGGATGGGTCAGGCAAGGATCCTGACAATTTTGGGTAAAATACTTTTAATTATCTGCTTGACTGTTGCTAATTTTTAGGAATTAGCTATAGCTAGAACAATAGCAAAAGACCCTAAAGTAATTCATAAATCGCTGGAAACTATTCCTGAAAGAATGAAGAACACAGACATCATTAGTTCCTCTTGGTGTTTTTTTTTTTTAGCCGGTTGAGAAGTTTACAACAAAAAAACCAATGTGTCTTGCTGTGCTTGATTTAAACATAGCAGAGCTGATTGGTTTCACTTTTGATTCCATGTTGACGCTTGTTAGACGGATTTAACCGTAATGAGTGCAGAGTCGTCAACTCAAGTATTCTTCAGCTGACCTTTGTTCTGTGTAGAAGGAGCTCAGCCACCACAGGGCCTCAGGAGGAGATCTGCAGCAGGATAACAAGGTCACATAAAACAACAACATTGGCGATTATGAACACTCCAGGCTTTCATCATTTAACACATGCTGCCTCTCTACCTTCAGATAACTTAAACTAAAAGGCTCCCTCCAGAGCCAGTGTCTGGTTGATCAACTGTAGAAACACGGTGGTCCAAGGCGGCGGAATCCGTAAAGAGAAGCAGCCTTTTCTCAGCCTCCGAAAACACAACCATTCATATACACTAATCAAACGGATATGAATTTTAAATTACATTTACCAAAATGATGAGTCCACTCCGTTAATTTACAAAAACAAATTTATTAATAATGTTTTCATCTCACTAACTCAAAGCTAAGCCTTTGTATCAGAGAAAAACATAAATTTACAATAATGGTTATCCACAGTCATAAAAACTCAGCTATTTTAAAAAGGGGCGTTCTATGACTACTTAGAGCGGATGAAATTACAATCAGAGCAATCCCTTGGATTGCAGCGGATATTACGTTTTCAGACCTTCAGGATATTAGGATATTAGTCAAACTGACTTTTGTTCATTTTCCTCTGGAGAGTAATAAAAGACGCACATCTGCTCAGCATAGATGGCAGACAGCGACATTCAGGGGGGGCGCTGAGAACAAGAGCTTCAGTGTAGATGAGCGACTCAGCAATAGAAAACCTCCGAAGTCCTCTCATCCAACGGGGCCGTATTCCATTCTCCCATCTCTCTCATTGCTTTCCTTTTATAGAATGAGATTGTTCCCTGAACGTTTTCCTGGACCGCATGTCCTTTCAATTCTGCTGCACAGTAATGACCTCCCTCCCTGCACCCCTGCAATCCAACCTCCGTTTCCCGCACAACATTCATCACTACACAACACCTAATGAGGAACCTTAGCAGGGCAAAATCAGAAGGAAAACAGCACAGTGCCTCTTTCAAAGTGAGAGAGCTGTAACCATGCAGAAAGAAAAAGCCACACTGCTTCTCGTGATGTAGCTGCAGGTCCTGGTTTAACAGATGACTCGCTAAATTAAAATGAGACAAGAAGCCCCTAATGGGACAATTGGAGGTAAATAATAGCTTTAAGAGATTAAACACTCGAAAGAAGGGGCAAGCACACTAACATTAGTCTTTTCATGAAAACTATTAAAGCTATAGTTTATCAAGTTCTAGTTTATGATTAATTCATGAGGTTTGTAAGACCAAGACTGTTATAATAGGGGTGAACCGAATAGTCCATTATTCCACTATTTGATCTGATCTGCCTGTGGTTTTTATGAAAAAAAGGAGTGTTCCAGTGCCGGGGCGCTAAAAGCCTGCTATCAGAACTGCCGAGCTTCACCCGATGAAAAATCATACAAAGTACTTGTCATTGTCATAAAAATCTGCCTATTAGACTATCTTCAATCTTCTTATTGTATGTGAATAAATCACTAAGCTATCCAAACAAGCGGGTCCATTAGAGCATCATCTTCATGTCTTTTTTCCTGTGGCGACGTGAGGGTTTTAGGTTGGAGGATGTCGCATGTGTACAGACCTCTGAGGCAAATTTATAATTTCGGTCTATAAAAAAATAAAATGAATTCTATTGACAGTCTAAGTTTCAAAACAAAAAGGTCACATTTAAAAATCTGAGCTTATATTTATTTTGAATACATGAAGGAGTGTCGGGGAAGCAACCTCGAGTCTGTAGGTGTCATTGTGAGAGGGCCACGGGCACCACGGCGGATCCCTGGGCTGTGGCTTGAGGTTGTAAAAAATAGATTCCCTTCTTGTTTGGTGTACATGAGGGAAGGTGTTGCTTTTTTTCTGCAAGGCAAGGCAAGTTTATTTGTATAGCGCTTTTCATACACAAGGCAGACTCAAAGTGCTTCACATCGTAACATGTCATACAATAAAGTGAAATAAAATGCAAGAATTAAAAGACAATTAAAAAACAGCAAATCAAATTATAAATATAAAAAGAATTAAAAGTTTCAGTACAGAGTGAGAGATTAAAATCTTCAGAGGTTAAAAGTGCAATGTAGGTAAAATTTAGCAGAAGGTGAACATAAGAGTTTTCAGTCTTGTTTTAAACGTGGTCAGAGTTGGGACAAGTCTTAAATCTTCAGGAAGTTTATTCCAGCTGTTTGTTGCATAGTAACTAAATGATGCTTTCCCATGATTTGTATTTACTCTGGGAATCACTAACAGATTGGTGTCAGAGGATCTTAGTGGTCTTGAAGGCTTATGTAGTGGAAGCAGATCAGTGATACACTTTGGCCCTAAACCATGTAGTGATTTATATGTGAGCAGTAGGATTTTGATTCAAAATGAAATGAATTATCTGACATACAGGGAGCCAATGCAAGGATTTAAGAATTGGTGTAATGTGCTCACATGTTTTGGTTTTTGTTAGAACTCGAGCAGCAGCGTTCTGAACAAGCTGGAGCTGCCTGACCTGCAAGGAGACCATTACAATAGTCTAGCCTACTAGTTATAAAGGCATGTACAAGTGTTTCTAGGTCCTGAGCTGACATGAGCCCTCTAAGTCGTGCTACATTTTTGAGGTGATAGTAGGCCGATTTTGTTACTGATTTGATGTGACTCTCCAAGTGTAAATCTGAGTCCATAATAACCCCCAGATTTCTGGCTTTATTTGATGTTTTCAGGGACAGAGAGTGAAGGTGTTGGGTTACTTTAAACCTTTCTTTTTTAGCACCAAATACAATGATCTCAGTTTTGTCTTCATTTAGATTTTGACACATCCAGTCTTTGATTTGCTCAATGCACTGGCACAGAAGATCTATGGGGCGATAGTCGTTTGGTGATAGCGCTACATAGATTTGGGTGTCATCAGCGTAGCAATGGTGGTCAATTTTATTATTTTGCATGATTTGTCCTAGTGTAGATCCTTTTTAGGCGGCAGGAGGAAGAGAAGGACAACTTTTCTCCCCCGTCAAGTCAAAAAGAATTAGATATTATAGTAAAACACCTATCTTACAAGAAAGGTAGCCCATACACCCACATACTAACTAATAATAAAAACAGAAAATAGAAAACTCAAAATGCAAGAAGAACTGGTAATATATAGAATTTATAAAAGAACATACAACATTGGGTAAAAAAAAAAAAAAAACTGCAAATAAAGAATACAGAGAATTCAGATAGCCCAAGAGTGTAGGTTGATAGGCCTCATAATCTATCTAATCCAGACCAGTATTTGTCACGGTTTGGTCCCTTTTCCTGTTTTATTGTGAAGTTTCATGTTTCTGGTCTCCCTGGGTAACTTCACTTCCTGCCTTGTCCTGTCTCCCCTTGTGATTGTCTGAGTGATTCCACCTGTTTCCGATCACCTGCACCTCCCTTGTGTATTTAAGTCCTGTGAATCTGTCGTCCAGTGTTGCGTCATTGTCTCATGTCGTCTGAGGTCCCTGACCCGCCTGTGAGTTTTTGTCCTTTTGGAAATCCTTTGTTTTCCCTTTTGGATATTAAAATCCTTTTTACTTTGCTAGTCATCGCTTGTGTCTCGCTCCTTCCGGTCCGTACCTCCACCCTGTAGACCGATCCTGACAGTATTGACTGAAGCATTAGACCTGTCTGAGAGGAATCGTTTGAGTGTGCCTAAAATGCCGAATGGGTCTTTGCAGCAGAACATAGAGAGACAGGAAAGGATAGCCTTACCGCCTCAACAAGGTTAACCGGATCCCCGAGTGACGTCACGGACAGCTTCAGCTTACATTTCACAAGCCAACCAGCCCGAGTAGAGGAGCTTCTTCCTGCCTGGGGACACACAGGAATCTTTCGTGTTTGTTGGTGTGATATCAAGGAGATGCTCATGTTTGTCCATACGGCGGCTCCTAAAGAAGTTAGTTACATTACAATTAGTCATTCTTCAGTGAAAGCGTACGAAGGCAAATCAATCTGTCTCACGCTAGCAAAAGTCGCTTGCGTTTTTAATAAAAATGCTCGCTCACAGTTTGTTTTTAACAGTAAGCAGGCGGTCCTGTCACTATGGTGTCTCTATATCTAATAAGTTACAGTCATGATCTTTGGATTGGCTGGATTTCATTTCTTTTGAGAGTTGTGCATGCCCAGAAGGCCCATTGAAAGTCTTTATTTTGAGATAAAACGTTAAAACAAAAAGCACACTTCTCTATGAGCGTACTGATAACAACCAGCTACAACCCTGATTTACCATCATTTTACCAATACGGAGTCTCACTTCAACCGCACGTTACGTAAAATAACGTTTTGCTGATAAAACTATTGAGTCCGAATCTATGGATATTTTGCCAACTTTGCCAAACAATGAAGGAGCCTGCACATTATTTTATCACAATAATGACTTGTAATGGAAATGGGCTTCCATTGTTCTGGACATGCCCAACTCTGAACATAGATGAAATCCAAAGGGGATTGAAACCATTTAGATATAGAGATACCATGATGACCTGGCCACCCACTTACTGCCAAAAACAACTGCAAACGAGCAAGCAGCGACTTTTGTACGCAACTATTTGATCTCTTGGAATTTGACGTCAATTTGCCTGCATAAAAGAGCAAAGAACAAAACTAGTAAATGGAAAGAATATTTTTAATCCTCTCCGACTGGCTTTCATACAAGTTTGATTGACAGATCATCTAATCATCTGCCAAGTGTTTTGGTTCTGTGTACGTGCTATTGGACACAAAGTTAACTGAGATCCAGAAAACACCTCAATGTTATGTTGGGTTATAATCGTAGTAGTTGTAGCTGTGTTTTTTAAAACCACACCACCCATCAATTTCCTTGATAGCAGATCATCACTACAGCCCTGTAGACAATATCCCATTCCTTGTCCTTATTGCTAATCACTGGTTGGTGAGTTTAGTTTAGCTTTACTAAACATGGAACAACACCTTTTTTCATCTGAAAGGTGTGTTTTGAAACAGGAAAGAAGACTACGACTGGTGAAGCATACTTCTACCACTTGATTAGAGGTACACATTGTGGCTTTAAAAAATACTTATTTAGACACTCTAAGGGCTCAACATCAAAGTGAGGTAATTTTTTAAGCTTTTAAAATGGGGCTGTACATCCTGTACATCCCCCCCCTTTACATGCATAACGGACATTTCAATGCTGCCGTCACTTTCCGTTTTCCCCCTGGGATGTAAGGGAAATGTCGTAAAAGCAAAACCTGCAGATTTATCTCGAGGCCACCATGGCACAGAGCTTTGATACCATCCCAAATTATTATATTTTTGCCAGTTTCCTGCTGTCTGCTCAGTTGTTGTTAATGCATATCTTTAATTGCAAAGAAAGTCCATAACTTCAAGAACACACAGACGCCATGAATGATGTTCAAAATTAAATTGACCTACGATGACACTTTTTTTTAGTTTCACTCACCATAAGATGATGTGTGTCTGGACCAAAGCCTGTGGCCTTACACTGCTCAGCTCATTTACATGCAGTAAAGGTCAACTGCAGGCTCGTCCTGCTAGAAAGACTTGAATTACTTACACTGCACTCCCCCATCTCTGGACGTCGCGTAGTCATGCTATTTTGCAGAAACAATCACAGTAAGAACAACACAAGCTATGAATGAAAGTAATTTTACCTGTGGGTAAACAAGGCTTTTAAGTAAAAGCAATGAGAAGTAATGTATTCTAGAAACCTATTGTTGGATTAGTTAGTTAAGTCATATATACATTTCGGGGGACTGGGCGGTCTTGCTAGTTATAGAAACGATAGGAGCTACTGCTGCTAGCTTCTAGCAGTTTTGGATGGATACTAACAATAATCCGGCCTAACCGTTTGCCGACTTTGAAGGTTTGGTTGTGTTCTTATTCCAGGCTGACCTGAATCCCATGTTTTTTTACACCTTCTAATGATAGTTATTGTGCCTGCATCATTAGTGTCTGCTATATTTTATAATCCAATCATTAAAAGCGGTTATTGTGGATTTTTTTAATTGAGGGTGAGAAAAAAAAAGTATGATGTTGTTTTTTATGTTTGTACAAATGAAAATATTGATAATGAGAATATTATGTAGAACTTTATGTAGAACTCTTTTCATCCACCACACATAGCAGAAACCGTCTGTTCTGTTACTGAGATAAGCCGTTGACAAAGATTGATCTTGATTGATTGAACTCTTTTTCTGTTGGTTGTTTTGGACCTCCTGGAATAAAAGATAGTCTTGTGCCATGAGAATGTCACACAAGGTCTGACATCAAGAACCCAGTCTGTTAGAGACTATTTTGGGTTAGAGTGGCTTCTCTGTACCACTGTTATGATCACATCCATTTGGGATATGACTCATATGTATGTGTTCAAACCAAACACGGCGAGAATATTTTGCCATATATTGTATCACATAAAAAGGCAATGAGAATGGAGCAAAGCAAATCTTTTCTTGCAATCATCTTTATGTAATTGTGCGTATAGTTAAATATATCTAGAAGAAGGCAGGAAAGGCAGACATAAGAGTCTTTGCCATACTTAAGATTGCAAAGGCCCAAGAATCAATAGTGTAGTGACACAGGTCTCATGGATGCGTGCGTAGGCTCTAGAAGACCAACAGAGGGGGCCAAGGTATAAAAAGAGTTTCTGCAGCACTTAAGGTTCCTAAATTTGGGACGACCAGAACTCTTCCTAGACCCGGCCGTCTAGCCAAACTGACAGAACTAGCCAAAATATCTCAATGGATCAGAATTTCTGTCCAGTCGCAGATGTAGTGCTGTTGAATTTTACTGGATTATACTGACAGGTTTCTAAT
This sequence comes from Apeltes quadracus, assembly GCA_021346845.1. Lineage (NCBI taxonomy): Eukaryota > Metazoa > Chordata > Actinopteri > Perciformes > Gasterosteidae > Apeltes > Apeltes quadracus. The sequence continues at coordinate 16,048,809 of CM037931.1, read as the reverse complement.
TTTTGTTGGATTGAAGGTAAACATTAGGTAAAGGTAAATTTAATTCCGAGCTGTTATGTTACTTAAACATCAAGTGGACGAATATCAGTGTGGTAGCTCTTGTCTAGTTAAGACAAAAAGAAACATAAATATACTAAGGCTGGGACTCGATTAAAAAAATTAATGTAATTAATTAGAGGCTTTGTAGATTATTAATTGCATAAATATTTGACCTGAGAACAGTGAGAAGTAATTTTTTTCACATGGATTTTTAGTATACCCATTAGATAATGACTGAATACATAAGCTTAAGCAACACAACATTGTTTGTTTTTGTTCAACCAAGTCCAAGTTTTCAGACGTGGACGTGGACGTGATCTGGTGCAGTGTGGGTCCTTGTACTCGGAGTCGGGCTAAACGTCCATGCTACACTGCATGAAACGTGTGATTTTCGTCCCCGTAAACGCCCGGAGATCTCCCTCCTTTTCGGTGGTTTCCGACAATTTGTGGCACATACAAATTGTCGGAAACGAACTATGACGTATGTGGAGAGCTTGCAGTACGTGCTAATGGCCCTAATGAGCATATGAATGCAGCGAAACCGCACTGCTAAATGTTTTGCGTTGCGGTGATACTTGAGGCTCGATGTGCTGGGGAGAGACGCGGGTTCCTTGTTGCATAGCGGACACACAACCACGCTCTTATCGACGCTTCCATCCAACAAAATGTTCCATTCACGGGGCCAACCAAAGCGGTCTCCTCAGCTTCTTCGTTCATGTTCGCTGTGGTTTGTTGTTGTCTGAAGTCATGAACACTAGTTGATGCTCCATTATAATCGGTCCGCCGAAAATCATCCAGTGAGAAACGTTCCGCGGTGCAAAAATAAGTGTGATTAAAATGCGCAAAAAATGTTTAAGATGATTAGATGATAATTTAGATGCTTCAATAATGAAATTGTAATCGAAAAAGCTTTTCAACAGATAAAAACATTAATTCTGATTAAAGTAATTGCCCTGTTTATTCACATAGTGTATAGTCTAGACCAGGCGTCCCCAAACTACGGCAAACTTCCGCGAACATAATGCGCGATGATATGGACACACGCGCGTATCCGCGGAGACCCCCCTTTCAGCCCGCATGCCGACACCGCCAGCTCCCCCCCCCCCGATCATATTTAACTCTTTGGTCAAACTTTTGTTTTCTTACTCAATAGTGAGAAGTTGGCATCTTCGGCGTCTAAGATCTCATCTTCACACTCTTTTGCAAGTACTCCAATTTACTATTTTTTGCTATTATTATCTATTAGCGTTTTATATTTTACTGTTTTCAGGTTCCTCCACTAACCAAACTATTTTAGGTAAAAAAAGCCTCTGAATTATATAGAGAGAATCCGATAATTCTTAAAAAAAAAGTCAAATGAAAAAGAGTACCAAGTGGTCCCAGCCTGCGGCCCTGGTAGTTGGTGACTCCTAGTTGAGATGACGCAAACACAAATTACGCTTCAAGGTCGAAGATCTACATCATAGTCTCCGAATTTATGATACATACACCTAAGGCATTTTGCAAGGCTTCTAAAATCCCTAGTCTAGTTGAGATAACACGCACAACATTTATACATCCAGACTTTGGGGTGACTACGGTGACTAAGACAAAACATTATTCAGGTTTAATTTGTTCATAATTAGATAAGATGCACACAAAAGCTATACAAATCACATTTCAAGTATATCTTGTAATTATGTCAGGGAAAGAGTATGATGTTCTTGTCAGTGTAGATGTAATAGCCTTTTAAATTATGAGCCTTTGTGTGCTTGAGATTCCTGTCATTATGTAAAAGAACACAGTTTGGAATGCGACACGGCAAAGACATTGGCAGGCCCACTGCTCGTCTCGTCTGGCTGACCCCTCCGCATATCAGCACATTTCCACTGCCCATTGGTATGCATTTGGCTCCCGGCACCAACTGGGTACAATCATCGCCTCAGTTTCAGGATGCAATGTGCACAGCCCTCTCCCTTCCAAGGCTCAAAGTAGACGATACATCTTTTCAAAAGGCTGGGAAACGTACCCTTAAAAAGTCTTCCACCTTCTTAGGTTAACACAAATCTTATATGAGAAAAAAACACCACTGCAAATAAAATAATATAAATAGTCCAAAGAGAATATCCTCTTTGCCGGGCGCGGCAGTTCACGGCCTGTTATTATACAATTGCTCTCTGTAGAGGAATGGTCCAGATTCCTTTTAGAATTGTTCATCTTGAGAGTTGTCACCAGAAAGTAAATTTCCCCGGGGAGCGCCACATAAATTGCATGCCAGTGAACAGATGTAATGGCTGTGGCCTTGGAGATATGTTTGGCAGCAACATCCAAGATGAGAGAGCTGCACTGTTTTTTTCTGTTGCTCACAGACGAGCAGTGCTTCCTGCTCATTATTTTGCAATTGGGAACAAGTGTTTTGGTTGGATGTTTGTATATTGCGTTGTTGTCTCTCAGCAATTTCTTGTTATTATGTTCATATTTTAAAAGGCGAGGTATATTTGGTTGTAATCAAAGCTGAAAAAACTGTTTCGGAGTGCATCTGTTGACTGGAGATTGTGGCGTTTAGGAGCGTTGTAACCCGCAGCGCTGCCACATGAGCTAATTGTTGTCAAGTTTATACTGTAGTTAAAAAGGTCGCCGCCCCCACAAAACGGAAAGTAGGTTGTACCACATTCTAATATGAAATGCGTGAAAACAAAGCTATTCATTAGACATGGAAAGTTTTTGATAGTAGGAGCGCATCTTTTTTTCCCTTGTTAGAGATTTTGCTACATAAACCTGCTGGTACGCAGTACTGCTGTTGCACATTATATTATAGCTCTTTTTTCCCTTAATATATAATCTGCAACGTTTCTTGGGGGGGTACTGATAACATCTGTAATTAATATCAGCTCTGGTGTAAAATAGTGTAAAAGTACAGATGTTGAGGGTTGATGAAATTACATCATAATTAATCGTCAACCCAGACTCATCATCACCTTCATTCTAATGAAATACTGGTGTTGTGTAACACAATCGCTGTGATGAGTTTTAGGATTTGAGTTTACTTTCAACTGCAGATGATTCCTAGTAATATAATTTTTGAACTCTTGTACATTCTTGGTCAAGCATGTAATAAAATGTTGCTACCTGAAATATGTCAGGGTAGTTAAAACCTCTTCATGGCACTATAGACTCTTACCATACTGAATCAATGAATTACATGACTGATAATATATAGGGACAGCAATATGTGCTATCCAACTTACGTTTGTTTTTTACAGTGTCAATAGGGATGCAGAAATAAAATGAAGTTACAGCTAGGGATTAATCTGCTTTTACTTTCTTTTTATATTTGTTGAATGGAAGTTTTAAAATTCCCATTGAATCAGAATTATTTCCTAAAATAGAAATGTTGTTTTCATAATGGTAACATATGAGAGTCTCTATTTGGACTTTTCCAAAACTAGTGAGTAAGTGACATCTTTCCTTAATAATGCAAAATATAAAATTGGATTCTGTCTTGACTTGCACATAATTAGTGTTAAAGTGGGTCAGCAACCCTTATGTTGCCATTAATGGATTAAGTCATTTGAAAGAAGTGGACCTTGTGTGGTGCAGGGTAAATTCTTCTTTATATTTCATTTTTAGAATGTCATGATCAAATAGGATTTACACCTGTTGTAACTAGGTATTTATGACCGAAGCATGCAAACCTTTGAACATGACCAGAAAGACGGCTCATCAATCCTGAAGGTTAAACACGACATCTGCATGACAGACTTCTGATTGCGTTCTTATGGCTCTGTGATTGATACTGTGGTACATACGCCCCACTGAGACCAATGATGGCGTTCTGCTCTACTAACAATTATTCAACCTCACCCTGGAACACTGCATCCATCTTGAAGCTCACACATTTCCCGCTGGATGTAATGTAAGACTTCTTTTAAGAAACTAACAACACTTTTGTCACTTTTCCTTCACCATATGTTCTTTATTACCACATACAAACACTAAAAAACATCTGGGTCTGTATTCATATATTTAACAAGGAGAGCGGTAGCAACTGGCCATTAAATTTGTATCCCTCACCTAATATAATAGCATTTTTCCAGCAAAGGAAATCATTCTTATCCTCAGTAAAGGAATGAAAACCAACTGCAAAAAGAGACTCACAATGACTAGGAAAATGGACAAAAAAATACAGGAAGAGTCCGTGTCTCCTGAGTCTCCAGATCTCACCAGCCATGGAGACTATGTACATAAGTACATTAGTGACTCCTTGGCTGCTGGACTTATTAGAAAGTCGTCAGCCCCGGCAAGCGCTGGGATCTTTTTTGTGAGCATAAAGGACCGATCCCTGTGACCCTGTATTGATTAGAGAGGACTCAATAACATCACCATTAAGAACAGGTACCTTCTTTCGCTTGTCTCTTCTGATTTTGAGTTTCTACAAGGGGCTACTATATTCTCTAAACTGGATCTACGTAATGCGTATCATTTGGTCAGGATTAGGGAGTGGAATGAGTGGAAGACAGCCTTCAATACTCCCAGTGGACATTATGAGTATCTGGTCATGCCATTTGGTCTCACAAATGCCCCTGCTGTTTTCCTGGGGCATTTGTCAACACAGGAGCACGTGATACATGTACGGCAAGTCTTCAAGAGACTTCTAGAGAACCACCTCTTCGTAAAGTCTGAGAAGTGCAGTTTCCACACCTCGGAGGTATCTTTTCTGGGATTCATCATCAATGTAGGCAATGTCCAGATGGACCCTGCAAATACCAGAGCTGTGGCGGACTGGCCCCAACCTTCCAACCACCCGCAAGGAACTGCAGCGCTTTTTGGCCTTTGCCAATTTCTATCGACGGTTCATCCGGACCTACAGTTCGGTAGCTGCTCCTCTCACTGCTCTAACCTCCCCACAAGTGCCTTTTCAGTGGACATCTGCGGCAGCAAGGTCATTCTTGTTTTCCCAGACACTGCTCGCCAGTTCGTGGTGGAGGTGGATGCGTCGGAGCCGCTCTCTCGCAGCGGTCGTTTACGGATCCGAAGGTTCACCCATGCGCTTTCTTTTCCCAGAAACGGTCTCCGACAGAGGGAAATTATGACATCGGGGATCAGGAGTGGTTAGCACTGAAGCTTGCACTGGAGGAGTGGAGACACTGGCTGGAGGGAGATGATCAGCTGTTTATGGCAAAAAAACTGCATCAGCAGATCACCCTGAATCTATAGTCTCTCAAAACAAACCATGCTGAACCTGCGGTACAAAACCAAGCAAGCCATTACAGCTGTGTATGCGTCAAAATGTGGAATTGGCACACACAACCACCATAGGGTGGTTGTGTGTGTGCTAATGGGTGCATCTCTACCTTCCACTAAAAGAGCAGGCCCATCAGTAAGGGGGCGGTATGCTGGTGGGCCAAATGGAGACTTCCTGGTCTCCCACTACCCGTGCTCCGCTCCATGCAATTCTCCTCTGGGGGAGATCCTCTGGCCGATCCAACACCATCAGAATACTCATTGATTCTGGAGCTGATGAGAGCTTTATTGACTCCCACCTGCCCCATCAACTGGACATTCCTACCCAACGCCTCTCCACCCCTATAGAGGCTCGAGCCTTGGACGGCCGGCCCCTTGGCAAGGTGACACTCTGTACTGTTCCAGTAGTTCACTCCTTCTGCCACGCTCAATGCTTGAGAGATGCACAATATCCCTCGGGTTCTCCCAATCCTGGATCGGAGTACTCCCCCGATTTGTCCTCTGTTCCGGTCGAATACCAGGACCTGCGAGAGGTTTTCAGCAAGTCCCGGGCGACATCTCTGCCCCTGCACCGCCCTTATGACTGCGCTATTGACCTATTCCCTAGCACTTGTAGGGGGCGTTTCTACTCCCTGTCTGGTCCGGAGACCAAGGCCATGGAGGCTTATGTGGAGAGCTCTCTAGCGGCAGGAATTATCCGCCCATCTTCAGCCTCTGCTGGAGTGGGGTTCTTATTTGTGGACAAAAAGGATAAATCTCTACACCCCTGCATTGATTACAGGGGTCTGAACGACATCACGGTCAAGAATCGCTACCCGCTTCAATTCATCTCCTCGGCCTTCAAGCTTCTTCGGGGGGCAACAGTCTTCTCCAAACTGGACTTGCGGAATACCTATCATCTGGTTTGGATCCGGGAAGGGGACGAGTGGAAGACTGCTTTCAACACCGCTAACGGTTATTGCGAATACCTAGTAATGCCCTTTGGCCTGACCAACGCCCCTGCAGTGTTGCAGGCACTGGTCAATGACGTACGCCGAGACATGCTGAACCGGTGCATCTTAGTATACCTGGACGACATCCTGGTGTTCTCCCGCTCTGCCCAGGAGCATGTTGCCCACGTCCGCCAGGTACTCCAGCGCCTCCTGGAGAACGAGCGGTTTGTCATGGCCGAGAAGTGTGAATTCCACCGCTCCACTATCTCGTTCCTTGGATACATTATTGCAGCTGGGAGCATAAGAATGGATCCCAGCAAGGTGAAGGCGGTAGAAGAGTGGCCACAACCGCGTTCCCGGGTTCAGCTCCAGAGGTTGCTGGGATTTGCACATTTTTACCGCAGTTTCATCCGGCATTACAGCACCCTGGCATCTCCCCTCACCGCTCTCACCTCTACCAACCTCCACTTTGTTTGGTCTCCCGAAGCGGCCCGTGCGGTTGCGGACCTCGAGCGGTGTTTCACCTCTGCCCCATCCTGATCCAACCTAACGGCTCTCGCCAGTTTGTGGTGGAAACGGACGCCTCAGAAGTGGGCGTGGGAGCGGTTCTGTAGCAGCGCTCTTCCCTCGACCAGAAAATGCATCCCTGCGCTTTTCTCGACGGCAACAGGGAGTTGTTGGCCGTCAAAATGGCGTTGGAGGAATTGAGGCACTGGTTGGAGGGCTCGGAACTGCAATTTTTGGTCTGGACCGACCATAAAAACCTGCAGTACTTCTGCAGAAACTACTCAACTCCAGACAGGCCAGGTGGGCTCTGCTATTTAGTCGTTTTAATTTTCTCCTGTCATATCGCCCTGGATCCAAGAACACCATACCTGACGCTCTATCCCGAGTCTTTAGTCCGGCTACCACCTCTCTGGACCCCGAGCTACATCCCTGGTCTGGGTAATAGAAGCTGTGGTCCGCAAGGCACAGCAGTCGAGCCAGGGTCCTAGGAACGTTCCCAAAACCTGCCTGTTTGTTCCGGATTTCGTGCTGTGAAGTTCTGGAGTGGAGGAAGGCCCGGATTGCTCTTCTCCGGACGGCATCTAGATATCGGCAACAAGGAGATCATCACCAGACCCCCGCTCCCTGTTACTGTAGGGGGAAGAGAGTGTGGCTGTCCGCTCGGGATCGGCCTCTCCCCGCCATCCCCAATAAGGAGACAAAATCAGTTAACAAAAATGGGCTGTAAATTATGTCAGGTTTGATCCGTGCAGAATCTGCACAGCTTTTCACTGGGTCATTCTTAAAACAGACCAGACTAACATCTGGTTTGCTAAGCGGAGTCATCGGTCGCCTGTCTCGGTTTCTTAACACAGGACAAGTTGCAACCAGATGCCTCTTTTGATGACAATAAAACACTCCCGTACATCCTTGAGAAAGCGGTAAACCGTTATGGGAAGGACGAGCAGGACTTGGTATAGATGGCATAAATGTCCTCAAAACAAGGTGGCGTGAATTCACTCTTATGTCTCAATGTATATTAATCTACCAACACTGCAGCCTGAGCCAATGTCACCACCTTTTGATCATGCAAATGAACAACAATACGCTCAGATAGTGTTTTTAAAATCAACAAAATTAGCTCTTGAATACCAGCAAAATCTGAAACTTTACTGGCTGAATCACAGCGATCAAACAGTGTCTGGCAAACTTGACAAAAGTTTTAATCAAGGCCTTGTTGTGGTTCCTAAATCTCTGCCTATACGCTTCAGGAACCAGCTCATACGCATGGTAGCGTTTACAACCTTGTATTTTAAACTCTCTTCCAGGGAGAGAGCAGCAACAACTTCTTGAGTTTTGTAATTTCTAACTCTCCTTTTCCCTTAGCTCCATCTCCAACCAGCCAGCCTTATTTTGAGCCTAGCAAAAGGCTAAGTGATTGGCACTGGTTGAACGCTGGAGACTATCTGTCCTTGGGTGTAAGAACCTTGGTCGCTGTGTTTTATATAGCTAATCTCCCAACAATTCCTATTACATTGTCTTTACTGGATATCTTTAAGGTGTTGGCTAACTATATCATATATCCAATCCATCCCGCTCCCTTGAGGCTAGATCCTTGAGAAAGTAGTCGGAAATCAGTTTGAGTTTCTACTCACTCTTAGTCTGACACTCCGGGACTCTGGCAGGTCTAAGGCTGAAATAAGAACAACTGCAGGTTGCCATAGCCACTCCTCTCCGTTTTGATTATCCTACAAAGCTTTGTCTATGATTTTGGTTATCTGTTGCACCTTCTCTCCACTGATACCTTGTACTGCTACCTGGGGAACTAGCTGGCAGTTTTTTCTCTCTCTGCTGGATACACCAATCCAGTTGTTATGAAATGGGTCAATCGGCCAATGGTGATGCCACGGACCCATCCGAAATAGAGCCTGTGCCAAGTGGCAGCCTCCCCAAAGCTCCGGTCTTTCCTGGATTTTGCTAGTTACTATCGCTGCTTTGTGGAGGGCTTTGCAAAGCTGGCAGGCCCCCTCCACCAACTGATTGCTGAGCTTGGAGGCACAAAGTCCCTCTCTGGCGACGGGCGCGTATTTTCCTCTCCCAGGTACCTGGCTGTGGGTCCTGCACACGCTTTGCACTCTGGTGTTGTGCAAGTTGGGTTGGCGGACGGCGTGTGTCGGTTCGTCGCCCTTTCGCTGCCGGAGCTATGCCACGCTCAGGGCTCGGCACCTGGCTACCCCGAAACGTGCCGTGTTAGACTGCTGCTGCTTTGTGGGGATAAAACTAACTTTTTATGGACATAGCTAACTGCGGCGTTAAGGGTATTGAGGTCCCGGGGTTAGTGTCCGTGTGGCGGCCCCGCCCAACCCCAACGCCTGGGAAGATGCCAGCTGGAGGTAATCAACCTCCAGCTGGACTAACGAGGTGCCTCTCCCAGGGGTTAAAAGGGAAACACGGGAGAGGCACAGGGGAAGAAGAGCACAGGGAGACACAGAGCCACGAGCAAGCAATGGCTTTCTCGCAAAATAAAAGAATGGCTTGCGCCTTCTCTGCGTCTCCGCGTTATCATTCCGGGTCCCCTGAGTACCCACCCTGTTACAGTCCGGTATTGATTTTACGGTTGGATACTTGGGAGGAACAGGAGGTGGATGGCAAGGGAGATTTTTCTTAATCATATTGTAATTATTTTTGATCATTTAATGGATTAGTTCTTTGAGTTCACACTGTATGATATGTTGCTATTCCTTTCTTTTGGATTTGTGTAGGAACTTTATTGTTTTCTTGTTTTCCTGTCCCCCTTTGTGATTTTGGGCCTCAATGGTGATGGTGTCCCCTCGAGTGTAGCGTTTCATCCACTCCCTTTCTTTTTTGCTTGCCCTCTTGTGTGTGTTTGGAGTGTCAAAAGTTTGTGGTGGTGCCATTTTAAGTTTATACTCCCCTCACTCACCTTCATGCCCGAAGGCCCTAGCCCTTGAGCGTACATGAGCGTACTACAAGGGGTGTCACAAGGGTGTGGATGCGTGCAGGCAGAGGCAGTTCTAACAAAAAAATGACTTTAATAGGGAATATTGAAAAAGGGCAAAACGAGCACCACGGACACAACTGACAGCAACATCCAACAATGATGCGACAAGAGACTGACAGGGCTTAAATATACAAGGGAGGTGCAGGTCATTGAACACAGGTGGAAACAAGCATCGACATTGCAGACAATCACAGGGGAAGACCGGACAAGGCAGGAAGTGAAGTAATCTACAAAACAAAACAGGACATGGACCCAAATCGTGACGGGGGGTACGCAAGATTTTTAAGAGCTATCATCCATTCAAATCCTTTAATAGTATAGAAGTATAACATATTAATAACTGAATTTTATATTTCATAACATGACAAAACCAACGAGTCGACTTTTCACTAAACCAAATCCCACCGTCTGGATATATTTATGTTCCATTATCGTACTAATTTTGGTCCCTGTAAAAAGAGGGATCATGCATACCATTTTCACCTTTTTTGGGTGTGTTAAACGGCCCATATTATGCAAAAATAAAAGAATAATAAAAGATAGTCAGATCCGTAAATACTTCTACATTGACAATGTAGTAAAGTTTGCTCATGCTACGGGAGAGCAGCATTTTCCGATTTGGCAGAAACTTTGAAAACTTAATTGTGAATGGGTCTTATATCTAATTGAGAGAGAGCTCACACTACCTGATTGGTTGTTTTACCCCTGCAGAGCTGTATCTGGCCGACCCCTCGGCTCAATGATTGGTGTTTTTGCTAATCAGAAGTGACAGCCTGATTACACTGGTGGTCTGGGGAATAAAAAGCCATGAAGAAACCTTGGAGTCACCTTACACCATATGAGCCTGCTAGAAAAGAAAATAGCTTGGTGTACCTTTCCACCTACACGCACACACACACACACACACAAGATATTCACTGCAGGTTGTGAAGGATTGGTGGTACAAGGGAATCATGGTTCTCTGTTTCATTAAGGGATGAAGTCAATGAATCAACAAGCCACTATTTCTAGACAGATGAGCACTTGATGAGTTTGGGAACTCATCGGAAAGTGAGGTGGATATAATTGTAACTGATATTTTTCTTCATGTGTAAATTAGATTTGCTCACAGTGATGCAATTCCCAGCAAGAGTTTTCAGAACGGCTAGGATGAGTGGAGAAGTGAATCCATGAACAATGAGCCTTTGTGACTATATAAATTAAGTATCCGGCTAGATTGAGGAAGTGTCAAGCCTCCATTAAACAAATACCACATCCGAAGATGAATGAGGAGGAGAAAAAAGTTAGAATTGTAAACTCATTGTTTGGTTTAAATTGTCATTTGTTCCTTTTTTTTGCAGCACATCGTACACAGAACACAGATCTCCTCTAAAGAATCCTTTTTTTAGGTGAAACTAAAGGAATATGCAAAAATATTGGAAAAAAGTATCAATTATTTGTCAAGAGCAAACGTTTGTATGCTATGTGTGTTACATGATGTTACACAGTGGGGACAAGATTCATGCAACTCTCAGTAGATTAAAACATTTTTTGTATGGATTTTTCCCATCAGGACTATAGTGAACATGGGTTTTTCCTATGATTTTCAAGCCTTATGTGAGGGTCTCGGGATGGAGGACGTCGCATGTGTACAGACTGTAAAGCCCTCTGAGGCAAATTTGTAATTTGCGATTTTGGGCTATACAAAATAAAATGAATTGAATGAAACTGGGCCGATAAGCCTAAATTGTACCTCCTTAAACCTTAACCCAGGGGTGTCCAAACTTTTTTTCCAGAGGGCCACAAACAGAAAAATACACGATGGACTGGGCCACTCACTAGATGTGAGGTACGCTGCCTCACTTCTGATGCACTAATATTGGAAAAATCAATCAAATGCAGGTAAATTACGTTTGATAATTGAACAAAAAGCCTCCATCATAGCTCTCCATTGGTAGATTTTCAGTGTATTTTTTACAAAAGGTTGGCAGGTCATTCTCTCAGTGAGCCTCTGATTGGTTCTCAGGTGCTGAGCCCCCTTCATTGTCCTTTATGAAGGGAGAGACAAGAAGAGAAATCAGGGATGTGGATATTTCAAGCTTATTACACAAATAAATCATTGGGATTGTTAACGCATCAAATAACGTTTGTTAAAAAATTGTCATCAACTTTAATTGAGTGAATTTATTAAGTAATTGGGCTTTAGACTTTTACGGAGCCCGGGAGGTGACATAAAAAAAAAAATAAAAAAAAACCACAAACCTAGTCTTGAGTCTCGTCAAATCTAGAGTTATAGTTTCCTGGCTAATTTAACTTGTTTGAGGGTGTGGATTTGACGTGTAAATCGCCGTTGCCAAGGTTACTCCGACACTCGTCGGAACCCAACACATCTGTTGGTTTCATAATATTTTTAACCCCAGCTTTGCTGTGAGGTGCAAAGCTGCATTTCAATTGTCAAATTTGCTTAGCATACACTGATAGGGGAATCACTTGATTCATTTAATAATTGAAGAGAATGGCACGGCTAGAATTGGGAAACAAGTGGAATGATTGGAATCATACAATAATGACATTTATATCACAGGTCAGTGAAGAAATATTTATTCATTTATTTATAATCATTTATAATGTTTTTTACATTTCATGATGGCACAGCGGAGGAAGACTCGAACCACGGAGGAGTGTGGATGGTGAAGGGGACATAAGGGACGAGTTAGTTGGATTATTGGCATTAAGATCCCAAATGGGGTTGTTTTAAGCGTAGTTGTGTTTAAGGCAGGCGGAAAAAGGTGCCGTTATTAATGTTCCTTGTGGTATTTGGACCAATCAACTTGTGTTAAAAGGGAATAATATGGCCATGAAAGACACCACACAGTTTGTGTGGCCGCTGCTCCTTTGCATTGAAAAGGGGCAGTTGAGGTAGTTGGTTTATCTGGTATGGCCAGCTGGGATGAGGCCCCGGGGAAGACCCAGGACTAAGTGGAGAGATTACATCTCACTGGTCTGAGAACACATTGGGATCCTCCAGTTAGAGCTGGTAGATGTGGCCCGGAAAAAGGACCTTTAGGGTCCACTGCTGGAACTGTTGCCCCCACAACCAGACCCCAGGTAAGGGGTTGACGATAAATTATAGCAAAACAATCCAACGAGTATACATTATGTCAACACAGATAACCAGGCTGCACGTACCCTGGCAAAACAGTCAATTAAACCACCGCCAACAATACTGCTAACCCCAACATCCAGTCCCAAAGTTACGGTGTTCATGCTACAAACCCGATGGTCATCAAATACCGAATACAACAAAAACATTCAGTGACAGGTCCATGGGGGCTGCTGCTCCTGTGCCCAGCAAAAAAATGCTGCCTCCCTACTGTGAGCAGTGGATGAACGATGGCTCCACCGCACTGAATTCCTTTGAACTCTCCTGCATGTTACTCCACCAAACTGTTCATTTAGCTTCCTTGCCGAGCAATTACCAGAACATGCTTGCGCTGGAAACCCATGGCTGGATTTGAATAGTCCTTTTTGCTTAGGAAGGTTCCAAACTTGGCCTGGAAGTAGTTTAAGTGGCTGCCATACTTGCTCTAAATGCTAAGGAAAGGCCCTTCTTTGCTTCTTAATTAGCTCCTTTACAAAAGAAAAGGAGATATTTCATATTTCATTTCGTCACTAATGTATCCGGTCGCATCGGATCTACGTAGCTTAGTGAAAGGGGAATAGGATTTCCTAAACACAGCGATGGTCTTCTCTTAACCATCTTTTTTTAACCCTGTGACGTTTTCCACAGTGGTCAAGAAAGAGTGGTTAGGAATAGACGGCCATTTTATGGACTGTTCAAATCCATCCCATAGTCTGCCGACCACACGCTTCTGACCCTCGCATTGCTGTCCCGTCATGTATTTGTACCGTCAAGGACAACAATAAAATTACAAGTACAACAGTACAACTAGCAGCCCCTGGCACAAATGCTGTACTTCTTCTTTACAACCGTCACTGTGAGCTGCTCCCTGGAAAATGTCACATAACCAGACAACGTGTAACCTCAAAAGCGTGTGTCTCTGTAATACGGTAAACATCCATTCACAATAGTGTAATCTACAGCTTGACTGCTCTCAAGGGATCCGAGCACCATTAACGTTTTATTTCCACAATTTTATGGCCAGATTGATGAATGTCCTTTCATCAGCCCCTGCTTTTACACTTTGACTCCCTGATGTCTTTTTAAAAAGGCACTGCTCAATAGAGAGTGTATGAGGTGCGTCCACATATAAAATGTCACTATTAAAGATGCTCATAAAAGAGTGTCTCCCATGGTCCCTTCGAACTGACATCTCTTCCTCTTCATGTGAAGCTGGCCGACCTTTAATACCCCGCCCCCACCCCCATCATGCCCGAGTGAGGTTAAAATGAAAGGTAATAGTGTTCTGCTCTAAGAATGGGAGAGAGCGAAGTCAAGCAGAGCCGCTGAGCTCTTTATGAGGCCGGCTGATTCGCTGATAAGGATATGCAGTGGCTCCTGGGAAAAGATGGGTGGACTTAGAGGTAACACCTCACCGCACACCACTAGCTAAGGAGACATGATATTTGATTCCAACCAGGACGTGAGGAGTATCAGAAAGTTTTACTTAGTTAAATAAGGGCTGGAGTGGGGTCGGTAGATCTGAAGCTCGGACAAAACAAAGATAGACAAAGTCACAGATAGACAAGTACCTGAGGACGTTGTGGGCCATTGCATAGGTGCCGAATGCAGGACTGATCATCTGGCTGATCAAGTGGGTGTTTCACAAAACAATGTATGTAATCTGCACATGTATCTCATGTAAACAGCATCATTCACAGAGTGCCACCCCCAGTGGACTTTTTAGGAATAGCTGCTTATTTGGACAGCATGGACAGATATGTGAGCAAGGGACATGAAACACTTGTCGGAAGAAAAAGAGAACTACACAGAACACCAGGACACACATGGATAACGCCACTACCGTAAGCTCTAGTATTAAAGCGCACCGTGAATAACGTCTTAACTCTGTTTAGAAGTGGAGGCTGGCTTGACTGCAGCGAACACTCGGTCACGTCACCGTGTGGGAGTTAGTATCGCTGCCCAGCTGCAGGACTGTGCCAATATGAAAACAATTCTTTCTGTAAAGTGATGATACTTTGATTGACAGGTTGTCCTCATTTTGGTGAATGCGTCACTGGAGGAAGCACCATAAAATGATTTCTCCCCATTGCAGGTATGTTAATGTTGTTGCACCGTTGTTAAACGATTGGAATGATAGCTTAATGTTTCTATGTGTTGACGTTAGTTTGTTAGCCCGCTAGTGAGGTTCAACCTGTAACGCAGCCACGTTGGTAATTCACTTGTCAATAACGTTTAAATAAATTGTTAAGCAATATGTTTGCAAGTAAGGTAAGAAGTAGGCGGAGCATGTGGCCTACTGATGCCGTGTGAAGAATGTGGGTTTCTCTGGCAACATTCCGGAAAGAAAAAAAAAAGGTGGAGCCGAAAACACACCAACAATCACAACTTTAGGGTTCCAATAGTTCTCAAAGACGTGTCAAAGGCGATGGCCTTGATTTATGCCGCTATTGTGTATTGGTGGTGGCGGGATTTCCCATCCCTCTGAGTTGGTTGATGAGAAGAATCCGATACGGCACTCAAGTTAAAAAAGTTAACATTTATTTAGAAGAGAAAAAGTATATAGGAGCAATTCTCCGTGGGTATACCTGCAAACCTGAAACACGCTTCACAAGCTGTCTGACTCCGACCTCTTTTATAACCTCTAATAAAACCGGCTCTGCCTTCGGTTACAGGGGCTGTATGTCAGATAGTGGTTTATCTTCACATTCCCTGTACTTTTCTATTCCCCAGTTCACATTGTTATTTCCCAGTCACACCATCTATTCTACAAGTGAAAAGAATATAAAATACACACAAACAGAAACCTACATGTCACGGTAGCCCTATTTGAGCATTATTTTCATATGTATGTAATGACATATCTGTGAAGGAAAGTTTAAATTAGGGACATGTAAGATAAGGTGAAATTCTGACTCTAAGACTGCAAAATATCTTGCTGTTGTACGTTTGTGTAACAGAGTGAAGCCTCTCCTACCATGTGAACAATCTTTAGCTGTAACTAACTTAGAGAAGCGTGTTAAAGCAGTTTGATGTGCCTCGTAACCAGGCGGTAACCCCCCGTTTGGCCTAAATGAGCGGATGTGGAAGTGCCTTAAAGTTGTATTCTCTAGACGGGCAGGCAGGGACGCATTCCACCAGGTGCAACGAGATCTGATTGTATAGTAGTCTGTGAAAAAAGTGACTCTTCTTCTTACTTGATTCAGTGGTTGCAAACATCCAAGATCTCTCATTACAAAACAAGACTACTCCCTTTTGAATAAAACGGAAGTATTTAGATTATTTAAGGACCTTGAAGATCAATTTAATTTACAGGAGGAAGGGGATTTGTGGAGGTATTTACAGTCGAGAAGGGAATGTGTTTAAATTGGAGAGAAGAAAAAGAGTCAAGAGTTTCTCAGTGTCTCAAGCTCACACGTTGGCTCAAATTCTCAAATGTAAAAATGTCATATATTCAAATTAGAATCTACGAAGGCCTGAGACTAACATTACAAAAGGTGTCTTGGCAGTTAGAAAAATGTATAGCAGGAGATAACACTGAATACAGGTTTTGCTACAAGGGATACAAGCAGCAAGTTCATCCATGGATATTACTTCACGCCTCAGAAAATGCATACGTAACCAGGGGTTGCTGTTAATGTGTGAATTGGAAGGGGGTTGTGGCCTGTGTCCTTGATGCGCGGGTTTTGTGGTCCCATGCACGGAGATTTGGTTGGCTGGACCGCTGTCTTTGGATAGACAAGCTTGGTTTCTCCCTCCTTGCGACCGTTCCGTGAGGTGCGTTGAGATTGAGCTGGAAACTTTATAAAGGAATTGTAAGAAAAAGTGAACAACTTTAACATGAAAACTGAAGTATGAGCCATTCAACGTCTGGAGTTTGGGGATTCGATTAAACCTTTTGAACATTGATTTCCTGGTGAGTTAACTGAAGTTGTGGTTGTGGTTACCGTTAGCTGTGTTAGCAAGAATGCTCAATGATATTTTGTATTTGTGTAAAGTTGTCTATTGTTTTATAAGTCAGGAAGCGAATATCGAAACGGGTAAAAGGTCCATTTATGAACGTATAATAGATATGATTGAATGTCCTGAGCTGCTAATGTTAGTTACTGTTACATTGTGTGTCTGCCACCACATCCTCCATCCTCTTCATCCATCAAGAGAACCTTCACATCGGACGTCACAGCGCCTGGAGTCCGTTTGACATGACATTGGTTGTGCACAGAGGGGTGGTGGGACATTTTTTGGGGGACAATACTCCTTTTATGTTTTTTTCCCGGTTGAACTAATTCTTGAGACCTCAGAGGTTTTCTTAAATTTTGTATTATTTGCTTGGACATTCTTTTGATTTTGTGGGATTGTGCATTTGTGTATTATAAATAATCCCGTAGTGCTGGGCGTGATTTGGGGTGGACGGTTCCTGCTTCCAATTGGGTGTCACTAGGTCTCCTCGTTGAACCTTCCCCTGGGTCCTGTGTACCCTGCGCTGCCTCTAAGCGACAGTTGCAGGGGGGGGGAGGTTACACATAAAATGGATTTAATGCAGGATAATAAAACTTTTCTACATGCTATGTGGAAATGTTCTAAAACGACGCCTTTTTGGATGGTGCTTCTGAAGTACCTAGAAGGGTGGCTTAAGCGGCCTTTTCCAGTATCCAACACTGCATGAAAAGTGAGATTTTCGTCCCCATAACGCCCGGAAATCTCCCTAATTTTCGGCAGTTTGCAACTCGTGCACGCCGCGTTCGTCTGTGCCACAAATAGTCGGAAACAGACTCTGACGTAGGTGGCGATCAGCTGGCGAGGTGCGAATGGCCCTAATTAGCATATGAACGCAGCGAAACCGCGGGTGGCCGAGCGGAGCGGGCTGAATATCCTTACTCCTTATTGGAGGAAACCACAACTTTCAAGTAAAATCACTCGTGATTGGTTGGCAGAGCTGTCGCTATTGGTCACCCAGCCTCATAAATCATATATATATATATATATATATATATACATATATATATATATATATATATATATATATATATATATATATATATACATATATATATATATATATATATATATATATATATATATATATATATATATATATGTATATATGTATATATACATATATATATATGTATATATATATATATATATGTATATATATATATATATATATATAGCATATATAGCATAACATTGGCATGAATATATACATATATACATATATACATATATATATATATATATATACATATATATATATATATATATATATATATATATATATATATATATATATAGCAGAGCTATATAGCAGAGCTGTCGCTATTGGTCACCCAGCCTCATAAATCATATATATATGTATATATGTATATATACATATATATATATATATATATATATATATATATATATATATATATGTATATATATATATATATATATATATATATATATATATATATATGTATATATTCATGCCAATGTTATGCTATGTAGGCTACTAAACCATTATTAGACTACCACCAAGGACATTAATGAATTTATAGAGGAAATGAACATTTGCCAGGAACATGTTTATGGAAAAAGAGCTTTATTAAAACAAACAATTATATACAAAGCGAGGATCTGCGCACACATGAGTAGATGATGATCCAAAAACTACAACTGTCCGTTTGCCTCCTCGGGGTTGTAGGTAACGTGCGGCGTTCTTTCCGAGGCAGGTCCGTTGTGCGTGGCTCTGTACTTTGGAGTCGCCTCTCACCGGGACTGCAGCTTCGCACAGAGTTCAGAGAGCTCCGTCCTACGAAATGACGGCGACCGTACAATCCACCCAGAGACCCCGCCAACATGCCCTCTTCTTCGGCAGACATGAGGTCTCCGCTGGCGGACTTCCAGAGTTCCACCGCGTCATCTTCGAGCACACGCTGTCTCCATTCCAGCAGCTGTAAAAAATTTTTTAAAAATAATCAGTACCGTGTAGGGGTGGCACGGTTCACAAAACCCACAGTTCGGTTCGTATCACGGTTTTAGGGTCACGGTTTTCAGTTCTGTACGGTTCTTGTTTTTATTTTATATTTATGCTCCAGAAATGTACTTCAGCATATTATATATAGACATCGGACCCCTGGCTTAGAGTATGACTTACAGTTCTCCGTAGTTAGTCCGTTCCTGGTTGTTTGTATTTGTTCCTTGTAAGTTTCAGATGTAAAAGCAGACTAACTCCCTTTAATTTTTGTTTGTTTGTCATCTGGTCACTTCCCCTACATTCCTCTTCTCTTTCTGCAGCGCTCTGTGTAGACAACCTGATCCTCTGTGAACTAAAGGGTTGGTTGGTTTTGCAGTAATTTGCTGTGGTTTGCCATGTACACAGGTGTGCAGTGCTGTATGATTTAAGCGGGTTTGGCCGCCGTGTGTTGCATGGATCATTCGGCCGTCGCTCAGAGCTCGTAATGCGTAATGAGTTTAGACTTGTATTTAATAATTATTGCTAAACTTTATTTGCTTCCGTTTCTTATATCCCTAAGTTAACAGTAATTTAAATTAGTATCATTACTAGGTGTTTTTTTTGTTATTGACTGTCTGACAAACTAAATATATGTATCTGCGTACAATGTAAATGTCTGGATATAAAAATAAACTTAATAATCACAAAAGGGGATTGTGTTGAACTCGAGGGCTTCATAACGCCATTATACAAACCGATGGGTGATGTCACAATGACTACGACTCCTTTTTATGTACAGTCTGTGCTCATATTGCCATTCAGAAAAATAGATGTAGTCAGTTATTGTCGGTAAGTTTGAGTCTCTAAATAATGTAAATGGGTGTGCTATAGGAGTTGTATTCGAGGTAATCTATTTGTGTTTCTTCGTATTCGGTTGATGCATTTCTAAAAGATTTAGAGAAGTATGCCTGTAGTGTCAGAAGACCTGTAGAATAAGCTGTGGTGAGTCTCAGCTCATCGGTCATAGCTGTCGACCCCCGTTCAATCTATAACATCTGTCCGGGGCGAAATCACACCGGCAAGGTGAGAACATTGGACACCCCCGACCTGAACTGATGATCAGACAGAAGTGAGCCGCCTTGCCTGCCGCAGAGTCTTCTGTGTCTTCAGCTTCCATTTATCAGAGTGTCCGTCAGCTCAGCAAAGCATCTGTCTCAATCAATAAGGCCAATAACCACAGGCTCCACACAGCTTTTCTGTCTGTCACTGTGTTGTCTCTGACATTCACTCAGCCTGGCCGTCTGAAGTTACCAGCTGCTGAAAGCTCCCCACGAGTCATTATTAATGACTGCAGGCCAATAGCATCTTTACACAATGTAGCCGTGTGGAGCAAACACATACTTCGCCTGCCTCTCTCGAGAACAGAAATTTAAAAACAAGTGTGTCGTGGTATCACAGTTGAAGCAGATTAATAACATAACAGTAAAAATACTGTCATTTTATAAAGAAACCCATCACTATTGGGAAACTCCATTGTCAAAACTGAAAGAGGCATTCTGACAGCAATTAGTGATTCCACAAATACCAGAGCCAAAACAGTTGTCAGCTCACTGGACAGCATGGAATGGATTCAGCTTTATAGCAGATGCCAGCTTTGGGAGCTTATGGGATCCATCAGGCAGACTAGATGCAAGCGGAAAGCTGCTGAGAGCAAGTACGCACGGCAAAGATGAAGCCTTCCCATCCGCTGAGGTTTGAGGAAATGAGAAAATCCATTTCAGTAAACATCCCAGTATTCAATGCAAAAAAAGGTATCAATGATCATCGCTTCACACAATTATTTTCCATAATGTCCCTGTTTTCACCTACATTCTCTTTGTGTGTCCGTCGCAGCTGGGAGGTGATGTTAAGGTTTGCGCAGCGACGTGACGGAGATATTGCTGCAGTCAAGCATATTATTTACGGTGCGCCGTTATGCATGTGTGTCCTGTTGTTCCCTATCAGGGAACTTCGAGCTGCGTGAAACACTGGGGAACGCTCTGCGTGACCGCGTCATGAAGCACGTGTGAAATCAGTCCAATGACGAGACGCCACGTCATTGGCGAGTGACGTCGAGACCAGGAAGCATAAAGCGCAGCCAAAACACCGGCTCCTTCATCTCTGTGCCTTCATCAGCACCGCCACGGAGGAAATGCGCCACGGCACAAGGCAGCACCGGAGGCGGGGGAGCCTGAGGACCCCCTACCGCATCGTGCAAATATCGGCCCGATCTATCGGTCGATCCCTTGTCTCTTTAAGACAACCTTTCTGCTTGCAATTTTTTTTCCTTAGAGAATTGGAGATCTGCAAGCCCTCTCGGTCTCTCCTTCGTGCTTGGAATTCTCAGCCAGTATAGTGAAGGCGTTCTTACTGCCTTCTCCCGGCTATATTCCTAAGGTTCCTACTAATACTATTGGACCTATCTTGCTGCAGGACTTCTGTACTCCTCCTTTTCTGACGTCGGACCAGATGAAGCTGTACCTCCTCTGCCCGGTTAGGGCCTTAGACTGCTTACGTCCACAGAACACCCCTCTGTAGACGTTCCGAACAGCTGTTCGTGTACTTCAGACCACCCAACATCGGGGGTCCTGTGTCTAAACTGAGGATAAGCAAGTGGGTGGTTGAGACCATCTCACTGGCTTCAGTCGGCCGGGCAGCCTGGCTGTCCGTGCCTACCATAATAGGGGTATGGCGGCTTTAATAGCCCTCTTGTAGCGCTGCGTGACGGTGGTATTGCGGCAGGCTGGTCCTCTCCTCACACGTTCGTGAGATTTTATCGCCTTGACCTTAGCCCCACGCCAGGAGCGCAGGTGCTTTTGTCAGAATGTGCGCTTTAATTTCACATGACGGACACTGGCTCTTATGGCGGAGTGGGTATTGGCGTTCCCACAGCGTTTCACGCAGCTCGAAGTTCCCTGATAGGGAATGTCTCCGGTTACGTATGTAACCTTAGTTCCCTGAGGGGAACGAGACGCTGCGTGTTTATGCCATACTCCCGGCATGCCCGTGGCACTTGATTCGGCCTTTCAGAGATGAAGGAGCCGGTGCTTTAGGTGTGCTTTATGCTTCCTGGTCTCGACGTCACCCGCCTATGACGTGCCATCTCGTCATTGGACTGATTTCGCACGTGTTTCATGACGCGGTCACGCAGGGCGTTCCCACAGCGTTTCACGCAGCGTCTCGTTCCCCTCAGGGTACTAAGGTTACATACGTAACCGGAGACGTTCTCTATAGTTTTCTTCAAGGGCATAAATCCCGGGGGAACAGTGGGGGTCAGGACCCTCCCCAGCTAAGGGTTGTCCCCCCCCTAGAAATATCATTGAAACAATTGTGCGTATTGTAAATAACATAACGATGTTATTCAGCCCCTGTCAGGCGCGTTCAGCTAAACCTCCCAGCTGCTATATAGTCGCTATTGTTATGTTGTTAAAGCGAACCAGCCCTGAGCAGCAAAGGGCTGGCCCCAAACTGAATGGGATTCAGGGCGCTAAAATCATCTTTAAGTGATTGACTAAACCACCAAGCTCAGCTGAGACGACGTGCAGGAAAAGCATTTCTTTTTTGTGTCTCAAGGTGGGGCCACTGAGCATACATTTGGTTTTGGGGTTTGTATCTTAGCCAACGTTACTTCACCAAAAGGCTCGATAAGAAAATGTTTACTTGTGATTTCTGTGGCAAGCCCGTTAAAACAAAGGGTTAATTATGCATGGGAATGGAAATTAGTCCCAGTGTTTCTTTGCTTTGTAGCCAGTTGCAAGCAGACATTTGAGAGGTACAGCGTTTAAGACTCATTGTCTATCGTCCTACTTGTATAACCTATAATATGATGCAAATTTTGTCAAGGATAAATAGTGGTAAATTGCATTTATTTATTTTCATTATAGTCATATGTCATACTTAAGTCTCTCCTTATTAAATGTCAGTGGTTGATACCAGGTGTCAGCAGAGAAAGAGCACACATACAATGGGGTGTGAACATCAGTGGCATCAGGATTTACATTTCGCTGCTGTGCTGCGGCTGCGCTTGAAAGCGTCTTTTTGTACTTCACCTTTTGAAAATATTGTTGGTACAATACACCACCTAATGTATATTTATTTGTATTTGTTTTAGCAGAAACTCCACTATCCAAATATCAATAAGGAGCGTAGAGTGGTGAAGCTGGAGAGCTCAGATTCTCTCTGAGGCAATTAGCTAAGTGCAAAACAAGGCCGCCCAGGCACTCAGAGCAGTTGGCAGCTGGATGAAAGGAAACACTCTCACCTAACATCCTGATCGATGTGTTCTTTCTTTGCTTGGCCTCGTCCCACAGCAATTATCACACACACTCAGACATCAACGCTAGGGTTGACGTACATCTGACCCACCGTCCTGAAAAGTCAAAGAAACGTGCCACTCCAGCCTAATCTCTCACCACAGTGTGCTCACACTCATCGATACAACTATTCACGAATGAACCGTTTGGAGCTGATGATACAATAATCCTTTCAGATTATAAAGAGCTATAAAAGGTTTTAACAAAAGTAAACGATCATTTAAAACTATTTCAATACCACTTATAGTATTGTTGAGAGGAGAGCATGATATGTAAAACTGTTTATGTTGTTGTATGATTAGCGGTTACGATAGGAAAAATGACACATAAATCTCAAGTGCCTATGTTTTAACCTTAGAAGTAAGACAAACATCTTTTTTATAATATAATCAGCCATATTATGGAGTACATATAACATGCTCTTTCAGGGTTGCAAACTCGTCCTTTTCGTCATTTGTGTGATTCATGTAGATCTGCAATAAAAATATATTTTATTGGGGGGATCCTCCAAGTAATCTGCGAATGCAAGCTGTAATTATTATTTCTTTCAAGCTTGTTCACAGCGTCCTCGATGCCGTAATAGACAGGTGTGGCGTTGGTACGCCACAAGAACAATAGGCTATCTAACGTAGGATAACGTGCGGATCCCAGACCCCCGAGGGGGTTCGGATCCTTGTCTCCTTTTTCTTCCCTGATGAGTTTGCGCCGCTGTCTTTGGTTTTACCTAAAGGCTTAACCTAGGTATTATTGACAGCTATATGTGCAGGTATTCTTTGATTTTCTTATTTTTATATGTGCATGTAATTGAGCTCCGCCCACTCAGCTTTCCGTTGGGACTCCTGTCCCGGACTCGCCACTGATTTACTGTTGATTTGCCACATACCTTCCATTGCTTGACATTGCCACAAGGAGGATCTCAGCCCTGCTGGAAAGGGGTTGGAGGCACTATCACATTGAAAATAATTTTTTAGATCCAAATATACATAAAACTGAAACTCAGCCCCTACCACTAAGTGATAAAACATATCTTTTGGGCTGGGTTAACTGACCTGTTAATATCGAGTTCCATGAATAGCTGTTGTGGTTTTGGCTCGGCTGCAGGGGGGAGTGAGGGGAAGTGGCTGGGGGAACGGTGCCAGGTGGAGGCAATTGGGCCTCAGCTGGGGGGAATTAATAATAATTCTCTGCCCTCTACTTAAGACAGGAAGGCAGCGTGAGCGAGAGATCGGCAGGAGCGAGCAGGACGCCGCCAGATTGTGTGTGTTTATGTAGCTGCCGTGCGCAAATAAAAGTATTTCAATCGCCACAACGCATGTCTGCGGCATCATTCCGGAGCCCCAACAACCGACCCCTTTACAGCTGGAAATTCAGTTTTACCTCATCAGGTCTAAAGATCTTACCTGTCATGGTTGTGCAGGCAACTTTCGGCAAAGTCGGTGCATGAGCACGCATGCATGTGCTCATGCATGAGCACGCATGCATGAGCACGCATGCATGAGCACGCATGCATGACAACCTGCAGTTCTTTTACCCTCACATCCCCACATGAAGCTGTGAGCTAATATTATGCAAATGACTGTTGGTTCGGTACATGGTGTTTAAAGCTAATGTTTCCTCCTTCTCAACATTAACTTTGAGGTTGGATGAGGCAGGGTTATTGATTATGAATGATTTGAATGGGAATGATGTCCTAGGACAGCGTCTTCCTTGCATTACAATCTGGTACAATTTGTCAGTAATATTTTTAAAAACCTTCTCTTGGCCTTTATAAATTAAGTTTAGACAGTGGAGAGAAACAAGGATTGCCTTCATCTTTTAATAAGTGATTCCATGACTGCTTATGAGCTAATGTCCTGTTTTATTTCAGCGGCATGAACCATTAATGTCAAGGACTATGTCTACTAATGAAACTGGTGTGTTAGCAATGCACTGATGATTAATAACATCCAGATTTTCGCTAATAAATGATCTTGCCATGTAATTAACCAGACAGGCCCCAGGTAGCTGGGGACACGCAGGAAGCTAATGCATAAAACAACATGAGCGCAAAGGCCTTTGGGGAGAAGCCTGTCCCTGGCTCGCTGGCCATTAGCGCGACGGCATTAATGCTCCGATGCAGCGCTGCAAGTACAGTTGAGTTGTACTCTGTGTATAGAAAGAGATGGACAATGATGTGCACGTATTTAGTGCACTGTGACAGATTTATGTGCCACACGAAAAGCTCGTCTTCATTTGCTTGACCAAATTGTTTAAAAAAATGAAATTAGGGAAGTGAATTTACTTCCCTGCAATGGATGGATACCTAACTTTTATTTTAGTGAAGGTGTGTTAAGAAGCCCATTGTTTTAATTACAAAATGGCTCATGTGAAGTTCTGAACCTCGGATGAAGGAAGGCTCCTTTTACCCTCGCCCCGGCTCAGAGGAGAAGTTAAAAAGACTGGCTTGACTTTACAAATTAGTAACAAAGTATTTGGTAACAAAAGTAATAGAATTACAAAGTGAAATACGCTATGAATAGTATGAGAATCCCCTTGTCCACTCTATCATGACCATCAATATTCGTTCTCAGGAGGCCTCTGAAATCCTCATCTCATCCCAGAGTCTTTTGAGCTGCTTCGCCCTGTGTGTGAAAAAAATAAAATAAAAGATGTTGTTACGGCTGCCGATGGCAACCTCCTGTTGCAGATATGCAAAGCGGACTGTGTCATCCCATGCGGAGGATTGGAGGGCTGACGGAAGACCCGCCCAGAAGACGTGCCAATCCGGGAGTGCCCCGCCAAGTTAAAAGCCCTCCTGGTTGCAGCTGGGGGGGGCTCAATTCTACTAATAAATATCCTTTATATTAACCACTACATCTGGTTTTATGTTTATGTCCTGATACCCATAACACCCGGACGTAACCGATGTTCTTGGCAGTCTACTGAGCATATGTAGCTGTTTTTTCCCTTGTGAGGAAATAAACGGAGAAAGGCATTGTCTGTGCAAATCTTCCTCCACACTGTACCTTGACACCTCTCTCTCTCTCTCTCTCTCTCTCTGTCTCTGTGTCTGTCTGTCTCTCTGTGTCTGTCTGTCTCTCTCTCTCTCTCTCTCTCTCTAACACTCCAAAACATTCAATGAATATAACTTTGGCTTAAAGCAGTCTTTGTGTAAACAACACATGCATAATAGTTCTACATCCTAAATTATCACTGTTTAACTCAGTTCATATGGTCCAAAATCAAAACATTTGCCTCTCATGGCTGTTCTTCATTCTTTTCTCATAAACAACCTGACAGAATGAAGAAACTCTTAATCTTAATTAATATTGCAGTTATTAATCAAACATACTAGTGTAATAAATACTATTAAATAACATACAGACTACAATTCTAACACTGTCTTCGTACCCAACCAATTTTGATCTGTGGCTTTAATTTATTTAGCTGTATTATTTTGAAATACCAACCAAAGGCAGAGAAGGGGCTTTTATGGCTTCAAGATGACGGAAATGTTTTATTTGCCACTTCTATATAATGTTACATTATAATTAGCTATGTTCTTTGGTTTGCTGCTTCAAGGATTTATAGAGCGATGGAAATATATATGTGTTTTGTCAGATATTTATTATCCGGCTTTAGACTTAAGCTATTAAGGCTTGTGAATACTGGGAATAATAGCATGGTACCAAAATATAACACCCTGTTGTCATTAATCAAGGAGACATAAAATATTTTCCTGCATAGACTGCTGTTTATATACTTGATTTGTAGTATGCCTCTATAAATACTATGTGCTATGGCATTTAATACTCCATTACTCAAATTTCTCCAACTAATGTCTTATTTGTAATTCCAAATGATGTGAAGCCAAAAGCAATATTAAGCATTGTTTAAGAGCATGCTTGTTTCACCACGGGTAGATTCACGTCACGCTGACAACAACATGAATGTCTACGGAAGATGGATTCAGTGTGGATTGTTCAGATCTCGCTTCTGCCAGTGTCCTGGTGGAGCTGGGGGAAATAACTTCTGAACGACGATTTCAATCTCTGATGGGAACGCCAGGCTGCAGATCATTAAAAATGAACGTATAAAACTGCCAATCAGATTTATTTACTTAATAATGGAAGGTGCCAAAAATAGTTCTGAATTATTCAGTCTCACTTCACCCCCTGTGCATAAGGCTATTATTATATAAAGGCTTTAGATGAATTATATATTTCATCGACTTTGAATGGAAATGAATTGTGATTAAAACACATTTATTTACCCTATAACCCTTTTAATGGCTACACTATCCCAGATGTAACTTTGTTCATTCAATGAAACATTGAGGGTTACATACATTATTACCATTACAATAGTTTTTCTGTATAATCTATTTGAAATCATTACTATATACCAATCTCTTTAATCTGTATCGAAAGTATTGAATTCTCAAAAGGGTAAGCAAGGCTTTATCCTGAGGTTATTTTTTTGTAGACTATTTCGTCATCAATATATATAAAATTAACTTTTGCTAATCCAACGTCTTGGTCATATTAGCTACTGAGATTCCTGTCCTCAATGTGAAGATCTAACTCCCAATCAATCTTGCATCTCCAAATATTGCTCCTTGGTTTCCAGACTGTCTTGCAGCGCGAAATAAATTGCGCGCGCAATGCATCCTGGGAAAAGCCAGGCTAGCAGAAGACACAAACAGTAAGTGAATTTCATTGTTAGTCATTTCTTACAAGCGTGAACACAATGAGAGGTTTAAGCAGATCTTGCGTGTTAGAAATGTGCCATTCTCTCTCCTACGATGAATAAAAGCATTCACAGCACCAGATGCCTCCCAATGCCCAGGAGACAACAACTAAAAAGGCTTTATACTCAAGGAGGCTGCGGAAAGCAGTCAAGGGAACCGTTTGTACATCTCAATTAACAACAGTCTGCCAAGGCTTCAGCCCCACCTCCCCCCCCTCAATAAATTGCTCCAAGGTTTATCTAAACATGCTCATGGAACCCAGTGTTCATATAAAAATGTGATTAGCAGCTAATATTGTAAATGGACAGTGAGGGATTGGTTCAATTTAATGTGTGAAATGACAAATCTGTCAACGCAGGTCCAGCCAAGCCATGCTGATCGAATCAGGTCCGTTTTTAGTTCCTGGTGTGCTAAGAAAATAAGTGATACAGTTTCACAAGGGATTGAGTGGGCAATTTTATGTAAACTATTGTCGCAGAATACCATACAACTCAATTTGTTTTCAACATGACGGCTGCATCAAACATTGCATCGTTTAACAGCTAAAATGAGAAGGTGTCCAAACTTTTGACCAATTGGTATGGATTCATGGATTTGATTGACAGCTTCTTGACTTTGAATTAGGAGTTTTTTGTGTGGCTATCTGAGGGTTTTAGGGCAGAGGAAATTATTATTAATTTTTCGAATATCAATGGATCACACCTGAGCCTCCTTAAGGCATCCCTCCTTGGCATTTGAATGACCAGACAATCAGTACTGAAACTGAGAGTGTCTTGATTCACGGTGGCTTTGGTTCTTGCCGTGTCTCGAACATGGTCTTTGTGAGCAAGGACCAATGGCTCCAACACAAAAAAAACTCGGATCACAAATGATTGGTTGTTGTGGAAAATCACTATGTGCAACAAAAGCTATCACCGTGACTACATCTTCACCAGAAACTGCTCTACCTCTAACCTCACTTTAACTCCACTTCATCTCTATCACCCTCGCTTCCACCTTCTCCCCCGTCTCCTAATCAAGCTCTTACCTAAGGAACCTCTGGCCGTCCGACCACCTGCCCTCTTCCCATTCCATCCCATATACTACAATCGCTCCATACCTTTTTTCCTTTCCCCACCTGTCTCATTAACACTTCTGTTTTTGGGCTGTTTTCCAACTCTCTGAAGGAGGCAAGAGTTAACCCACACCTGAAGAAACCCATCTGAAGAAAACAACTGAAGACCGGTCTCTCTTCTTCCCCTTTTTTTCCCAAATTCTTGAACGTGGTATCTTTAACCAACTCTCCTCCTTAACCCGACCAGACAGGCCATTCCACAAAGACTGCTGTCCTCATCCTTCTGGACCCTTCTGCTGCATTTGACACAGTAAACCAGCAGCCCTTCAGGAACTTGGTCTTGATCTCAGGCTCTGCTCTCATCCTACCTTGACTGCCGCATCTCCTGGGTAACTTGGAGAGTATCTGTGTCCTCTTACTACTGGAGTTCCTCAGGGTTCCTTCCAGGGTCCCCGCCCTTCTCTCTACACTATCTACACCACCCTCTATCATTCGCTCACATGGCTTCTCCTACCACAGACATGCCGATGACCCCAACTAATTCTCTCCTTCCCTTATTCAGACACTCAGTTGGCGGCAGCACGGATCTCTGCCTGTCTGACTGACTGCTCACTATCTGAAAATCAACCCCGACAAGAATCGACTATTTCTCTTCCCGCAAAACCAATCAATATAAAAAAACAGAAGCGACCGCGCATGTGGGGCCATTTCTGTAATTCTCAATAGCAAAGTCATCCAGTGGCCTGACACACTGGCGGGCTGCAAGCTTGACATATGTGCTGTAGATACTCGGAGAATACGGTCCCTTATCACTCAGTAGGCGGCACAGGTACTGATTATCCCTCACTACTCCGCTTCTCACATACTGTGACTGGATCGGGGCCAGTCTACATCCAGGACATGGTTAAGACCAGACAACTCTTTTCTGTCCTCCCTCCTAAATCCGCACAGAACTTTTAGAGAAGCTCCCATTGGTCAAGGGCTGTGTCACGCGACCAAACCCCCGGGTTTCATACTAACACACAGGGCAGAAATCCTTCTGCCCACAGATTCAACCATCACAACGTTAAGATTTGTCTTATGCTAAGTTTAGTCACGACAGAGTGTACAAATACCCTTTTTGGTCAATGAGTTTTTCACTAAGGGGCTCAATCTGCTTAAAAGAGCTGATTTAGCTCTGAAGAGACTGAACACTGAAAGTCAAAGACTGGCTCCCTGGACAGATTAAAGTAGTGTGTTTATATCCCAATAAGACGCTATCAGATAAATATTTACTGAAACACTCCTGATTGACAACATTCCAGTATTAACAATTGGAAAATGGTCTGACAATAAGGAGGATAGGGGAAAGACTATTAGATGCTAATAGACCCTACTACCATAAACAGAAACCAGGTCGAGAGTGTGATTAAAACAACGAGTAGGTTTCAATTGAGTCTAAAGAGATAAATGCAGGACCAAGACATCCACATGAATATAAAAAACGACTTTGTCCGTTTTAAGGACTTAACTTTAAAAGAACCCAAGATACAGACCTGAGCCCCTGGACGGACAGTGAGAGTTTGTGAAGATGATGCTAATAGATTCCTACAGAACGAAGTGCTAGTAATGCTTGGGTCATTCACATCTGCAGCCGCTGTGTGATTATGTTGGCTGTGTCATCTGAAACATTACATAACTCTCTTTATCCTTACGGTTGGACTGCAGCTTTGCATATTTTATACATACTGGCTTTTGTTCTCTGAGGGGAATAATCAGTCTCATAAGAGTTTAATGGGGCGTTTTACATTTTTATTAATATCTTTGCTTAATCATCTGATTTCATTATTTTCGGCACCATTTCATTTCCAACTCACCTCACCTTTTTCTTGAAGATTAGAGTAGTTTCAGTTGTATCTAGGTCAACATTCCAGTTGTTTTTAGCCAAAAATGTGTAAACTGCGGCATTGTACAGAACAATTGTTGCTTCTTGCCTCAGGGGTCACTCCCACATAGCCCTGTGCTTTCTATCTCAGCAAGCATCGTCTTTGTTCTCAGACTGTAGAGCCACCGTTTGTAAATGTAAAGCCAGCTGGTTGAGACTGCCAATGTGCTGTCACAAAGAAACTATATTGATTGTTGCAGATGTGATTCTGGTTGGTTTTAAATTCCAGGTCACAGCCCTCAGGCTTCATCTCAGACTCCTTCTTTGGAAGTGAAGTGTTGGGAAATATAGAGGAACGAGAAAACAAATAAAAAAATCTACATTTGATATTCGTATTCTTTTTATTAACAAAAGTGAATCAGTCATCTTGTTTTCATAGGTCAGTTCATGTAGAGATTACAGGAATTGTTGGATGTTATGTCACAGGGAAAGCCAGCATGCCGGACAGCGTGGACCAACCAGCACACGGCGGTATGTGTGAGAGAATAGTGTACATACTGCAGCAGCATCAGTTCTACCAGAGCTGGAAAACCAAACCATGGTTACTGAGCGAGATGAATATTCAATAACTATAACAATCACAGTATACAAATTAAATAAGACTCCATCAAGCAAATAACCTACTATTTCTGCATATTAGGAGTCATTTGTCTGTTCGACAGTATGATACATATCCTGACTTGTTTGTTGATTTTGGATTACTGGCACTTAAAAAAACGATTTAAAAACCCTGCTTAAACCTCTCATTGTGTTCATGCATGGAAATATCTATTTAAATGTGCGTCATCCCTGTGAGGCGTGGATTTAAAATCCAATTTTGTATAAATAGCAAATAAAAGTTGCCAACAACGCCATCCTAGGTCGCCATGAAAACACAGCTTCTTTTGTGCCAGGGCGAAAACATCATGGAACCAAGACATACATTCGAGAGAAAAAGATGCTTTTATTTCTAAACTAAAACCCATAAAATAACTGCAATTATATTGTTATAAGTCCAACTAAAACAGGATCTACTATAAAATTAAAAAGATACCAAGAAAAAAGCCAGCCACCGAGAGGGTTTGTCATGGTAAAGCTGGTTGCTCATTCCATTTAGCCACTCGACAGTCACTCGTCTGGTCTCTTCCACATCCGCCTCTCGTGTGTGGTTCTTCTCCTGCCATGCCTCCTGCTCCCGTTCTGCCCTGAATTTGAGTGCCTTAATTCATTTTTTGTCCTCCATAAAAAACAAGTATAAATGAATGCAACCATAAATAAATAAAAGTTGATTTACGTTGCCCTGCTGCTGACATCATCATCATCATTTTAAATATGATTTATATTAGTATTTGTCATCATAAACCAACATTACCCTCTCCTAAGATCTTTGCGTTCCTGCCCACAGTCTGTTAAGGTAATTCGGTTACCTTAAAGAGGCGAGAACAAACCACAGACAAGTCGTATCCTTTGCAAAGGGGAGTCTTGCCACACTGCGTAGGTAGTGTCAAAATCCAACGAACTCCCTCGACAACAGTCTTTTATTCAAAAGTTCACAGAAAGATAACAACAGAGAGTAACATACGAGGGCGGGGCTTCAAACGTTCTCCAGCCAGGTGGTGAGGTCATAGATACTACAAAGACTACTTTTACTGTGGGTCATTCAGGGACTCGGCATGTGACCTTTCTTTGAAACCGGCCACTTGTCCGAGTCCCGGGGGCATTCTATCTAAACAGAGAGATCCACAGATACTTTTATTGACCCGTATCCTGAATCCCATCTGTTAGACTAGTGATTGACCAGGCGGTCACAAGGAAGGATCAAAGGGTTGCCTTTAAGGAATTTAAGCATAACAGCCACCCTCCTGGTGGTTCTATCTGATGGTGGTTCTATCTGATGGTGGTGGCCCCTGCAGTGGTCCTGCCGTACACCTGGTGGCTACTTGGAATTCTTTGATTAATTTCTGTTATAGAAATTGAATGTATTCTACATCTGTATGAGTCATTCTGTACACATGACATCCATTGCAGTCTGTCCATCCCGGGAGAGGGATCCCTCCTCTGACGTTCTCCCTAAGGTTTCTTCCCTTTTTTCCCTGGAAGGGTTTTTTCATTTTTTGGGGAGTTGTTCCTGTGCCGATGTGAGGGTCTTGGGACGGAGGATGTTGCATGTGTGCAGACTGTAAAGCCCTTCGAGGCAAATTTGTAATTTGCGATTTTGGGCTATACAAAATAAAATGAATTGAATGAGGAACTGAATTTGACTTATGCTTTACAAACATCAATTATTGTATAATATAGAAATTCGCTGGGACACACCCAGTTAATTTCATTCATTCAGGCTAATTACCATTAAGACATTCCTCTATAGAGTGGCTTAGAGTGACTCAAATTAGATAACATTAGATAACAGAAACGGACAGCAAATGGGAGTCCAAGCAAAGAAAATCGACTCTACACAGGCATGCCTTTAATTGCTGAGAAGCACCGTTTGTGTCGAGCTCTCCGGAAGCCACCACTGACTTTTAATATGTTAATGTGAGACGATTGCGTGGTTCAACAAGCATCACTCTGCCCGGGGCTGTTCTCTCCCGTTCATTCCCTCTTCCAGCCTCTGCGGGGTAATTTGGAGCAAAGAGAGGCTGTGCTGCTCATTACAACTGCCTTGCCAGTTGGCCCCTGTGGACACAGCAGCCATGGCTCGGCAGTTCTGCCCCTGCCTAAATAACAAGAAGAGAATAAGGATGACAGATAATAACTGTCCATCACTGCGGCCACATTAGTAGGCCACCAGAGGCAATTCTGTGGATGTGTCACTGCTCTTGTTGTTTGTTTCTTCCTCCTGTCTGTTGTATTTGAGAGCCTTGTTTTTGTGTAAACTTATAGTTTCCCCCACTGTGGTTCATCCTGGGTATTATCGCTAGGCTGGCTTAAAGTGCCCATATTTTGATTATTTTTCAGGAGATGTTTACCGCTCCACCTTTGAGACTGCAAATCAATCGCGCATGTAAATGGAAATGTTCTTTGTCTAAAAGGAAAAAAGTGAAACTTGGATATTAGTCAGTGTTTAGCCCGTGAAAGCTAATGTTAGCTATCGATAAGGCTAGTCTAGCTAACGGGTTACTGCTGTAGCTGGTGGGTGGAGACACTGTACGTAGCTCTGAGGGGGTGGGAATATTCAAATATCCAGGTTTGTGACGTAGAAGACCTTGACTTTTTTGAACAGCTGGTTCAGAGGCTGAAGGGGGATCAATTCGTATCTCACTCCAAACAGCATGGATGGATTTTCTTCCAAGTTTGTATGCGTGTGGAAGCACCACGTTCACTCCCGGCAGTGTGTTCCCTGTAAGAGCTCAGTGTA
This sequence comes from Apeltes quadracus, assembly GCA_021346845.1. NCBI lineage: Eukaryota > Metazoa > Chordata > Actinopteri > Perciformes > Gasterosteidae > Apeltes > Apeltes quadracus. The sequence goes on along the minus strand of CM037931.1, from coordinate 16,014,649 downwards.
CGTTCCCTCCCATGCCTGTAGAGCCGCAGGAGCGCCTTGTTCTTTTTGGATAGTTCTGATACAGCCTTGTTTGTTTTATTCTTGTTTTTTTCCCCCACTTTATTGAGGAAATAGTCATTTTGGATTAAACCTGCTGTATGAGCGTGACTATATCACATGTGGTATATTTCTGTACAGCCAGCCGATATTTCAATAACATCATTTCTGTAGGAAGGTACACATCCATGAAAGTCATTGTAGTCCCTTGCTGTCCCTCACGCCGACACATCGCTCAGTCCTCTTCATTATGTTTATCTAAACATGCTAAATGAATAGTGCAATAATGACTGCATTATATGATCGGCAGCTTGATACCTAATAATCACCTTAACTGGCCTGACAGTAGACTTCCATGAAAACAAAGCAGGCTGAGGGAGTTGGAATACAGGAGCAATGTAGATGTAATCAAAAATGGGTTGTGATGCGTTCAGGCTATACTCAGTACAATGAGTAGTATAAGGGAAGTTCTTAAAAAAAAAAAAAAAAAAAAGCAAATAGGCAAGTTAAAAGTTTGTGAAATGGTGAGTGTGAAGACTTGTCATTTAAAAAAAGGAGCCATTAAAATTAATTGGATCCATGACTTGACATTCTTGACCACTGTGCTAAGTGGTTTTCCAACCAACCAAGTTTAATCAAAGTTGACTGTGGTTTGCTTCAATTTACTTGAAGCAGATTTTAGAGACCAGCGATTATAGAAAGGTGTGGTTAAGCAGTCCACCATTTCTTTACCCCTTCTGGCTAGTACACAAATGAATGATGAAAATAAAACGGCTGCCTCGGCGGCCGGTGGAGTGAGAGCCGAAGCGATAATCCAAACCCGTGTGGAATTTCTCCAAAAAGAGAAGTGGACAGCGGAAGTAAAGCATTTAATCCAGAAATGGACAGACGTTTCTGTTCACACTCCCCACTGGGAGCATTAAACCAGTGTGTCTCATGGGCTTAGAACCCGTTGAAACTGAATTATGAGGCGCAATGAGCTCCTCCACGTGAAGAGGAAAATGGCAGTGATGCATCAACGCCCAGGTTTAAAATCCCCAGCTAGAGCTCAATTCCCCCTCTGAGGGAGACACAGCGGGTTAAATAAGTATTGAACACGTCACTATTTTTCTCAGTAAATAAATTTCCAAAAGGAGCTGTTGACATGAAATTTTCCCCAGATGTCGGTAACAACCCAAGTAATACATACAACTTAAAAAGTTCAGAAATAAAGTTGTGAAATGACGGAAAAAGTATTGAACACGCTCACTGATATTTATACAATACTTTGTACAAAAGCCTTTGTTGGTGATGACAGCTTCAAGAATTCAGTTCTTTCCAGATTTTCAATGGGATAAGTTTGTTGAAGGGGTTCATCAGGCCTACTGTTAAGCTATCACGTTTCTTTTTTTACAAGCCAATAAAAGGTACATTTGTGTACCTGACCAGTTTCAGCTGCCTTGTCTCTAGCCTTCATCAGAGGGGTCACGTGATGTTGGTGTGACGTCATCTGTAGTGTGTTACATGGAGTTTTCCATCCCACCTGAGGCGGTGCCCTCTGCTGTCTGTTGGTTTTCCATACAGGCGGCCCTGCCCTGCAGGACGGCGTCCCGGGTGTGGGATAGCTGGTAGGCTCCTTCATCCCGGTTTACAGTCTTTGGGGGCCGCTTCCTAATTTCAACCACCTCTTTGACCCATCGATGGAATTTGTTGCTCTCCGTTCTGATGACCTTGGCTGCGTCCCCGTTCATTAGATGGTTTTCCCCTCTTAGTGTCTGAAGTGGCAGATTTCAGATTTACTTGTGTTCCTCCTTTCAGGTACACAAATTTACCTTTATTGGCTTGTAAAAAAAAAAAAAAAGGAACTTAATAATGGGATTTAAGTTTGGCTGGGACATTCTAGCAACAGTTGAGAGGTTCCTTCTGTGTTTGGGTCCACCCTCGTTTCATCTTGGTAGATGGCAGCAGATCTTTGTTAAGAACGTCTCTGTACATTTTCCCGTTCACATGTTAACTTGCACTGAAAAAGGCTCCGGCTCGATTTTAGAAGTCAACTGCAGTGCACTTAGATTTGCTTAACATACCTTTCGTTTAGACGTCAACTGAGTTAAATATACAAGATTTGTCTCGATGCAGTCTCAAATTAACTGCATTTGCTCAAAGTACACAAACATCTTCTCGGTTTGCTGTACATACGTTACATCATATAGTTTTTCATCCCCTCTTGTTCAATGACAATTGACTCAAATGAACCAATATAATAAAATCCCAGCAGCTGCTCTGTAATGCTGGAATGACATGTTGGCATCAAACTGCTGTGGAGGCCCCCTGGGGCCCTTCTGCAGAGACGCTTCTTTAGTTGTGAGGATGTTCTGTCCACCCAACGCTCGCACATCCGTTCCCATCTCCTCGTCTTCACACATCTGAGGGGAAAGAAAGCCATTTGATTTATGCTTGGCTCCCTCTACTGCTCTTCCAGCTATTATTTTTAGATGGAATTTTTCTGCTCGCCAACTTCAGAGTGCTCCTGCCCACATATTGATTGGGTGCTCAGCTAACCACGGAGGTGTTGCTCCAAGAAGATGAGTCGAGTTATGAAAAGATATCTGGATGGCTGAGATAGTCATAGATAGCAGCCACTGCGCTCGAGAAGCCCTTTGACAGGAGCGAGGAAATTATATAGTCTGTATCCTTCAAGGTCTTGCAAAAAGACATTTTTAAAGTGATTCGTTGAATAAAACTTATTGCAAGTGGACAGTACATTTTGTAAATATACAGGTCAAGATTGTAAATTAAAGGTTAAATCCCAAAGTAGAACTTTAGAATTGTTTCATTGAATTAATTAGAAGAGATTTTTTTTTTTTATGTTCAAATAATTTCCCATTGATTGAGTGAAAGAAAGACATCCATTCCGCCACTGTGAAATTATTATTCTTCAAATGTTCACATTTCTACAAGCCAGTGGAATGAAAGCAGACTGTCAGTCGTAGAAACTGAAAAGGCAAATGAGGCTTTGCGTGTCATGCATATGCGTCCGCAGGCGGGTCGAGGGGAGAGTAGGATCGGAGGGGATGTGTAAAGTGCGCCTAATTGTGTGAAAGCGTGCCTCCCTTTTGTGGAGAAAATTCTGCTTCTTAAAAAGCAGGTGGAAACCAGAATGTGGTTAAATAGCAGCAGTAAGCAGAGCCAGAAGGCAACGTAGGCCAAGGAGACGAGCTGAAAGGATTTTAGCAACAAGCATCACACGTTAGATGAAGCAGCCGATCGCCAAGGTACGTTTTCTCCTCATTTTTTCAGGTTCCCAAGACTAGGCATAGAATCAAGGAAGGTTATTCGCATATTGTAGAGGTTGTGTATTTGGATCCAGGTCCATAGCGTTGGATCTTGTGATCCAGAAGCTCCCTTTGATTTCATCAAAACCTCGAATGACAAAACAGAGATTACTTCACTACAGTTGAGAGCGCCTCAAGTCAATTGTCTAGTAATATCTTCTCTAGATGGCATTGCTCTGGTACCCAGCAGCACCGTAAAGAAACGTGGATGTCAAGACCGAAGCACGAGAGGACTCGGACGCAGGGAAGGTTCCACTGCCAATGATTCACCAAACAACTGGTTTTCAATAAAGGAATAACAGTAAAACAACATGAGCTCTCAAACGTGGGTTTCTCCACAACAATAACTTGACTTACCGCTGGTGTGGGAAGACACGCAAACAAGGCACACGGGACAAGGGCAGGCGCAGGCTATAAGTACCCATGAGCAAGGTGAGTGAACAGCTGGACACAATTAGGAATCAGGGAAGACAATCGACAGGACACACATGAGGAAGGGCAAGGAACCTGAAACGAGAGGAGAATTAGTTTCCAAAATAAAACAGGAAGTCACAAAAACAGACAGGACAAAAACACAGACTTGACATACGGGTATGACAGTGGAGGTAACTTCAACCAGGATGTGTCACTTTACTCTCAAATGAAACAAAGACTGCCTTTTTTACTAAAATATATAATAAAGCAGGCATTTGCTACTTTTAAACTACGTTACTGCAGTTATTTAAATCACCCTAGTATATCAGCCAAGGAGTATGTTTATACCTGTGATTATTTATTTATCAGAGCTAGTTATCATAGTGAAAGAATAGAATCAGCCGCACAAAAAAGTGAGATTTAAATATAAATGTGAGGTGTGGTTTTTGTGGTGATTTAACTGAGGCATGTGCAGACAGTCTCATCCAGTCCATTGTTTGAGGATTTAGGTGGTCTTTTGAGACACTGCCCCTAAATTTCAAGATTCGCTGCACATTCCTCGACACAGGGACGACTTAAATGCACAGCTCCGAGGACCAGAGGGGATGGACGGTAACAAGGATTTGTGGATGACATACTCACTCAATAATCTCCAGATCTTTGAAAATGGAAAACCTTTTTTGTGTTGCTTGGAGGAGTGGCTGATCGTCAGCTGGTGTGGATATATCGAAGATCTAACGAGGCTAATAGTGGTAACCTGACAGGAGGGAAAAACACCCTGTTTGGGTTTGTTGTTTGTGGGAGGCCTGTGTGGGTCATCCTCTGCAGATGGACCAACTGCTCACCAGGCACTCGTAGGACTGCTCAAGCAGGTGCACCTTGAACGGATCCCATAGTAAAATATTTGACATTTTCAGAAACTGACTGTAAGATTGGAACCACACACGACCGAGAAATAACTACCAATGGTCCAAAACTACTCAGGGATACTGAGCAAAGGCCCAGTTTACATGGGTCAATACTGTTGAAGTGTTTCTCATTGTGTAAAGGAAATGAATTAGTCTCTGTTCTTTCACCTCTGTGGCATCCACCACTTTCATCATGCAAAGTTATACAACACTGGCCTTGATCCTGGAGATAAGGGGGAAAGAACTGCTCCCTGTATGGTAACTAGTAGATGCATGATGCTCAATTCTTCTCACCATCTCTGGAAGAGTTATGATTCTAATACTCTCCTATCAGTTTCCTGCAGTGAAAAGAACTTGAACAGATGTTCCCTGTCGCCTTGTGTCCTCTCACACAGCGAGGACAACAGCAGCAGACATGGTAGAAGGAGATGTCAGCCTCTCAGTGGCCTTGATCAAGTGCTATTGATTGAGTCACGAATGAAGCTAAAACAACGAGCGGAGACCTTCTGCATGTGTTGGAGGCCAAAGTTCAGCTCTCCGCTGTCGCGTCTCTTTTCATTCAACTTAAGCTTCTCCCCCCGGCTGCATGCATATGAGCGTGTGGAGGCGCTGTGGGTGTTCTTCAACCCTGAAAGGAAAGAAATCAAGTTGCTCAGTGGAGCAGTTGCTCGGCAAACCAGACATTTATTGCCTTCCACGATGTAACATTTGGATTATTTGTTAACGTCGAAAACCACAACTAGAAATAACAAAGTTGTTTAACAAAGATTTTGATGACTTGGTCGATTTGAAAAGTTGCTCGCGAGCCCAAAAAGTGTGGGAACCTCTGGTGTACACTATTGGATCCCTTCAAAAGCATTTCTTTCCAGCCATCCATAAAAGCTACTCATCAAAAATAAACTAAATTGAATCTTTGCAAGCCAACAATGAAATTATTGCTGTGGTCAATCGCACCCTTCCCCCAATGACCTGACAGCACTCCATTTGTCGGCATTCTTACTTTTCAAGACAATATCTGCTTTGAAAGAACTTCAAAAGGGATGAGCAGCAGTCAGAGGCAAACCCAAGTTCAAAAGCATTCACCGTTATAGCTCATTTCATTGCAGTGTATTATCTTTTCCAATAAATATTGTTGGAAAAGTGCAAATTAAGGGGAGCTTAATTTACTGAAATGCAACCAATGTCTTTGTTTACATACAGCAAGGAAGAAGAGTCAAACTTCCAAACAGTTTGAGCAGAAAGGAATCTGGATACACACTGTGGATCGGCCACAGCACCTCTACCTCTACCTGCTCACTCAATAAACCTCAGCACTGCAGCACATTTCACAATTGTACAAATAGTACAAAAGTTAACAGCAGACAAAAGTGGCTGATTAAAGGACATATTTCCCCCGTTGCAGTAAAGGGAAGAATCGGAGCAAGCGTTGTCAGATTGCTGTAATACTTTAAAAAGTATTTTATTTGAGGGGGACGCTGATAGAATTGGTGTTAAAGAACAAGCTCATAAAACTGTAACTACCATTCAGGCACCATGAGTACTTGATGTTCCAAATATAACATGCATGAATTGTGTTCGAAGTGCAGGGAAAGAGGCCCTGCTAGTCGTGTGTGTGCAGCTCAGAGCCTCATATTACTGTAGGGGCTTCGGAGTATCATTTCATCGGCTCCTTAATGCAAGTTGCTGGGGAATTTTATTGACATTTTATTTCTCATTACATGCATTACTACTGGTCTTGATGATATAAAGTGTTGACTGCCATGCTGTTGCCATTAAATACCTATTTTATTGATTTTACAAATGTAGTCAAACTTTGTTAGAACACTACACATACAGAGGACGCTTGTATGCAGTTTCTGAATTTGATTAGTCAAGAGGGAAATATAACATACATATATATACACATATATATACACATACATATACACATAACATACACACATATGACGATATGCTCAGTGCGGCGCTCCGCACACGCACATCACGCACATCACGCACTGCACGTAGGGAACCAAATGCCTGGGGGGGCACCAAAAAATCTGGGACGTGGAAAACCATCACAGAAGGCTACTGGTATAAATAACAAATAAAATATGTCTAAAGCATGTTAATATGCAAAACCAATACAAAGGTAATAGGCCATCACTCACAGTAATGCAGCTCCGCACTGCTCTTATTATTAAAGAGCTGGTTCCTATTCTCTGCTACGGAGACCCTCAGCGAAGTTTCCCCCGATGGGATCCAAAGTCCAACTGGCTTGTTGCTCACTTTCACGCGCACAGACGGTTTGGCTACGAGGAGGAAGCAGAAACATAAAGAGGGGAAACCGATCCGCGTCACGAGCGCACGCGCAGCCTGCAACACTAAATGTTACAATGTGTTTGTGTTGGATGACAGAAATTACACACATACTTTGGATATTTGTTACCACACAGGACATGTGACGTCCTTATTTGTTGTGGTTTTAATGTATTTATTATTGTTTTCCTTTTATTTGTATAAAAAAGCCATGTGGATGATTGTGATTCTGATCCTAATAAACGTTGTTCCAGTTTAGCATCTGCAAGCCGTCAGCCTACTGAGATTAGCATTCAGGGCAATGCCTCACAGGGCTGCTAGCAATGCCGTAGAGTCTCTGTGTTAAATGTTGAATAAACATTCATTGACAGTGTACATTTGCACAACAAATGCATCTGTCGTTCTTTTATACTACAAAACTGGAGACCATCTTGTGGTGGGATTCCACAGAGAGGCTCACACGGTTTGTTTACGTCTTCATTTTCTTTTGCACACAATATATATTTTACTGAAGGAAATTAAATGGGCACCTAAAGTGAGCCACGGTTCACATCTGAAGAATTAAATTTCCAACTCCATAGAAAATAGCTTTTCTAAATTATTATCATGGCCATGAAGCAAGGCTGCTGATCCAGTGTGCATGTGCGTCTGCATGCTCTGCTGCATGTCCCGCACACAGGTATGATTACCTTCAGGCTGGCTGGTCATCAGAAAGGAAAGTAGCATTCCATATATATATATATATATATAGAGTCTATAAAGCCTAATATGTCTTGAAAATAATGTTGTTGACAATAAATAAATAAATGTGTGTGCATTGCACAGCTCCTCAAACCAAAAATTCTTTTGTATGTTAAAATATGCATCATGCATCAAGGTGTAATTATAACATGGGACTCCTTTGAGATGAGAGTCTCATCCTCATGAAATAAATTCATCCAGATTTAATTATAGTGGTGTTTGGTCAACTGGTGTCACAGTACTAATTACCCCCCGTTTCAGTCGTGCTGTTCCTGGATGTGAAACTTTATACTTTACAATGTTCTAAAACAACTTGCAAAGCAGAAACTTCAAAAATGTTTATGAAAAAAATCCCCAGTCTAGATTTTCCCCTCAATAGACACACCAATTGTCTGCAGGCTCCCTGCAAAGACAGCTTGGTTGACTCTCAGCTGCCTCCACTTGGTTCCTGGTGGCCTCTGTGGCCTGCAGGTGCAAACCCCAGCAGTCCCTCGGTGACCCTACGGCTCCTTCTGAGCACAAAGTCACGCTTGTACTCCTCCACAGACAATAACTAGCAGGACTGTGGTGGCTGGCCGGGGTTTTCAGGACGTCTGCAGCGGAGAGAGAGGAGGAGCGGCTCCAGGAACGGTGCCAGCTGGAGGCAACTAACCTCCAGCTGGGTCTCAGACCTGGAGCCACGGAGCCACGCGCAGACAATGGCTGATTCTGAATTTAATAAAAGACTAGCGTGTACTTGGACCCTGCCTCAGCCTCCTCATTCCGGGTCCCCTGAGCACCCACTTCCCTACAAGGACCTTGACACCACCGACTGCACTAAGCCTCTTATTCAGCGCCAGTGAGAAGACAGCTAACACTATCTATAGTGTTAGAGCATACTCACTATTCATAAGCGTGACAAAAAAGAAACCTGTGAGATGTTTCCCTGCGAGCGATCAATGTGACGCTGTGACCACCAATCGATCCAAACGCCAGTTTATAGCAGCAAAGTTGTTCCACTTTGACTTTGTCAGCATCGGTTCTACTTGTCTTTGTTCGTCACAGGACAAAGAATGTAAGGCCCTTCTGTGCGTGGAGGGTTTTTAGGTTCTGAGCACCCTATTGGCTCTCTGCTCGATTCATATTCTAATGTAGCTTGTTGGCCAACCATCTCACCCTCCAACAGCAAGCAAAGATTGAAATACTGAAAGCAGTGTACTCTGTAGTAGAGCAGGAGGACTGTGACGCTCCATCCTGTACAGTACAGTAGCATGATCATAGCACACAGCCTCAGTTCTTCCCCTTACAGCTGAGTCCTATGAAACCACTCTGAGTTAGCTCACTCAACAAAACCTATTAGCCATATTTACATCCATCATATCAGATATCTGCTAAGACATGCAATGGGTTTCATTACGCTGTGGGCCAGGGTCTCTTCTGTTTTAGTGGCCGGGATGTTGCGTCCACAGCACAGCAGTCATATTTCCATCCCTGGCAGGCAGGCAAGCGAGACAGTACGTGTAATAAGAGAGATTATCAGGAGGATGAACGCTGGCTTTTCCCCCGGCACGACTGTCCTCCAATGCAATTGAGATCCAAGATGGAACTGCTGGAATATTCTGTCATAACAACTTATTTCAATGTTATGTGCGATGGAACCCAAAGGCCTTACTAAAGGTTGGAAAGGGATCATATTGACACTTTGAAATAACCAGTGCTGGGAAAAGGAAATGTAACTTGATTAATTGCATGCCCATGCAATTAATGCTGCCCATACTGCCCATATTGATCTCAAGTCCGGCCGACCGGGGGGGGGAGGTTGGAGTTTGCCGCTAATGGTCCGGTCGGCGGGGGGGCACCCCATCATTTTCAAGCTGGCGCTGCTGCTTGGGGGGCCGCCGTGGTGGAAAAGGTTGAGCGCAGGGCTCCCCACACTGTTCACTCAACTTTTCAATCCAAGTCATTGCGATCCTCCCGCTCCCCCCACACCCCTCCCGCTCGGACAGTTCGCCCGCAAAAATAATGCATTGCTGCATACAGGGAGCGCAAAACGAATCGATATAAAAAACACAACCCAAGGAATAGCAGCTACTTTTGTAGAAATGCAATTCATGTCTTTTTGAAATTCTCAAAATAGCAAATTCATCCGGCGGGCCACACTGGACCCCACTGGGGGCTGGATTTGGCACCTTTGTTTTAGATTAACAGTGATTAATCTCATTATGCTTAATATTTAATAATACATTAAGTGTGCAGGACACTTTTTTTGTTTTAAAGAAATGTTATTAGAATAATAAAACAGGCAATCTCAGAGAAACAGCAAGTTAAGATGAATCTGTTTTCTTATTTTACCTGAACAGGTACCAGAAGAAGGATTTGTCTTTTATCAGGGAATGGGAGCAGACTTTTCAGTCAAAGAAAAATAAACATATTTCAGGTGATGTAGGTTGAGAAGTTTCTTTATGCAATCCTCTGACTTTACATCGTCTTACTCCTCTGCACCAAGCCGGTTGCCAAGTGGTGCTTCAGACTAGTTAAGATATTTACCTATGGCTAAGCCACGCCCCCCTCCACTCACTCGGCCAATCAACGTTCATTAACGGCCACTATGGCAGGTGTCACAGTAGACATTTCGCAGGAGGCCATCGATGATTTTTGGAGACAGAAAGATCAGATATCATCTAGAAGTCACCAAAAGGGTATCAACTACGCATTGGAGGGATATATTAATCATGTTATTGTTGAGAAGGTCGATAAAAAGCTTCAGTTAGAAGCCAAAATGTACAGGTCCCAGTGCAAACGTGATAAACCGCATCTCGTTGCCATCACCATCTCAGACAACAAGATAGAGGATCAGCATTGTTCATGCACTGCAGGGTAAGAAGTGTATTTACCTACAATTAATTAACCTAACTTGACGTGACTTGGAAAATAGGCTATGCTAATCGCTACTTGCTTATTTTTTTTATGTAAACTTAGCTTAAAGCTCTGTATTAGCAGATTTTTTCTTCTGAAGTTAACGTGAGTTTAACTAGAGCCTTTTGGACAACAGCTAACAATGATTTACGACCACTAAAGTACAAAAACTAGAACAAAATAGGCCAATGAACTCCCAGCAAACAAAGTGACATGAACAATGCAGCTAGGAGCTAACGTTAGGCTACCGTTAGCATAACGGTAGCCTAACGTTAGAGATGTTAAAGATACCTTTATATTTCTTTCCAGCAAAGTGACAATATGTTGCCTTAAATACGATGTTGACTTGCCTTAGAACAGATGTAGACATCCTTGTTCATTTTATCCACGTTGAGTTGATGTTGTGGTCTACCGCACAACTTCATCCAAAGAAGACACTTTTCTCGGTTGAGATGTGGCTTAGGAAAGGGTAAAAAATAAACCCCTCCATTTTAAAGTGCCGTACCTTTCTCCATTTTCTCGCTGAATGTGCACAGCAGTGTTAAGCCCCTCCCAAAAAATGCTGTTAACACATGAAAGAATCATTGTCACGTTTTGGATCACTACCCAGTTCTAAAACCAATAGATCACTGAGAATTATAACATTTTTCTGGAGCACCGACCAATTGCACAGTTATTTATAAACTCACGAGATGACATCATTACTGGTAAAATGATTTAACACCACCGTTTATGGTTTATCTACCATTGTGACAGATTCAGAGTACCGTACAGAGACAAGCTGTACCAAGCCATCTGAGGAGAGTATTAGAGCTCATGAAGAAGAGGAGTTGCCATGGTGACCTTCTCCAGTCACCTCACCTTCATCACCTGCAGAGTGGAAATAAAGCCAGGGACAGCTCTCGTATGACCCAGCATCAGTCCTAATCCAAATGAGAAAACAAAAGTGCCAAAAAGTAACTAACTGTAAAATGTGTTCACCTATATCATGTCCACTTTGGACACCACCTACTGCTGCCATCATTTTACTGAGATTCTTTGTGTTCAGTTGCACAATATAAACACTGGATCTGTTAGCAACCAATTCTTCCATTCATGTAGTCGTAACTGGTGATCTCGATGATTCACCCTCTGATCAGTAGTCCACGTCCATCAGCAGCATCATCAACATTGATCAGCTGCTTTGCTTTGACCATGTTGGGTTAAATGTGGGCGAGTAGAAGTCGAACACTTACAGAAAGACTATTCCTAAAGAGTCCACCGGGGGTCGCACTCTGTGCGTGAGCGCATGCGTTAGACCAGGGGGACCAGGTTGTTCGACAACGCAAAGTAAGCAGCGCTGTTTAATTTAAAACACCTCCATGCAAAGTCTAATAGTCTTGAGGAAACATATTTTTTTAGCCTCAAGTGTTCAAAATTGTTAGAAAGATTTTACTTGTCACGAGAGTGAAATCATTGAACAGGACATTTATTAAATACTTGCAAGCATGTAGCAGAGTTGACACAAATACAAGTCATGCTTGAAGGTTACCCAGAGGATTCCTCCCTCGGCTTCGAATGATAGAGTCTTAGGTGTAACAATCCATGAGGAGTGGATGCTGAATCAGCTCCACATTACACAGAGAGAGGAGATGGAAGAGACGCTGGGCTCTGGCTGCTCCATGCCCCATGTCAAAGTGTCCCTGAGCAAGACACCCTACCCCTACCTGATCCCTGTGCGAAATGTAAAAAACACACAGGTTAAGAATGCAATGTAAGTCGCTTTGGATAAAAGCGTCAGCTAAATGATGTAATGTAATATTTGGGGAAATTACCTGTTAGAATAGAACTCTTCTATATTAAGCTGTATAACCTTTATAATGTATATTAGAATATCAGTGATGCTTTTTATTTGGTTAACTTACTATGTGGATATCTTTTATCTTTAATCGTCTTGTCAACTAATGGCCAAGTACTGGGCAAATTTACAGAGACGTGATAATTCTCACCTGTAAGAGAAGTGTTGCAAATGGTCTGGGAGAATCATAACTGCAAGGGACACTGCATGAAAAGTGGGATTTTTGTCAGTATGCAGCACTGTAGATTGTCGTGGAATTTCAGGTTTACGGTAGTTTTCGGCAATTTGCGGGCAACGCCGAAAACTGCCGTAAATTGTCGGAAATTGACGTGGGCCTCCCTTGGCAGTTGGCCCCCCATGACCCCCCTCCTCCTAATTCTAGGGGAGGCTTTGACATGTAAATGAAAATGCTGTGAGCTATACAATAGCTCACAGCATTACATTTTTTTAAAAGGTAAGAAAATCTCTGGTACAAATAGATCAGGCTCAGTAGCCTACTTATAGACTCTTACATTTTAGCTTGTATTGATTTATTTAATTTAAGTATGCTAGATTACTGTGTATGCCATTAGCTATGGCAAATGTT